>NIXA01000029.1:0-363965 GCA_002242795.1 Byssochlamys sp. BYSS01
TAGTATTACCAACCCAAAACCTCCATAGACACTTATGTACATATAGTCCGCCGTACTCTGAAGCTACTGCATCTAGTTCTCGATATACTCTGGACGAGTTTATGACAGACCACTACTACATGAGTCACTGGTTTTTCAATCTGATGGAAAGCCTTCTCGAACGAGGACATCTCTGGTGCGGCAGACTCGACGGTGAAGAGGAACTTAGCAGTATATTCCACTGTAAGGGTGCTGCAACGGTGTTCACAGGCAGTGCAATTGCGTTTAACGACACTCCTCATCCCTGGATGGCTCAAAATTTCATCTCTTGTGAGGTTATTCCCAGGGCCCGGGCAGCCGGGGGAGTTACAGAACTGGTGCATACAATGGAAACCATTCATGGAATTTGGCATTCGGTGGAAAATTCTAGCAGGAGATTTCTGTTTCCATGGGACGACCAATAAATGACGTATCTGCTGATGGGTGTCAGGGATATACCCCTTCGAGCACTATGCATTCCAGACCGCACCTCGATAGCAGCTGAAACAAGTCTCTGCAAGCACCACTAAAATTGATCGTGAGAATAGTTCTATCCATTATATCTCAATTTAATGTACTATTTGAATCTTAACGTGAAGAATTTCCTTTCTCGTAGTTCTCCCTATCTGTCGCCTTTTTAACCTGAGCAGTGCCTGGCTGACGGGTGAGTGCCGTATCTCCAAGTATTCTTCAAGACTGGACAGTCTGCCTCGAATGTTCTCAGCAGCCCAAGTAAACAGCTTGCTAGAATCTAGGCCAGAGTAGCCTCCAAACTCCTCATGGAAGCTGAACCCATCGGTGAAGAGTTCAGGCACAAAGGATAAGCTATTCTTGAACTCATCAAGTGTGACTTGCTTATAGACAATGGTCTTGCCCATGGCTTGGAACAGAAGGACTGCTATCTCCTCCAGGCTATACAGTGCTGCGGCAGCGCAGAACATCTTGCTTTCATACTTGTCAGTCTCAGTGGTGATGGCGCCAATAACCTTTCCTGTGTCCCTGACCGTGTCGATGTGAGGCATTTGATTCTTGGGAGAGATGTGATGGGACAAAACCCAGGTGCCATCCAGGGCCGGTTGTGGACCCAGGAATGGCTGGGATTGCAGATTCTGCATGAAAAAGTCCCAGCGATATGAAATATCTCTTTATAGGAAGATCTCAAATGTACTACTCAACTTTCGCCTTGGCATCGAAGAGGATGACATGTTGATACTTGCCATTTGAGATCTCATTGACCGCCGGCAGCGTGCTAAAGATAAGATACTCAGCGCCTTTCTGGACACTGATGTCGGCAATGTTCTTTTCAGCATGGTACTTGACATCCAGGCTGTCAGGGCCGAAGGAAGGCATTGTCATGGTGAAGACTGTGTGGACACTGACCAGAGCTCTCTCGAGCGACGGCCGGCCATAATATTGGCTATGACGACTTCAACCTTCTACTGGAGCTGCTTCGCCTTCTCTGAGCCAACATCATGGTAATAGCGTGGATCCGGTTATTTTGGGAGAGCTCAGGATCGTTAAGCACATAGTTGATGAGGGAACTGCCCTGGACCCCCGTTGCTCTGAAGATGGCGAGAATCTTGGACATATTCTCTTAAGGTGTATTTCTCGATTTCGTGGGTGCTGCTAGAAAGGAGTCTGATGAAGTTAATGATCATTCCCCAGAAAGAATCTGCCACTTTTATACTTATCTTACCTATTAAATCCCGAACCGCATTGGCTTTCGCAAGTTCGGATCTAGATATATTAGGATGTGCTTTTATTAGCTGCCGCCGCCATGCTTATCAACCTAAGGCTTTAGTTTCATCGCATCCTCGCGTCCAAGTCAATAAACTCTTCAATTTCTAGGCAACGACAGGGACCCCTGTTGAGGAAGTCCCAGCTGGGATGCCGCGACTGTTGACTCCGCAAGGTGAAGGTAAGCTACGCCAAAAATTCTTGATCCAGCCCCGGCTTACCTATATAGTGCGATGGGACGAAGCCTATCTGCTCAAACTGTCGCCGGTGATATGTGAGTATCCAGTGCTGTGACTGGAGCTTGAATGCACCTCACGGACCAAATTGCGGGAGGATCGAGCGGCGAAGGCATCAACTATGGATGTGCATATTCCTCCCTCCATCAGCCCACACCCAAGCTTGGTGACAAGCACTACCTGATGGTGAAATCTAGAGCTGCGCCTGATGTACCACTATATGATGGCCGTGAGCTCCACCATGCCAAACTGCAATGGCGCGCCCACAGAGGCGTGGCAGCAGACTACTGCGCAGCTCTCCTTCTCATCTGAAGTCGTTTTAAACCCAATGCTAGCGCTGGCGGCGCTTCACCTCCATGCCCACTCGCGCAACGATGTGATTATTGCGATTGCGCTGCAACAGCATCCTGACCATGTCCTTGTTCACCACCGCCATGCACTGTCTGACTCCAGCGTGGGCCTATCAGAACAGCTTTGGCTCTCTGCCGTCCTGCTATTCCGTATGTGCTGGCTGCTTGCACACCAATCACAACCCAATGTTGCGTACGAACCTCCAGTCCAAGCATTTAGGATGCTCAAAGGGGTTGGTGTCCTTTTTACACAGAAGAATGTGCAGGGTTACAGCTACATAGGACATGAAGCTCTGCCTCTCATGGCGCCAGATGAGGAGCTATCCGTGGCCGCCAGGCTGCAGTTACGTAGCCTAGAGGACCTGACATACTTACTTAAAGTATTCGACGTCCTAGCTATGCCAGGGATGACAGGAGCATCTACATAGAAGCGAACGGTTACATATTATATTATTATTGAGCTTTCTGCTCCGGGGTGGATGCGATAACACTTCAGCAGTTTATTGCATTGATGCCCGTGCGGTGTCAAACAGGATATCATGATATGCTTCAAAGATACGATTCGCTCGCAATGACACTGATTGCGAGAATGGTGGTCCTGCTTAACAAACTAGACCATGCTTGGTGGGCAAATGGCAAGGGTGAGTATGAAGTTGCGGACCAAGACATCACAGGGAGCCAGCAACTGATCCCTGAATAATTGCAGTGGGTGATGGAATGGCCGCGCGGAGTTCTAGATAAGAACATTATATTACATAGGAACTAATAGAAGTTCCGTGCCTACCTTCAGGGTCTCTGGGCATTTTACATAGATCGGATCAACCAGATCCCCAGAGAGTAAGCCATATCATAATGCTGAGATCTTTTTCTTTATACTAGACCTCAATAATTTTCTTATCTTAAGCTAGTGAGCTTAGTAGTGAGCGTAAAAACAAGATTGACCTGGACCTCTAAGCACTCATTCAGCTGAGCTCCATTTATTGATGTAACAGTTAGCAGGCGGCACAGTCAGCACTTGACGCTGTTTACCAGTATCCCACCTTGGCAGCACATAAATCAACTCACATGGCCATGAGCTCAATTTCCACGCAAGGCCACGCCTTTTTGGTTTTCGGTGCTAGTGTGGCCATGTTGAATCATCATCCTCACCAGTGCTGCACTGGGTCAACACTGATATGCTAGCAGTCCCTACCAGGGAGCCACTGTATCAGGGGAGCGCTGAGCAGGACGCACGCTACTAGATTTTTTTACCCTTCTCGTATCGACGGGAGCGTAGGGCAAGCTGGGGCCTAGTTCTGCTGCTGATCGGCCCCTGACCTTCCGCCAGAATAATGTATTTAAAGTAGGATTGCTCCCATTAAGGAAGCAATCAAGTTAAAGATCGAGTTCAAGCAAGCAGTTTAGTTCGATTTCGAGTTCAAGTTCCCTTTGTTTTCAGTTGTACATACGTATCCTTTACGCCTCTACCCGCAGGAGGCCCAACCCTAAGCAGTCAGTAACGATGCGAGACTGATCCCTCCTACCGGTCCATAACCAGCTCCTTTCGAACGGAGCCACGCGAGTTGCTCTCCCAATACACCACCAGTTAGCTTCCAACATGGCCAAGAGGCCAAGAGGAGTAACCTACTTATTCCAGTACATGTAGGTCTCATTAAGTCTTTCCTGGGTGGCATCACTGTCCTGCTTCTATTGAAGCTGGAAGATGTCCAGGGTCGCAGCTTAAGCCAAGTTGTGTTCAGGGGCCAGCTGGCCCTCATCATCAAAGATATCATTATCAGGCTCATCTTCTTCATCATCTGAATCCTCACTATTAAGTTCTGGGTTACTGCTGGAGTCACCATCAGATCCAATTATCTGAAAAGATCTCAGTTGGATCAAAAGTGGCATCACTCTCACTCTGACTTTCTTTACTGTCTGCCCCAACTAGTTGGGAGTGAGGGGTCATGATCAAGACAGGCAGCAGGGAACTGGTAGGTAAAGGAAGGTCAGGAGTAAGGGACAAATAATAGGAAGGATAGTGGGCTTGTGAATGATGATAGGGTAAAAAAGGGCAAAAATCATTATGAGACACTTTAGGGAGGAAGGATGGATGAGAGTAGGAAAGGATATGGTCAGCATAGGGCATTTGGAACCAGAGAGAACATAATGATTGAGGGGAGCTAAAAATAGCTCCCCTGTGAGAGTGTGGGCATCTAGGCAGGAAGGAGACTAAGGAATGATACTGAGGATGAATTATGCAACATGGCCACACTAATGTCAAGAATGAAATAGTGTGGCCCTATGTGGAAATTGTGCTCATGGCTGTGTGAGTCAATTCACATGCTGCCAAGATGGGATACTGGTTAGAGGGAGGCCAAAAAACAGCATTAAGTGCTGCTGTTTTTGGCTGCCCGCTAACTGTCACACCAGTATATGGAGTATTAGTTTATCATCCGAATCTGATCCATATCTACGAACCTTCTGATCCGAGGGCGAAATTGTCACTGGTTTCTTCAAATAACCTCTTCCCCTAGTATCATAGCTAGTAGTGGTTTACCACGCAGTCTCCAGTATGAACATCCAAATACGTGAGCGAATCTCCGAATGGTTACATCGTCTTGGTGACAGCGTCTCTCCATACCACTCTCACCCAGAGCTATTCCTCCAGCAAGGCATAGATGGCAGTTACACCCCCGACCAGGGCCAAAGACCCACGGACAATGTTCATCCAGCGCCACTTCTTCAGCAAACCCACGACCTCCTCCGTGCTTGCCTTCTCCTGTTCATCCTTACTAGCAGCAATAGCATTGAGGCGGTCATTCGTCGGCATCATCACAAGTGCCGTCCACGGCAACTGAGAGACCGTAGCCACGGCAGCGGTAGCCCAAAGCGTGCGCTGAGATGGTAGGAGATATGCGACTAAAGCCGAGGAGGAGCTGGACAAGATGGCGAGCGGGACAAGAGTCGCCGCGCCTCGAGTGTAGAGCTCTTTGAAAATAGGCGTGCTGACCGAAATGGGCCGCGTGTAGAGAATAGGTAAGGTGAGATGGGAAGCGCCGACGTTGATGCCAGCCAGGAAGATGGAGGAGGCCAGGCCGAATGCCTGGGCGGTGCGAGTTGTGGAGTCCATTGCGAGTCTGGGTTTTAATGGATTTAATGGATGCAGGTGTCTCCAAATGAAGCTGAGCGGGGTCTTGACTGCGGTTTACTCTGTCGCTTAGTCATGATGTCAAGAACTGACAGATAACTAATGATTAGCTGGCCAATAATGAGTTATAATAATCAGTGCGCGAACACTTTGCAGATTGATATTCCAAGGTTGCAGGGAGATCAATGCCAAGGAAGCCAGAGCGTTGTCGAGTGCGGAATATACAGCAGTGCGCCCAACTCGCCGCGACTTTGCTCCTCGAATGGTTGCGACGCATCTGCAACTCTGCTGACTCTCCAACGCTCACACATACCCCCTTGATGGGGAACTGCATCTGCGAAAGAAGTGATGCCCCGCGAATGATACCATTGTCATTTTTCTCCCTCCCCGTCTGTGGCCATAGGGACCCTAGCAGTCCACCATGTATGTTGAACCGGCCCCGACCATGACTTCGTTGTCTCCATTTCCGTGCAGTTGACTTACCTCGACTTGTCCGTCGCACACAGGGCCGTCTTCTCGTTAATCATAATCAATAAGGCCGGCGGGTTGATCTACCAGCGCGAATTCCAGTCCGGATTAATCAAGCTGTCCACAAACGACTACCTGGTTCTCGCCGGGACATTTCACGGGTAACTCCATCCTGCGAGAGGCACAAAGAGAGAGGACAACACACACACACACACACACACACCTCTCGATACAGAAGCTAAGATATATTCAATTCCAGTGTCCATGCCATCACCCGTTCCCTAACACCCAAGCTCCCCGCTGCCCCAACAACTTCTCCGACAACTGCATCGTCGCCGGCGCCCTCCGGTCCAGCGGCCTATTCATACCCAAACCCAGGAGTCCCACCGTCTGGTCTCGAGGTTCTCGAAACGGACAAGTTCCGTCTGACCTGTTTTCAGACCCTCACGGGCACGAAGTTCCTTCTGTTTACGGATCCGCTCATGGCGAATGTCGATACCGTGATGAAGAAGGTTTATGAGCTGTTCGCCGATTACGTGTTGAAAAATCCGTTCTATCAGCTCGAGATGCCCGTAAGGTGTGAGGCCTTTGATAGGCATTTGGCTGGGTGGTTGAGGCGGGCTTAGCTGCTCATTCTCTGTCTGTCCGGTCCCTTTTCCCCCCTTAACATTGGCTCTACAATTCTACAATGTTCTTTTCTCCTTTTTGTACATAATTTGTCCATCTCCGGCATATGGAGATCCGACACGTGAGTGAGGCTCGAATTCAGGTCGAATTCTATGAGAATGTCGCCTTCTAGAAACTACAAGCATATTATCAAAATTTAAGACAAAAGAAAACGCCGGGTATGCATCAATCACATCCATCAACAGACTCATTTCTTCTCTTTCCCTAGGCGGTATCCATCTTATCCCCATCCTCCTTCTTATCTTTGTCCCCACTGGATTCGCCATTCTGGTGTCCCTCCTCAGGGATATTTTCCAGCGACGCCTTAGTCGCCTGCTCCTCTTGCTCTCGCCTCTCCTTTTCCTGTCGATTCTTCTCCTCCTCCAGCGATAGCCGCAGGGCAAAGGCCAACTCGGGATCATTCTCCGCGGCATCTTCAAATCCAAATCCAGCAGCATCCCCTTCGCCTCCCGCAGCACCGGCTGCAGCGCCTTCTCCACCAAGGATCGGAGTCATCTGGAGCTCTTCACTGAGAAGATTCGGCCCAGGCGGGATGATTGCCAGATTAGAACCGTCTCCGCCCTTGACGTTCTCGACGAAGGCCTCGAGTTTCTTGGTCTGGTCGGACTCCAGGTCGCCGAATGCAACGACGTCGATCGACACGTTGTTCTTCTTCATTTTCTTGGCTAGTTTGACGAGCGTCTTCTCATCTTCGTCGATGGGGGAGCACGAGAAAACGATGATTCGCTGGCGCTGGGACCGCTCGGGACGATGTTTCAATGCAAGCTGTACAATGAGATATGTTAGCATCGTAGAGGTGATAATACAGGAGGGCAAAGGAGAAAGCAAAGTAATCAATAACTACGTACCCCGGCGACCTGGATGGTAGAACTAAGATGTGGGGTTCCGTAGATCTTCGTCCGATGCAGACCAGACAGAAGGCTGCCAAAGTCGGATGTGAACGTCGCAAGAACCTCGGGGCCCTTCCCACCCATGCTCATGAGTCCGACGGCTGATTCAGGGTTTGCGCGCATCTTATTGTTGTGGATGATGCTAACAGCGTCGACTTGCGCTTGCCATCGAGTCGAACTGAAGCGTGTTAGTTGCGGCGAGAAGAGAGCAAACTCCACGGGACGACAGCTTGACAGTAACTCACGTATAGTCTCCATTCCGGCTGCTTTCACTATTGTCTACACTGGGGAACCGTCAGCAGCATGGTCTAGGTTGAGGGGGGGAAGGCAATGACGAACATGATCATGGTAGCTTCGAGAGTCATCTTGGCGGTGGTCCACGAAGACAGGTCGGAAAATAAGAAGAAGGGTCGACGAGAGGAAAACGGTCGAAAAGAGCTCTCTATACTTTCCAAGAGGACTAGGTTTTGACACAGGTGTGGTGAGAGAAGACGGGGTAGGGCAGAATGTGGTGTTGGATGGAAGCTTGAAGGTTGCTCGGCTCGGCAGCTTGGGGCGAGGCGATTAAGTCAGCGCCCGTTGTTTACCTTCACCACCCACGTCTCTCTTCCCCAAACACGCGCTCGACTTCCAAGCTTCATCACTCCACCTTCCAGCACACATTTTGAATTTTCTCCATTGACCACCAGAACTGACCTCCGGGTCCGAAATTGTACCATTTGTCTAATTTGTTCCACCAAAAATTCCCCGTCGCCTCCATTATGCCCTCTCCAACAACAAAGCGCAAGTCGCCGGATTCTGGCTTCGACGAACCTCACAGCGAGAATGTACAAACCCCCTCAGGCAGCCCCTCGAGGAAGAGACTACGGATTACAAGGAATCAAAAGCAAACGCTCATCGACAATCTGCAGTTAGAAAGTATGTCAATGGATCCTAGTATTTAGCTACTCTCGCGTCTCAATGCCCCACCGCACACCACTGACTCTTCACCAGTAACGGAGAGAGCACGAAAATTGCGTGCGCAATATGCGCTTCAGGCTGGTGACCTTCGAGCTCGCATTGAACGGCGCATAAATCGAGTTCCCGTCGGTCTCCGAAAGGCCAATATGGGCGATTTACTACAGCAGCATAACAATGCAGCTCTTCGGGCCAAGCAACTGCCCGCGACAGCTTCGAAGAAACCGACCTCGCCTTCCAAACCCAGGAATATAACTACGCTATCTGTGAACCATGCGAACAAGTCTCCGGGTGCAGGTGGTCACACCCGTCGAGCCAGGAAACCCAGGTAAGCGGAAGAGAGCTGCCATTTCTTCCACTCGAATCGGTGGAACATTACTGACTCCTTCGCAGCCCTGAAGGTCTATACTCCGACAAAGAGAACGTTCCCACAGCACGCATGCCAGACCAGGTTCTGAATAATCCCAAGAGACGCGGCAAGCAAGGCGTCGCTGCCGGTCCTTCCCGTGTAGTTTCGGAAGAAGTGAAAGACTACAAGATCCTCTCCCCGAAATCTTCAAATTCTAGGACATATCCGCAATCGCCCCTGCGCGCATCTCCAGAGAAACCTCGGAATCCTTCGTACTTCTCCCATCCTTCGTCACCGTTGAAGCCTTCCAGTCCGCTCAGGGGGGCCGCCGGAGTGGTGGGAGACAACCCCCGCCCACAGACAGCCAGACCAGGCACATCTGCTAGCAATAGACCTCCATCACAAGCAAAGAGGCCTGCAAGTAGAGCTGCTGGTAAAACTGTGACAGGTTCAAAGACTGCCCGGTCTCCCATGAGCCGACCTGCTACTCGTCAGCGGGAACGCAGAGGCAGCACAGGGACGGTCTCTTCCACAACGTCTTCTGGAACCGCTGTTGTTAGACCAATTCGGACAGTGACAGGGGCGAGAAAGGCTACACAGCCCTCTTCGTCAGCAGCCGCCGCCACAAAGAAGACGACTGCCTCGCGGAACCGAGCTGCTTCTGCAGCGAAGGGAACTGCCGGCACAGCAACAAGAAAACCGACGATCCCTGTGGCGGCTGAGAATCCTGCAGGACGGAGAACGTTGCGCAGAAGGGTATAGGCGTTTCAAACGTTTATAGAGTCAGCATTGTCTAGGAGTTCAAGAATTGCGTTTCGGTAATTCATTGTCTGTTTGGTATCTTAAGGGAACACTCCCTTAGCGTTTCTCTTCTTTCACCATTCTCTCTGTACGTGTAGTGAATTAGGCTTCTCGAGAGCTCTGCTTGCCCATCGTCCTTGGTGATGTTGCATACCTAGTATTCCGCGCGTTCTTTTCTCCATAATGATGCGTCTCTGTGATAGTCCCTTTAGCCTGCCTGCGAGTAGATTGTCCTGCTCTAAAGGAGGTCCGGTAATACACACTTTAGCTGAGTCCTAGCACCCCACCAGATTTCAATGTTCTTCTATTTCTCTGCTGCTCAACTCTCGTGTTCTACCTCTCAGGCTTCTTGCTGGAACTGATCGAGGCCCGGGCATTGACCGGCCTTGCCATCAAAGGCTCACATGCCGCAATAGATGTCAGAGGCGAGAAATCGACGTGAGCAATACCCGATCAGGACCATCTCCAGCTTCCGCCCAATTTTCCGTGCGCACATCTGTCTACGGCGCTTGATAGATCTCTTGTGGAGCCGATGAGCCTCTGTGTTGGGATCGGTATCAACTTTTGTGACACATCACGCATCCTTTGTCTACGCATCCTTGGACGGACTGGTCGCTTGAGGTAGGTAATCTGGCATCCACCTGCGCTGGGAGCGTCATCGTCATAGGGGAAACGCAGCAGCAATCCGCAGGATGCCTTACAGAGCCTTGCGAAGTAGAACAGCTCTCATGCAGGACTGTACTGCATTATTGAATTGTCATGTACAATACAGAATTTATCGGTCCAGTAACACGGAATGATACCTAGTATATTGGCATTTCCGTTTCCAAGACCTCCACTCGTGTCTGGCCCGCAAACTTTGAGCGAAGGCCGAGTCGAGCAAAAAAAAGGAGTCGAACCCACACCACCACTGGCGGGGATATCATGCCGTTTTCCTAGCTCGTCTTACCACCCGCTCACCGCTGCCCGTCTCTTCCTCCTTCGCCACTGACACGGACCTCTGTTCGGAGTTGGTGCGATGGATACGGATGTGTTGCTTCATGTTATCCTGCCGCGTGAACGCCTTGCTACAGATAGGACAGTGAACGCTTTTTTCTCCCGTATGTGTCTGGCCATGTCGCGCAGCATGCCCTGAGGTTGTTAATGTGGCCGTGCAGCCTTGTGATGCGGCATATGGGCAAGGATACTTGTTTTTGCGAGATCCTCAAGAAGCAGTCAAGTCCTTCGAGCCGCCCAGCGCTGCCGAAGAGGAAGGGTAGGGCTCTTCCTGTCGATTATAGTACTGGTAAGAGGCCACGGAGTTGTTGGAAATGTAGTTATGGGAGCAATCTGATAATGCCGGCGACGCGGGCAGTGAGGTTCCTGCAGATGATGCCCATTTGTAGGCTGGTCTCGGCGGCCCGGGAGATCCAACAAGTGAGGTTGTATAGACAGGGTTAACGACTGATTCCCGAAGATAAACCTTCCTCATCCGGGATTTGAGTTCCTCTTTTGATTTGTTGGGGAAATGACCTTGAAGATGCTTCACCGCCTGGCTTCTGTATGTGTACCAGCTTGCTGCACATATATTGCAGTCGGCCAGAACTTCGATCGATCGATTAATAATCCATTTCCGGTGTATGCCTTGGTGGTGGTTTTCAATGTGTTGGTTGAGTTGGCATTCCCAGTTGAACCAGGATGTGCACATTGGGCAATCTTCCTTTGGGCCATTGCTATTATCTATGGCAAACCATTTCATGTTAGCCAGACATCTTGCTGCATTGTTTGCAATTACCTATGAGTTGTTTCTATATGGCGCTTAGTCCCCCATCTTGTTGTGTACATCTTCTGACAATTTGCACATCGATATCCATCTGAGGTTCGTATAATTGTGGTCTCGGCATGGTGATTCGGAGCTAAATCTGTGGCAGGTTGAAATGCACCACTCGCCACTGGGTTTGGACGTTGTGCTTTCATTTCTGAAAGCAGATCTCTGATAAGTTGTGCTTGTACCTTTGACGGAATGCTTCTCTCCTTGAATGTTATGTTGAGGACCTTATGGCTTGCTGGTACCTTAATTAGCAAGTGCTTCAGCATGGCACCACACAACTGCTCAAATTTAACTCTCCATGGCTGTTCGGCCAATTCTGCAAAGGCTTCCAGGTTAAGCTGGGTTGTTTCTTGGAACCGACATCGTGCTCTAGGGAGAACTTTCCCAACAAACTCACGGATTTTTGGGGACCTAGATGCCAAGGCTTGCAGCGCTATAACCCAAAGCTGTCCACTCCGCATAGATCGATCGGTATCTTTAACCGTAGACGCTTTGCCCTGGTTGGATTGAGGGAACGTGGTATCTCCATAGCAGCCCGTTGCTGTTGGATTTGTGTGCTGAGTTCTTGTCGGGGCGGCGTCGCGGCTGCTTTGAATCGAGAGATCTGCATTCATAGAGAACTGCTCTCCACGCGATGGAAGTGGTGATGTAAGGTTGTTAATGTTAGGAGTCCAGGCAATTCTGTTAATGCGATTATCCGGCCCTGCAGGGTAATCCACGGGCTGCAAAACAGTTGCCAGTGCATTCTTTTCAGAATCTGGAAAGCTTGAGGAGTATTCCATTGGTTCTGACAGATACATGCTAGTACAGGACGAGACATTGGGTGTCTGGTCATAGTGACAATCACTTGACTGGGAGACTGAAGCACTGCTTTGAGGCGAGGGAGCTTCATTGATCAGCGTTATTCGAGGAGAACGAGTGACTTTGTTTGACATGTCTTTCTCGGTGCGGTCTCAATTTATCTTGTTGCAAGAAAGTCTTATCACAGCCTGGAAAATCACGCGGATAGAATTCTTCGAGCTGGTGGTCTAGGAACCAGAACGATCATATTAGCCAATAACCGAGACTCTGTTGTCGGCAGACATACAAGTTGGGTGATGATGCCACAGCTTCCCGCCATTTGTGCAACTCTCCGTGCAGTTTACATGTGCACATACAAATTGGGTTTCCGTATGCGGCCTCTTGTTGGTAGGCCCCTCAAAGGTTGGGCCTGCAGTTCTTTTGGCTGGGTTCTGCATGTCTGCCGCGACACTTTGGATACGTTGAAGATCGCTTGTAGAAATGGTATTAATGGCCAACGTCGTGGGTTTTGTAGGTCCGACAGCGCTCTGCCGCTGCTGGAGCCCAAGCCAGGCAAGAGAAAGTCCCAGGAGTACAATAGTCGGTATCTGCTGGGCCAGCTCAATTCCACTGGTTACGCACAGCCTGAATGCCCCCCTGCATGCCTCTTAAGGGCTCGTTTGCGATGTTTTAGATTTGAGCCAATCAACGTCGACGCCAGGAACACTGATCCTAGGGACCCCGGTAAGTTTGACGCAGACCGGCATGTACATAAAGAGTACGGGGCCATCCGAATCTTATCGCCAGGCCCCGCTACTGAACCTTAAGACAGGGAACGAAATCCAACTGGAGGTTTGTCGAGACGCGATCTCGGATGACCGGTAGCGCAGCTTAGTGCTGTTGACCTGGAGTATCCAGAAGTATGAGCTGACGTCCGGTACGAAATTTCTGCGCGGATGGCTTGGATCCCGGATATGAGAGCTATTGGTGATGAACATCGCGGCTCAATCCAGACCAGGCAGAATACTTCGCTATCTCGCGGACCGAAATCCGCAAATGTCAGACAGCCTGGCTTCTAATAATGCTTCGAAACGTTCCTGAAACTGGGTCCGGAACCACCGCCTTCTGAGAAGAAAAAACAACCTTTCAGCTATGGCTCTTTCTTGTTCTTTATTACTCCGTCACAAAAGGCTTTTTATTTTGTTTTAACGGTTCTCGCCTGTGTACCAATACTTTCCCTAGACATAATCTCCTCAGCGGTTTCTTCAACTACAAACATCATGCCATCATACTCTATGATGATTCATTCTGTCTAGCAGCTTCGCATGTTCTCAAATCCATGTCTTCTGGCTCTGTGTCCTCGTGCGGCATAATGACGGCACCATGGGATGGGCACGATTACTTTGCTGTGAGATGCGGCGTTGAGTATGGTTAATTTAGTGAACTTGGATTATCAAAAGTCTAACTAATATTAGTAGAACTAGACTATATATTTCTAAGGTGATTCAGCTCAAGACAATGCATTACAGATGTTTTAATACCACAACCTGCGCTTCCAATCGATGTTCCAATCACATGCTCCACCTTCAACAGTCACTTTGTCAATAAACTCATTTCCACAATAGCATAGTACCACAAGGTCTCCATTTGCGTGACGATATTTCAAGGTGGTTGGTTTCTGTTCATAGGGCCACTGGGACAATTCAATATCCGTAATTGATACCCTTGATGGGGAGAGTGTATATGTAGGCTCTTCGATCACATCACAAGTGAGGGTATCTCGTTCACCTCGGAGGTTCTCAGCAACATGCATCGCGGAAGAAAGTGGGGCTTATACGACAACTAAATCCTGTCAGCAATATGCCCTGCATGAATGAGGCACAAGGGTTTACCAAGTTGCAGGCTGCAGGTGGATGCAGGGTGAAGAAAGCGTTGTCTGCACAATAAGGCTGGGAGGAGGCTATGTGGAATTAGCGGGATGCAGGTGTAGTATTATAATATTGTTGCAAAGGGCCTGGACATTTTGATTGACAACGCGACAAGACCCAAGGCCCAGCCGAAGATTCCGAAGGAGAAGCCATAATGCGTATACCTCAGTTAATCTCCCACTTTTGATATGTTGCATGGAGGAGCAAGGGATTCTCACTAAAAGCTAGATACGAGGGTGCCTGCAGATCGTGAAGACTGAAATGAGCTGTGAGCTTTTGGTATCTCTTTTCCTTCGCAAAACAAATTGTAAGAAAATGGGAACCCCGGTAGTGCTTTGTTTGGTAAGATTGCAACTTCCCTGGCGCAATAGTTCAGTTGCCAGTGCTGCTAAAAAGATAGCATCCCGCTGCAGCCAGTCAAGGAGGGCAATGGGAGGAGACTCTCATCCGGTGTGATATTGGAGACAGCACCAATCTTGGAGGATCTGGACCGCGCGAGGTGACAGAAGCCCAGATGCCCATACGAATCCGCACTGGCGGAACTGCAACTGAACCAGCTAAGGGTCCCATAAGACCAACGCCGGGGACAACCCCAAGATCCGCCAATCTGGCCGCCACTACACCAGCTGGCGCTGACCCCGCAAGCCTGCGCTCGCTAACTTCGCAGGACCCCGCGGCCAGGGCCGAAGATGATGGTGGCAAGCCGCCGCCAGAACCGTCCAAATCAGAACGTTACCATGGAACCTCCATGCGGGAACACATTATATGGGGCCTGCGCATGACCAATCGATTCTACCGCTAACCTGGTTCGCCAGCGAAGATCGCATGAGCACAAACGCCGCACCCCATTCTAGTCGCTGCCGTGGATATTACAGACATCGACTTCAAGAACTCACAAGCGAGAGAGAGCGCTGGGAAAACGACATACGCCAATACCAGAGCCATATCCACCGACAAGAGATTGAACTACATTATCAGTATGTGACAATTCAGAAGTATAAGGGCGTCATCAGCAAGATACAACAGCAGAACCAAGAACTAGAGGCTGTGGTTTGTGAACAGCAATTGATGGTAGCCAACAAAGGATTCACCCCTAAAGAAGACCATGCTGTGAGAGATGTATTACACCCTGGGCTTCCTAAGACCTGTATGCTGTTAGACTTGGTATTCAGTTGACTCTGACCTGCACTCTCAGAGCCCTCTTGGCTCAGTACAGCTGTCCTATTGTATGCACCATATGCTATCCTGGCATCCCTGTGGTCTTCACTTAGAGTAGTATAGTTGGAAGACTAAGGCCACTGTATGGGAGGGAGTTTGGACCCTTAGTTCTGGTTGAAGGGAACTGCCCTCTAGAGTTGCTGGGGTGGTCATCTGATGAGGATGTTGGAAAGGGGGATTTGCAGCAGTCCTGAACCAGGACTTAAAGGAAGAATATACTGAAGGAGAGCAGCTTCTCTGTAAGCTGCTAGCCAGTAGGAAATCAGATATTACAGGAGGACACCATACTCTGTAGGAAGTGAAAAATGACTTGATTCTTCTATCTGCTGCCAGTCCGAGCAGCGCATTAAGGTTGCTGTAGCGCCTTGGCGCGCGCTTCAAATACTCCTGTTTGAGCCTAGTGGCTTGGCAGTGATGACCTATCAAGCCCTATCAAGTCTCCTCGCAAACTTTCTGGTAAACGCCCAGAGCCGACTCAATTAGATAGGGTTCGGGGATTCGAGGATTAGATTGAGCCTGATAAACGGCGCGATAACAGCGCCTGCAATACCCCAAACGCGGCTTGGTCGAGTCACGCAGCTTTTTGATGCCCCAATGTCATCGTCTTGGAATGGCTTCAATCGCGATCTAGACGGACTGGCGGTTCTAATAGCCGTTCCGGGTCAATCTCGTCTTCACCACGGCTTTGACTCACGGTTATTTAAACGACGGAAGACCAGGGTCTCTTCAGCCACCGTCAACACCATCACCAACCTTCTATCTTAGCGAACTTCTTGCTTATCTCTTGAGACAGAACACTCTACCATCGTCATGGCTCCTGCTCTTACCTATAGCGAGACGACCACGGACGGGATCGTCAAGCCCTCCAAGGGCGCCGTCCCGGTCAACAGCCCCTCTCCGGTCGAATTCGATGCGGCCAAGCACTTGGCCTACTCGCCTCCTTCCTCAATCTTGACCATGAAAGATCTGAAATTGGAGCCCACTGCTTTGTCCCCAATTGCCACGACCGAGCAGTTCCCTCTTCTATCGCACGAGGCGGTCCTAGAGCATCGCCGAGAGATATTCCGCGACGATGTCTACGACAACTGTCTGCACCACACTCGACCTGGCTCCGTCCAGCTGCGCGGCATGGTACCACGGTACTGCCCCTTCATCCACCAGTTCTGGCATTCTCCCGAACTGCTCAAGATTGTCTCCGATCTTGCTGGCGTGGAGCTGATGCCGGTCATGAACTACGAAGTCAGCCATACCAATGTGCAGTTGGGACCTGGGGGCATCGAGACTGTTCGGAAAACGCCTGTGGAGCCGCCCATTGCCACTGAGGAGGCGATAAGGGAGTTCGAGAAGGACAGGCTTAAGGAACAGTCTGTTACCGATCAGTCGAAGCCTATCATTGAGTGGCATAAGGACTCGCATCCGTGGGTTTGTGTGGTCATGCTCTCTGATGCGAGACATATGTCCGGTGGAGAGACGGAGCTTATGAAGGGTGATGGGAGCACTCTCAAGGTCAAGGCTCCGCAGATGGTACGTCTGCCCCTTCCCTCTGTCCCCCGCCGCGGGGCCCGAGAGAGTTCGTCGCACCTTGCTAATGTTTGCATAGGGATGTGCCGTCCTCATGCAAGGGAGATATATCTCGCACACCGCGGCTCCAGTGACAAACATGCCCGAGAGAGTGACCATTGTGACGTCCTTCCGGCCCAAAGATCCAACGCTACTCGATGAGACTACCAATGCCAACGTGCGTAACAAGTCACACTTGACCGAGCTGTACTACCAGTGGACTACGTACCGGCTCGACGTCATAGCTCAGCGTGCTCGTATCGCCGCGGACGCGTTGAAGAAGAAATACGCGGAGAATGTGGAGAAGTCCGATGCGGAGGGCAAGGGCGGGCTCTGTCGGGTGGAGACGGTGAACGTTGCTGAGATGGAAAAGTGGTCCAACGATATGATCAAGTATCTCCAGGAGACCATGTATGAGATGAGGCCACTGGGCCAGTAGGTTAGGTTAGGTTAGGTTAGGGTTGCATTACATCAACTGAAGTCCACGGCTATGCATGATTAGCCAAACAGAATCGCCTCTCTATCCTCATATTCAAGTCCTGTATCCTTCATCATCCAGCTTCTAGCCGAATACTCGCTGACACGGTGGACGTTCTTCATTCTGAACCGTCGCTCCAGTGTCTCTAACTTGGCTCGGACGAGCTCCCGTTCATCCTCGTGGGAGGCCGTTAGTTCCTTAGCTAGGATCCCGATGGGAAATAGTAGAGCGCTCTCAAATTGGGATCCTGGGCCCACGAGACTAGTGAGTTGCGCTGCCCATGACGGAAGATTCCCCATCTGAATCTCCTGGTCAGCTATGTCCCCAATTGCAGTATCGTGGAGAGGACTATTATGTCCTCTCGTCCTCAGTAAGCATCGCTTCCTGTACATCGTTGCAGCAACACGATAGAGCTCAGAAATAACGTCGTGCTCCGTCAATCTTTCCGGACAAACGAGGCTGCTCAGCTGACGAAAATCAGAATCGAGAACGAACTGACGTGCCCCGATAGGAAGTTGCTGGCGCGCCAGTCCCTCGCCTCCGGGAACAAGCGCGAAGCTGGGAAACCAGTCCAGCCGGCCATCCCAAGCGGCAATCTCTGCCTCTGTGACAGTTACGTCGCCCGTGCTGATCCTCGCCATGAGATGCGGGAAAAAGAACCGATCGATGTTGGGACCGTGACCCGGTGGTTGGCCGGGATATGAGACATTTAGATAAGACAAGGTCGTGTTGACAAGGTAGAAGTTCGACAACGTGGGCGTTCCTAGCGATACCGCCTGGACAAGGTCGTTGTAGAAGAAAAGACTTGACAGGAATCGAAACGCCTCGCACCATGGATGACTCAGGGAGTGCCGAGCAGGTTCGGATGTGATGGCGAGAACGAGCCGGCTAGGTAGGACGCGGGCAAAGAAGTGAAGGTGAGGAGAGCCGCTCCTTGAACTCTCGCCCGCTAGCTTTTCGTACAGCAGAAGAAGAGCACAGCTGGTGAGAAGATGTAGAAAATCATTCTCTCGCGTGACATCAGTCCCCCTGGAAAGACCAAGACTCCCCAGGGAAGATTGGGTGAGTGTCTGGTCCGTATGTCGATGGGCCAGCAGCCTCGTTGTGAGCTCCATACAACCTCTAAGCGCCTTTTCTCTGAGCCTCAGCATCACATTGGGAAATAAAAAGTTCCTATTCTCCCAGCTTTGTACCCCACTAAGCGCCAATAAAGCATTTAGCACGGTTCGGTTCTGCATGGATAAGGGAACAAAGATGCGCAGAAAAGGGTTCGTGGAATCCGAAAATGTCGGATACTCTCTAGAGAACCGTTGTATGTAGTGATCCAACAGTTGAGCCTCCATCTCCTCCAGCTCAAACGGCCAGGTTGTGACCCCACAGAGCCTCGACAGCCGCTGACGGAGGAACATGGCGTCAAACTCGGGCATTGGAGAGCTCGTCCCCGCCCGGCTTTTGAATGATGATGTTGATGACGATGACGGCGCGGATAGATGAGCAGTCCCGTCTTCTGATGCTTCAGAATTTGCCTCGCCCGGCTCGGAGCTCTGGTGTTGTTGTTGCCTCCTCACCATATGAGAGTTGCTATCTCGTTGTGGTCCCCTCCTCTTCATCGCGGCTCTCCGGGTGTCGTCCTCCCAGACAAGTTTCATCTGCCGCTCACATTGGAGGCCAAGTCTCGCACAGTTGCTACACGGAATATCGCTAGAGTCACATTTCTTCTTCCTAACTTGAGTCAGCCCAGTGCAGATAACCACTCCTCGTAGCGGAAGGCGTCACCGTCTCCTGCAGGTCCAGCACCCATTCCGAGTGCGATGGAACCGCTGTCCCGAGCTTTCTAAATCAACAGACATCCTGACTCGAGACCGATCGAGCCGAACGTGATGGTGCTGAGTTTGGTCTCCACGCCAGACCGCAGGGTAGTCGGAAGCTGGATGTGATTGTTAAGTGGTAACAACTTGAACCTTTCCCCGCAGCAATGAGTCCGTTACGATCGTGTTCAGGGTGTGGGCGAGAGCGCTTTGCAAAATCGGCGTCCATCGAGCGACTCATCATGTCTTCATCATAGAGTATCCGACTGGGACGCCTTATCTCTGCAGATACGAAGGGGAGCGTCAGACAAAGATTCTATTCGCAGACTTGCATGGCCGGAACATATATCTAATCTAAGTTTAGGTCGAGCCACGTTTTCTCCCTGTCCGCTTGTCGTTGGCAAAGCCTGAGTCATTGATGGAGGGTTTCACTGCCCCGATAGGCACTCCAGTCCGTGCCTAAGTCTTGCCTTTTAACCTATGTTCATTGGAGGGTCTCTTCTGCTAATTGAAGCTGAGAAACACAGGTAGCAAGCGGAACAGGGAGCGGCGAGATCCCAGTTTCCATGAATGTTAATTATCGCGAGTTGGCGCCGGTACCGCTAAAGGCAGTCCAAATTCAATCAGGCTCGACTAGAAGACTTGCTTTCTGTATAGTATTTTTTTCATGACTCGATTCGTTGCTTCCATTTATTGCTATGTCCTCTGGCAGAGCTGACACTCTGCGACCATATCTTTGCCGTCAACCTGAACAGTTGCGAGGGACTGCGTGTCTATGATACATTTTTTCAACGACCAACTCCAATAAAACAAGTGGACTAAAAGGAACAAATAGATCATAGACACAAGATATCCCAAGAGCCAAGCAGTTTAGACCGGACTTGTCAACTTCCTCCGAACATTCTGAATCCTGGCAGTAGCCTCATCGAATGCAGACTGATCCAGGGTCCCCTGGCTCAGTGCGTTGGCAAGCCCAGTGACGATGGCATGGCCCTGCGAGACGTTTCTCCCAGCAGCTAAAATGATGTCCATGCCCGCGCTAGTCGCCAGGATGGCTCGATTGGTGTCATCACCAAATGCCTGCAAACCCCCAGCTTCAATTGCGTCGCTGATAGTGACGCCTTTGAATCCCAGCCGGCCCCTAAGCTCGTCTTGAATCCACTTGGAGCTCACACCGGCTGGATAGTCGGGATCAAGGGCCGGGTACAGTGCCCACGACGGCATGATCATGTCAACACCGGCTGAAATGGCTGCCTGGAACGCCAGTTCATCGATGGAGCGGAGATCACTCAAGGGGACATTGAGCTGGACGGGCTCTGCGTCCGTGTTTTCGTCCGCTGCCGCAGCGCCTAGACCTGGGAAATGCTTCGCCGCAGCGACAACTCCCTGCCCTTGCTGGGACCTGACGAATGCTGCACCACAAATGCCTGCCAACGTCGCATTGTCGCTGTACGACCGCTCGTACTGGTCGTCGAAGTCGCCAGGGGTCCGGAATACGTCTAGGACCGGCGCGAGGTTGGTGTTGATGTAGTAGTCCGTCAGGGTGATTGCGGCCTGCGATCCGGCGCTTGTCGCTGCTGCTTCCGGGTCGGCGGATTCGCCGATTTCCTTCTCTGAAGAAGTGGGCCCTCCGGGCAGTCGACGCACCTGTCCACCCTCTTGATCTGTCGAGATCAAAAGCGGAGTCCCGTCGTAGGCCGGGCTATTCTTGTACGCAGACTGCCACCCCAGGACGGTTGATGCGAGGTTGTTGTCGACATTTTCGCCAAATATGATGACCCCCCCGACGAGACCTTGCTCGATATAAGTAGTCAGCTCCGACGGTGCTTCTGCCCCAGCGTACGAGTAAATGACATGGTAACCGGCCTGGACTTTAAGATCGGCTCCTAAAGCCAGCGGGACGCCTTGCACGAATGCTAAAGAGAAAGCGATCGACGCTGCCAATTTCATCGTGAAGAAACGATTGCGGTCTCAATCTGTTCAGTTCGACCTCACCACGGACGAGGAGGAGCGAAAGGCTCAGTTAAATATCTGAAATGTCCCGGCCGCGGCCGCCGCGACGTTGACGCCAACAACGGCCTAACCGGAGCAAGCAAGATTGACGAGTTCGTTTCATGGACAGCGCAGGTCCTTTCCATTTCAGTCCCTCCTTCTCGCGGACCCAATGGCACGGTTACTTATACAGTGTTGAACGTGGTCAGACTTGCTGGCCATGGTTCGACGCGACATGCACCGTCGTATATTAAGGGATCCATTAATGTAGCATTTATGCCGATCAATGTCGAGAACTACATAGTAATGACATCGAGACGGGAAGATGAAGAAACCCATGTTCTCCGTAACAAGGATGAGATCGTCCCTTGGCCTCCTGCCCCTGTCGCGGGCCCGCAGGAGTCCGGCGCAGCCACGTTGAGTCGTTCGCCAACCGTCTTGACATCTGCTCCTCCTGGCCCATCCCGGGCTAGCTGGTGGTCCACCTCCGATGAGTTTGAGAATTTGTGGCGCAGGAAGTGGAGTGGTGATACTCGTGGAGACGGGTCGTCAGTTTGGGAGTGTACAATGCAACTTACTGACTACAGGAAGTAAATGCACCCTACCAAGGTATGAGGCATCAGTACCTCGGCTGGTACTTGAAGTTTCCACTTAGAGGCTGCAACGCGTATCCACATACTCATACAAATCCAACTCTCCTGTCCTACTTCAATATCGCTGTCCGATTCCCAAGAAGCTAGAACAATACCACTAACCAAAAGAGTGCCAACCTTGATATGCCCCGAGCGTCAACACAAGACTGATGAAATGGTTCAATTGAGCTAAGAAACAGACAAGACTTAGGTATCATAGCAATAGCAATTGCACTGTTTCGACGAAGATGGAAATTTAAGAAAAGACAACAAAAAGAGCACCCGAAACCACTCCGTTTCCATCAACATCATGTCATGTAGCCGCTAGCCGCCAGCCGTCACTCACACCAGGAGATTCTTCGCTGCATAGTGGGCAGCCATAATTCGAATCCGAATCGGGTACCAAAGATTAAACAGGCTGACAAGGGAATGTTCTGGGTCATTCGTTGAAAATCGCTTTAGAGGCAGACGCTGTATTCTGCACTTTTCTTCCCTCATTTCTTTTGTTTTCCGCGGCTCGAAAGCTCAAGGCAAAGAGTTAAAAAAGAAAAGAAAAAAAAAGACACAAATCCACAAAATGGGGTAAGAGCAAGAAGGAAATGGTATCATCCATACACGGCTCCAAATCAGCCGATAATTCGAGTCAACTTCAGTTACTCGACAAAAGGGGAATCAACTCCGCCGAACCAGTCCCACAAGGCACAAAAGTGGAGGGAAAAAATGAAGGTCTGATCCTGAGCAATTCGAGTACTTGCCTCTTTTAACGCCCAGTCGACACTCGAAACGAATAGAAGTAATTATAAACCGTTGTATCAGAGCCGGCCGAAGTTTTGTTAAGAAAAGGGGACAGCAATCCGCCGAATAACGGTCAGCTTGCAACGCCCGTGGGGCCAGGGTTAGGGCGGGTTCTGTAAGGAACAGACTGAGACGATCCATCGCCCTGAGTCGCACTAGGAAGACGGTTACCATTGCTGCCACCGCCTTCACGGAAGGTAGCTGCGAGATCTCCCGTTGGAGCACCGCTAGGGACGGAGCCAAGTCCATCCGAATTTTGGACGTGACGAACTGAACTCTGCATCTGCCGCGCCATGTCCTGCGACGGATCTGCCTCGATGCGCGCTGTTGCAGGACTGCTGTTCGATCTGCTACCAGCCGTCATCGCGACAGGCTCGGTACCGCTGTCCGACTTCTGCACCCCAGTGCCCCGACCAATATCACCATATCGCTTCAGGATTTCCTTCGTCGTGATTTCGGCGTTCTCTTTGAAGAAGCCTGTGTCATTGATAATCGACTGCAAATCTTCCGGTATCTACGAAGAACATGAATACTCATCCTCGTTAAAACAATGCACTCAGGACATGGAACTTACCTCACACATAGTGTCATTGTACATGATAAGCATATTGACGGCTTCGATGGCCAAGAAACTCTCGTCAACCGTGCCGTTCTTCGTATTCGGATAGAGGATGTTCGGCGTCATCACGGTAGCGAGATTATGGATGTCCATCTTACTGCCTGAGTCTTCATCTACATGAGAAAATGAGGAGGCCCAGTTGAGAAAGGCAAAAATGACTTCCATAGTATCGCGATGGGCTTTTGGAAGCAGACAACAAGCGAGATGTAGAATACGCTTCTGCTTCTCCGGGTCGGGAATTTCTAAAAGGTGGTGAGTTTAGTGTCTCTACATGACACCAGGTTCAGAGCTGGCTTACTCTGAGAGACAACAAGAAGACGATGGAGCTTGAAGGTGAGAAGCGGATCGGGCATCTCTCGGAGAAATTTCTTTAGGAGGGCCGCAATTTGCACCGGGCTCTCTTTGGTCAGATCAACCTGGTCGTATCGGTTGTCAATCATATCAGACAGGTCTTTGAGGCGTCGAATATTGCCATTCTTTCGGAAAACGAATTCAACGGACATGTCCATCTGTCGCATGGCGGAAATTGCATCGTCCACCAGGGCAGGAACCCGAAGTGCACCGGGTCCAACGCCGTGGGTCGAGTCCGCACCCTCTTTCTCCACCAGGTACTCAAGGCTAACACCAAAGACACCTTTCTTCTTCCCGGGCCGCTTAGTCTCTTTGTTAAATGCGCGCCCGAAGATATTCCAGATGGTAGGTTTACGGGATTCGATCAAAGACAACAACTCTTCCAGGTTGAAATAACCTTCAAGCAGTGGCTCCATGGATAATACGGCAACATGTCGAACAATGAAATACTCCAGCGCAGTGAGCTCCGAAAAGTATTTCTTAGTCCTTCCGCCCTGGTCGGCCACGGTCGCGTCGAGGTTGCCACCTGAGACGGCACGGCGATGTCCCTGATTGTATCGAGCGAGAGGTTCCCCGGCTCCAATGAGTTTAGCACCGGCATGTCGGTACGCATTAGGGCGCTGCTCCTTGGCCTGCTCCGCCGCAACAATCCGGGGGATATCGTCCAAGGTCAAGGCATCCTGGTTTCCAAATGTCAGCTCAGTGACCGTTTCGCCATTGGCATCCTTTTCCTCAACAATTTGGAAGCCCGTGTTTCGGGTATCGGTGCCTTCACCACCAGATGAGCCGGGTCGTACGCTCCGTCCCTGAGGTCCATCTATAATCCGTGACGCTCGAGCCTTCTTATATATCGTTGACAAGGTGTGCTCATTCCGAATCGACCGCAGCCGTCTCATTTCACCAACTGTTTGCTCGAGAGAAGACGACTCTTGCGGGGCACCCTGGCTAGCGTCGTTGTACGACTTGGACCGTGTAGCCGTCTGGCGAGGGTCGCCGTCGGTAGAAAGTCGATGACCTTTATTGGCATCATACGCATTGAGATTAGGATCGTCTGTAAGAAGAGAATTGAGCGAAAAAAAGAGAAAGAGCGAAACTCAGCGAGGGCTGCTGTCAAAGGCTACGGGATTTCAAAAGTAGCATACCTGATGTGTGAGGCAAAGCTCCTCCGGCACGCAAGACCGCTAGGAGTCTTGCAAGAGCGACCTGCAGCAAGAAAACATACTGCTGAAGTTTCGTGACTTGGTTAAACCTGTCTAGCGTATCCAAGTCCAAGTTCTGCTGCAGGGCACAGTTGCTACAGAATGTCCGTTTCTCTTTCTCGCTCCACAACGCATCGCTCAGGTCGGCGGCTAACTCTTTCTGGCACACTGCGCAAACGACGTGGCAAGGCTTCAAGTGAAAGCGGTGTCCTCTCACAGACGCACATTCGTCGTCGATGGGTTCTTTGCAGGATGCACAGCAGTCAGAGTAAGGGTCGGCGAGACCCTCGACACCCGCCATTAGATTAGCAGGAGTCTCGGGCTGACCGAGAACTTCCAGATCCCCAAGGTTGGTTAAGAAATAGTGCAGACCGTCCGGCGCGTTCTTCTCTCGCTCCAATTTCAAGGAGCCCTGTAACCCTATACGGATAAGGAGCTTGAGGTAGTGAGCGAGACCTGTCACAAGCGACAGCAACTCTTGCGTGACACCCAACTTTCGAACCCCCGATTCCTGACTCTTGGACAATAAGGCGAAGAAAGCAACGATTTTCTTGCATAAAAGTTTAGCTTCACGCCCATATGAAAGACCTACACAAGCCTTTAGTGACAGAGCAACAACAAACAACAAATAAGAAAAAAGATGTTACCCTTCATCCCCTGAGCCTTGATGGATATTGCTAATCGATCAACCGCCCCGAAGAGAATATCGACGTGGCGAATGAAACGCTTGGCGACGAGTATTCCATCGATGTAGGCGCCATTGCTGACGTGTAGGAGCATGTCCGAGATGCAAGCCGCAGATGACTCTTCAAAACCAGACAGGGTACTCCAGATTCTGTAGACCTTCTCCTCCATAACATCTTCCTGTTCACGAACACGTTCCCTGTCTTCGGTAGTAGTACTAAGAACAGGTGGCTGGAGCGGTTCATCCGTCGGCGCAAGACGCACATTCCAGAATTTGTGGATCATGTAACATTCAGGATGCCAGTGTTGATCCTGACCATTGCGGAATATCTCGACGAACTGTTTCAAGATCGCCGTGTGGCAACCGTGGCACCGCTGTGCAAATTGGGTAGAATAGTGGAAATGGCAATATACCTTGCCTTCATGTTCGTAGTAGGAGTCCTGGGCTCCAAACACCGTCGGACATACGGAACACGTGAAGTGTTCGATGTGATATTTACGGTCCAAAGCGGTGATGTACGAACCACGCAGGGCACCACCACATTCGTGACACAAGAGGTTCAATCGTCTGAAGTAGTCAGTTTCACACAGCGGGTACTGCCCACTCCCGTCCTCCGCATCAATGGGGAAGAACTTGGACGCAACAATTTGGCCACAATCCTACAGCAGAGACATCAACAACCAGTGTCAAAGAATCAAGCTCAGAAATACTCACCTCGCATTTGAAGCATTCCAGATGAAACGTTCCCCCCAAGGCTCTGACGAATTGGCCGGTGAGTGGCTCGCCGCACTTTCTGCAAATCCGTGTCGCGGTCCCTGGAGACTTTGCATGAGAGCGCTGGTTCGTGCGCGAGCGATCGCGGGGAGGAGCAGATCGGTCTTGAAAGCCAGGGCGGTCTCGTGGAGCTGACTGATCATGAGGGCTACCTTCCTGTTTCCCACGAAGGCGATCCTCAGAGTCCCGCGGGCCATCAACTCCATTGCCTACGGGCGATGAAGTGCTCCAACCTCCTGTTCTAGACTGCGGAGACTCGTACGCGACGTTGCCATCTCGAGGAGATGTTGGAGACTGCGAATTAAAACTGCTTGCATAGCCAGATGTATCCAAGGTCGGACGGACAAGCCCATGGCCCGGGATAAGGCTGTCTGGTAGACTGCGGTCCCCGGGAGCCATGGCGACAGAATCACCCTTGCCGGTCTAGAGTTGACAATTGACGGATGCGACCGCCGCACCTAGCAGATAAGAGACGATAATGTGTCGACAGTGCTCCCAAAAGGTCAAGGACGAGAGAGAGAAGCAGGTCAAATTATCACGAGCCTCTCGGATGGACAAGTCACAAACCCAAAGCCCTCCTCTCCAGTGCTTTTCTGAAGTATTTCTTAAGTATCCAGTGTAGTCAGTCAAGTCGACCTGAACGCCATGAAGGCAAAAGCTCTAAACCAAATTGGAACGACTTGACGGCTCCGTGAGCGTATTCCCACCAAGACGACGGAGCTAGGCGATGTTGTGGGGTAGCGAAGCACCAAAGAAGCGAGTGACAGTGGGAGACAAAGCAGGGAGGACGAAAAGGAGGGGAAAGGCGATCGAATTGAGCTCGTCGGGTTCTGGTTCGTCGCGGGACGCAGAAGGGGGAAGGAGTATATTCCGATCAACGTTGTCGTATGGACGAACGGAAGGGGTGGAGAGAGAGTAGCAGAAGCTTAAACAATCAACAGACGGCGGAGTACGATGACCACAGACATGCCCGCGCAATTCCTTCCAAACGTCAGGATGCTCTGACGGGGCTACGTACCCCAAACAAGGTCGCGGAACAAAGGATGGGACGGGATGGAACGGTGGCTCCGAGGCTGCAGGAAGGGCAGCGGTAGGATGAGGGCGGCGGGGGGGGAGACGAGGTATGCGGACGACAGAGAGAGCGGAGGAAGAAAAGCCAGTTATCGGACTGCAGAGCGAGAGACTGACAAGACAGACAAGACAAGACGGAGACGGACAGCGGGAGGCTGACTCGGGCGTGCACCGTTGCTGGCTGCTGGCTGCTGGCTGCTGGCCTCCTCTCCTGCCGCGCCCCCCTTACGGAGTACACTGCACGCCCAGGAACCGTCACGTGCAGTGTCTCACCGCCAAGGACTCCGCCTCAGTGTCAGACACATACAGCCCACTGCTGCCGCTCCCTCCCTCTCCAGCTCTGTTCCAGCTGTGAGGTCTGCCTTTGCACTATGTCTGTTCCACAGGAGGGCAAAGAAACAGTAAATTAAGAGCTCCCGTAGCTACGGAAATATCAACAATATCAACGGTATGGTGGAAGAGTGTAGGGCGATGGCTGTCAGGATATGGATGCCCGCTTTTCTGACGGCAGATTGACTGCTGGGATGTTCCGACTAGCGCCCGGCTGACAGTCGCTGGCTTATTCTTAGTATCATATCAAACACAAGGAGGTTGAGCCTGCTGCATTACCTGTTTTGCAGCCCGGGGGTTGAGACAGTAACAGTGGTTGTTTCTGCTATACAGTGGCGTAAGTTCGCATAATTCATATGATTTAATTATTTCTCTTGGAGATTGCGCCTCTCAGATGGCTAGAGCAAATGCAAAGTGGCGCTCTCGTCGCAGAAACTGAGTTCAATGTATCCATGCTGTCAAAACCCACTTAAGCTGGGGGATGTTGCAATGTGAGCTGTAGATAAAGCAACAAGCAAGCAACCCAACAACCCGAAGAACAACCGTGGTCGCTCGGACAATCAACGTCTTCATCACATTGCTATTACTGCTATTATCCACCGCCGTACTTACGGGGTCCATACAGGCAAGGCAGCATTGCTGGAACCGGCTCCTCTCTACCGCTACATGCTCGAAAGGCGTTTGTTTGTTTGTACGTGGAGGTTGCCTTCATCAGCCTTGTCCGCGGCATCTTCCGACCAACCATTCCCAGTTCCCGGATCCATGACTTTGGCCATCTGGTGGCTTGGACAGCTTGTTTCTCTTGAGCCTGGTCGTCCCCTAGTGACAGTTGCCTGTCGCACTTGCTACTACCTTTCCGGGTTCCCTCATCCTTTCCGCAACGTCATCGGAAATCCAGATCTCTCTTCCACACACATCATCCAACATGTCTGATCAAGCCATCCTGCGGATTTCCCGAGTAAGCTTAAACTATTCCCCTTGTATCTCTATTGACTTATCGGCGGAAGCATATTATTATGCTGTCCATCCATCCATCCGTCAGTATATCCATTTCACAATACTGCCTACTAATGAGGGGTGACTTGGTGGGGTTCTAGGAAATCAAGCAGCTACAGCAAGGAACTGCCGACTTATGTAGGTAACTTTCTCTTCGAAATAAAAACAGTGATAAAAACAAAAAAAAAAAAGAGAGAGAGGGGGGGTGGATAACCTACCCAGATGCGTTTGGTGTATTCCTTTCACTCGCGAGAAGTCAAGCTTACCGTCACTTCTGCCAACAGCTCTCGCCGTCGCCTGCCAGGAGTCGGATATTCGAAATATAAACGCTCTCATCGTCGGGCCGCCAGAAACGCCATACGAATTTGGCTTTTTCGAGGTTGGTCCCTTAAAACTCGCCTCGTGTGTCTGTCGATGGAACCGATCACTGACCGTCATTCGTCGCTGTCATGCTGCAGTTTTCAGTGAAGTTCGGCAAGGGTACCTGATACTCCTAGCCCGTGAGGCGTTTAGTCCTAGGTATTAACTCGAACCTTAGATTATCCTGCGAGCGCTCCTGCTGTGCGTGCGCTCACTACGAACAGCGGACGGTGTCGCTTCAATCCCAATATCTATGCTTCCGGAAAGATCTGCTTGTAAGCTCTGCAGTCCGCTTACTGAAAATGCTGTCTATACTGACGAGCTGGCCATTTCAGATCCATCCTCGGGTACTAGTCCTCTTGACCCCCTGTGTCGATCGTTGCTAATTCTCCGTCTGTCAGCACGTGGCGCGGAGAGCGCAACGAGCAGTGGTCCTCGGCCCAGGGTCTGGAATCCATCCTGATCTCCATTCAGAGTTTGATGTCATCGAATCCATACGAAAACGAGCCGGGTTACGAGAATGCACGGTCAGACAGAGACAAGAAGATGATGAAAGGCTATGTCGACAAGGTAAGTCCTGCAAAGGGAACTGACGGCCAGTCGTTCGCCTACTGATAATGCGCGACGAGATTCGACATGAAACTCTACGAATTGCCGTCATACAGCCTCTTGAAGCGTCCTTGGGTATCCTGCCGGACGGATCTGTCGTCACCCCTCCCACGGGGAATGAGTCCGACGATGGCGGAGACCCGCTGCTGCTCGAAGATGAAGCCCAATTCGAGCCTTTCGTGGATCTCCGCAAGAGACGCTTTCTCTGGTATTATGAATCTTACAAGAACTCCATTGACGCAGAGGAACAAAAGGTCGCAAAAAATAGCAAGTTCGAAATCATGCCTTTCGAATGTGGAGGGAACAGGATGGACGGACACTTCAACTACCCCGAGTTGAGACGACGACTAATTTCAGTGAAGGAGGCAGTTCTCTGCGAAACCCGGAATTGGGCGGTGGAAGGACTAGATATTCAGCAACGCGAAGAGCGAATCGCGGTGAACCTAAAGAGCCAATATCAACAGGTCGTTGAGGACCTGAAGATCAGGAAGAACTTCACAATTGATTTGACTCTCATAGAAGGAAATGCATTTCTATGGCAGCTCACATATTTCGGCAGACCTATGACACAGCTTGACGGTGGTATCTTCAAGGTCAAGATCTGCTTGAGCCCGCGTTTTCCAGACGAACAGCCCCGTGTGTTTGTCCAGACATCGCTGTTCCATCAGCGGGTATCAAAGGATGGTGTGCTTTGTTATTTCCCAGAACGAATGGAAGAAATGAGGTCCCATGTTGATGCGATCGTGATGGCCTTGGAGGAAGAATCACCACCCTACGACCCCAGGACAACCGTAAACCCAGAGGCTACGAAGCTGTTTTGGTCCTCCCAGGAAAGTCGAAAGAAGTACAACCGCGTGCTGCGACGATCCGTCGAGAGGAGTGCCGAGTGAGTTCTCGTTCCATCCACCCACCCCCTCAACTCAATGCCTACTAATGTACGTTTGAACATGATGCAGAGAGGCATACGCATGAAGAAGTTGATGGCCCCTCGCGCCCGAACTGGTTTACCTGCAGCTTCGGCTTTGATTTGGACCAGCTTTTAGAACTCCCATTATTACCGCAGCAGGCTGCTATTAATTACTGATTTACTACATTGCTTCTTTTTTACTAATATCAGACATGTTAGATGGGATTTACGCTTGCAAGGTGTTCAGGAGATTACGGCCGGTCACTTGCGTGGGAGAGCTTATTCTTTTCGTTTTCTTTATTCTTCCAAAACCAGAAATAATATTGACAGGGGCAACAGAAGTCTGAGGATGGGAAAGCACTGCTAGAAGAATCAAACCTCAATAATAACGACGAAACTAACTAGCTGGAGAGCGCGCTGTTCCTTCCAAAGTAGTAGCTGTATCCAGGGCCTAAAAAGGCGCCATCTCAGCAGCCAGAATGGCCACCTTAAGCCTCTAGAAAACGAGAGGAATGTGTTGTAGAGTGGATATACAACTACGGCGAGACCACAAAATTGAACGATGCGGTGTGGGGAAAGGGACCGAGCTCCCTTAATTCGCAAATCTGACGGGCACGCATGAGTTTCCAAGAACCCTTTACAGTGCCTTGGATACTTCCCTTCCCACGCTCTCTAGAACCCAATTGCGATTCTCTCATAAAGTGCTAAGATGGCGACCGAACAACCTACAATCGACCTCGGCACTGTTTTAGTGGTTGGTGGCTGCGGTTTTCTGGGCTGGCACATTGTCGACCAGCTGCTCAACTTCCCGTCAGAGAACGATCCGAGTGCTGCCATTCCTAAACCAGAAGGAGATGGCAGATTTGACTACCCTCTCCTAAGTGACCGGTATCCGCATTACAAGGCCAAGGTCGCGGTCGTGGACCTCCGGACAACTACGAATCGGTTGCCAGGTGCGGATTATTACGATGGCGACATCACATCGGTCGAGTCGACATTACCTGTCTTTCGCGCGGTCAAGCCAGACGTGGTGATCCATACAGCCTCGCCGTCCATGTTGGATGGAAACAAAGCGTTGCTACACAAGGTCAATGTCGATGGGACTCGGACTCTCCTGGAGGTCGCGGGTGGTGCCCACGGCGACTGGGGCGGGAAGTGTAAGGCGTTTGTGTACACCAGTTCGAGCTCAGTTGTGCACGACACGCAGAGTGACCTGGTCAATGTGAATGAGCAATGGCCTTATATCCGGGGGAAGCTACAAAAGGAATACTATTCCGAGACAAAGGTATGTTTGGGTTGGTGGGGGGGGGGGGGGGGGTTGACTATGCCGGTGATTAAAGGGCAAGCATGATGCTGATAGAAAATGATTTCTCTAGGCCGACGCAGAGGAGCTCGTCTTGAAGTACAACCGTGCCTCTCCTTCTTCGATGTTGACATGCGCGGTGCGACCGGCCGGAATCTTTGGCGAGAAGGACACTACTATCACGAGAAAGCTACTGGAACACTCCGCGCAGGCCTCTTCTCTCGTCCTCCGCATGCAACTAGGCAACAACGACAACCTGTTCGACTTCACATATGTCGGAAACATCGCACTCGGCCACACTCTTGCCGCGAAAGCTCTGCTGGCTACCTACGCCCGCCAGGAAAAGGGACAGGGTGCGCCCCTCGACCACGAACGGGTAGATGGCGAAGCATTCAACATCACAAACGACTCCCCCGTGTACTTCTGGGATATGACGCGCGCCATCTGGGCGTTGACTGGCAAGATCGTCGAGCCGGATCAAGTGATAGCGCTCCCGGAGTGGCTTCTCGGTCCTATCGGTTTGCTTGCTGAGACTATTCTGGGGATCTTCGGGAAGACACCGCGGTTGACTAGACGCACCGTGCGGTATTCGTGCATGACACGATATTACTCCCCGAACAAAGCCAAGCTTCGATTGGGATATAATCCTCCCGTATCGGTGGACGAGGGTGTCGCGAGAGCTGTCGGATACGTACTGGCGAGCGAAAAGTCTGTGGGCGAAAAGAAGGCGTTGTGAACCGGGAGACTAAATGGCAACGTGTATTATGTATGACCGCTACTAACTAATTCTCTTTCATTAAATATTATTGACTGGGGCTTTCCCGGATAATTGGTTGATCATTAGGATTGGAAAGGATTATGCTGCTTGCTCCTCCAGGTCCATTGAGACGCTCTGGGTAGTACCCTCTACTACTGTCTACCTATCTGAGTAGGAACGGCTGTTGCTCCTGCCTCCGAATGCCTCTTCGTCCTCTTGGTCGGATTCTCGTCCTTTCCGTATCTTCTGTTCTCCTTTGACAGAAACATCTTGCTTCCCTGTGGGGACAGCGGCCTCACTGCGATACATGTCATTGAAAATTACCTCCTATCGACTCACCTTCTACAGATTCATTGTTCTTGTTCACCTGTCTCTCTTGCATTAAGTCATGCTGCTCCTGCTTTCTATGCTTATAGCCTTGCCACTATCCCTTGTGGGGGCCAAGGTAAAGCCGGTCGCGTTCACTCAACGACGAAATCTTACCGGTTTCCCTCCGAATGGGTCAACAGGAGTTCCTGGCATTTCTATGGTGTATGACTACATCATCGTAGGTGGTGGTACGGCAGGCGTCACCGTGGCAGCGCGCCTGGCTCAGAGGAATCTCTCCGTGGCCTTAATCGAGGCTGGAGGGCTCTACCAAACCGAATTCCCACCGGCGACCGTCCCTGCTGCCGACAACATAGGAGTTGGTGCTGATGCTAATCTTTCCACTTCTCCGATCGACTGGGGTTTTGTAGCCAGACGTGTCCCTGGCGCTGGCTATCGAGACATCCACTACCCAAGGGGCAGGTGCTTCGGAGGATCGTATGTGAACGCGCGGGTTAAGTGATACGCAGCAATTCCACGGGCAGCTGTGCTGACTCCTTGCTTTATGTATAGGTCAGCAAACAACTACATGGTTTACCAACGGTCAGTAGAGTGGTTGGTTCCTCTGGGCCAAGTCAGAGGATGCTAATGTCAAAACCGCAGGCCGACAAGAAAGTCAATGCAAGTCTGGGCGGAGTTGGTCAACGACACCAGCTATCTCTTCGACAACGTCTTTCCGTTCTTCCAGAAGACGGTCCATTTTACTCCTCCAGACCCTACCTTCCGTGCTCCCAATGCTTCCGCGCTGTATAACAGGAGCGCGTTCGATCCGCGGAGCGGTCCGCTCGAAGTATCATACGCGCATTATGCTATGCCCTTCTCTTCCTGGATGAAACTGAGCATGGACGCCATCGGTATCAATGAGACGACTGACTTTAATAGTGGCTCGCTGATGGGGTATCAGTATTGTAGCTCCACCATTCGGCCGTCAGACCAGACGAGAAGCAGCTCCCATTCCGCATTTTTTGATAGACCAACAGAGCAGCCACCCCGTGTGGTCACTTACCCGTATACTCTGGCAAAGAAGATTATCTTTGATCCCTCGAGGAGAGCAAGGGGAGTGGTAGTTCGAACTGGCGAAAGTACATATCCTCTCATTGCGATGCGGGAGATCATTATCTCTGCGGGGGCATTCCAGTCCCCTCAACTCCTGATGGTATCTGGCATTGGCCCAGCGGAGACACTCGTACAATTTAGTGTCGACGTCGTCTCTGATCTTCAGGGAGTTGGCCAAAATATGTGGGACCATGTCTACTTCGGACCGACATACCGTGTGAAAGTTCCCACGTTTACCGGCCTGGTCACGAACATGTCCTACTTTATTTCGCAAATTGAAGAATACAGCAGATACCAGAGAGGAGTTCTGACAAACCCAGTCAGTGACTTTCTTGCCTGGGAGAAAATTCCACGGCGACTTCGATCCGCGTTCTCCTCCCAGACCAGGGCAGAATTGGCTCTTCTCCCAAGCGATTGGCCTGAAATTGAGGTTGGTCTTATAGTCTTTCGTAGAAGGAGGCATCTCTTTTCTTCCGAAATTTCGGATGGATTTACTTGTGACTAACGGTTTGCAAAATAGTATATCTCTGGGTCTGGGTACGTGGGGAACAGTTCGGACAGATCGTCGTCGCAACCTAGAGACGGATATGAGTATGGTACAATCCTCGCCTCACTAGTTGCCTCGACCTCTCGCGGGAATGTGACGATTGTGTCAAATGATACAGAAGATCTTCCAGTTATTAATCCGAATTGGCTTCATACGGAAACGGACCAACAAGTTGCAGTTGCAGGTTACAAACGGATGCGCGAGGCCTTTGGCAGTCCTGCTCTGACACCGGTTGTCATCGGAGACGAGTACTATCCCGGGAGCCAATACAGCACGGATGATGAGATTCTTCAAGTCATCAAAGGCAGCATGATGACCATCTACCACGCCTCCTGCACATGCAAGATGGGCACACCAGAGGATACGATGGCGGTCGTCGACAGCCAGGCGAGAGTGTTCGGAGTCCGCGGACTCAGGGTAGTGGACGCGAGTGCTTTCCCCATTCTGCCTCCGGGACATCCGCAGTCCACTGTTTGTAAGACTAATCTGTTTGGCCAGCCTGCCCCTGCCTGAGAAAGCAGACTAACAGTGCGGATAGACATGCTAGCAGAGAAAATCGCCGCGAAGATCCTGGAGTCCGTTTAGGCTCCCTGCACGGTGGAACCAAGACACTCCATTCGGACGCTGCAACAGTTCGCAGTCACCCCGACATTAGATTCTTGGTGGACAACGCATACATTATTGTTTCCGGCGTAGGGAGTACATTTCTTTGCTCGTTGTCTCCGGACTCTCACGACACGCAAATCCGGCGTTGACCAGAGTGGTCTACACTGCATCTATGCCATATCCGCGTAGGGAATATGCTCTATCTTGCACTCCATAGCTTTGTCATGGTATGTATAAGTCATATGTCGCCCTTGGTGGAAAGATCTTCAAGACTGTACATCGCTGCTACAGGGCGATGCACTGCGGCAACCCCGCATCTTACCCCGCAGAACACCAAAAGATCAGGGTCCGGATACGCTATGCAGCGACCACCGCACCGCACATCGTGGCGATGGCAAGGAAGGACGGATCGAACTGATACTGATGAATATACCCTGGCCTTTCTCCCTCAGTTAAGAGAGCCTTAGGCCGGGGTTCCGGGGGAAAGAGTTGCTCAAGCGGATGGGGTGACGTGGTCCCCATTCTAGAACCATCGAATCCAGGACTCTTACCATTTTCTTCTTTAACTTTCCTATAAAAAGAATAGAAAGGGTGTTTTATTTTGTTTGGTCCTTCCCTGCCTGCTCCAATTTGTGTTTTCCGTGGCTTTCTCGCGTCCAGCAAGACCGTCTATAAGAGAGACGGGGAGCATTCCAGCCGCAGCACTGACCAGTCGACCAATATCGCATCCATGGAACCGGCGGCCGGGGTGACGTTAAAGAATTATCAGCATGATGCTGGGGTCTGCGATGACTCTTAGGTAGAGCCATCCTCTGGTCGATTGGGCCCTGGGAAGGACGCTCCGGCAAAGTTAGCAATAATAATATCATCAACAACTTTGGTACATCCACAACCGACCAGAAAGGTTAAATTGAAAGTAAAACAATCCTGACTTGGCGCCGTGCAGGCCGACGCTCCAAGGGCTGCAGGATGTGGCGTTCTGGGAATGGCATCTCAATGGACAACGGGAAAGAGGCCGTTATCAGGTCTACGGGGCACGCCCTAGGCGACATGCGCAGACCCGGAATATAACAAGAATAGAAATAGAGAGATCAACAAAACAAATATCGCAGCAGTAGTACTATAGCAGAAGCCAATCCAAACGTGTGCAGGCATCCTTTTGAGTTTGGCTGAGCAGGGATCCGTGACATCGTCGAGGCTGACACTGGCTCGTCTCGTCTCAAACTCTGTGATAAGCGTCCAGTGCACACCTAGAGACACATTATTATTGAGCAGAATTGAGCGCTGTGGATAGATAGACAGGAAAGGGACAAATGACTGGGTCGAGGGAGCGGTAGAAGATGTGAAGTTGTGACAGGGGTGCAAAACAGCAAAATCACTCACGGCGTTTCGTCTTTTGGCACACTGCAGATAGCAGGTACAGCGCTGGATGACTATTCGTAGAACCATGCCGTTCTCCTTTTCGGGGACGTTCCAGTTCTCTTTTCCGTTCTATTCTGTTGTTCTTGCTGTCGGAAGTGGACGGTCTGACGACTGCATCTGCTATATACACACTCACCCAGTCATTGCTTCCACGGCCAGTCTCATGCTTCTCTGACGGACCCTCACTGACGGTGACTCTCTTTCCGCCTTTCTTTTCTTGCCTTCACTGCAGTCTACTCAACAGCTTGCATTCGTTGGTGTCCTTTGTTACCATCTTTTGTACTGTCTTCATCCCTGTTCAATAGTGCCCTGCCTCTTTTTCAGTCAACCTCACTGGGAGTTTTGGCTCAGTCGATCCCTCTGTCTTGGCATCCACCGCCCATCAAAACGTCGCGCCAGTTCCCCGCACCGACACCGCGTTTTGTCCTTGCGTCGCCCAACGTCGGCGCGCAGACCAGGTCTTCTTTTATTTTGTCCTGCCATCCGGGCCCACGCGACAGTTGTTTGGCAGCCATACATACCCTTTGTCTGCTGAATTCATCGTGACTGGATACACCACGATTGTTCTCTGCTGAGGTCTCACCATGACCGATTGATGTGTCCGCCGGATGCATCCTTAGGCTCACCAAGGGCGTCCGCTCTGCCTGGCAGACGGTCGTGTTTGGCTCCGATCACTGCTGATTTCGAATCCTGACGTCGATTCCTTTGTTTGAGACTCTCATTTGCTTCATCTTACCTCGTCTCGGCTCTCTGCCTTCTTCGCTGCCTCGGCTTGTACCGTCCGTCTGACCCGCTGTCACTGCCCCGATCCTGGGTTGTGTATAACACACACCCTCTCGTGCACCATGGCGGACGATGGCGCTCAAGATGGCCAACTACTAGTGCCCCCAGCCGTGACTGCCATCAAACAGCAGGAAGCCCAGAATGCCGATCCGAGGACACCCCCCATGATCCGCTCGCTCACCGACGACATGCGCGAAGAACGGGAAGGGTTGAAGGAAGCTGCGGAACAGACGCTGAATATTATCGCCGATATTGATATTGATGGTCGTATCAAATGGGTCAGTCCGTCATGGCGACAGGTCGTAGGCACTCCTCCAGAATCGGTCGAGGGCAGGATGATCTCAGATTTACTGGTCACTCACAAGAATGTGTTCCATGACGCGATTGAATTAATGAAGGAGGATGATTCGCGCAGTCGTTTCATTCGTTTTTCTGTGCACCTCGGTCCAGACTCGATCTTCCGGAAGTCACAGGAGACGCTACCTGTCGAAGGTGCGGAGAGACAGACAAGTCAAGATCAGGAAGTTGAAGGCAATGCGGGAGACAATACGCAGGAGGTTCAGCCGGCTCCAGAGGAAGATCGAGATTATGACACGCTCAGTATGGAGGCACAGGGAATTATGGTGTTCAACCGCTCTGCCGATGGAAAAGGTCATGTATGTGCCCCAACGCCAGGCCCTTTTCTTAATTTAATTTTTGAAGAGCTAAACTGATCTGTAATTGAATCGCTATTAGACTATGTGGATGTTGCGGCCTTTTACGGAGCCCCGAGAAGTTACAATCGACCTCCCTCCGCTCCTGGTCGAGTCCTTGGGCGTTGGCGCAGAGGTGCTGGCGAACTATTTGACTTCGCTGGTTGAGGTGGCCGCGAACGAGCCCGATCGCTCCAAACATCCTGCCCAGAGCCCGGTGCTATGTCGGATCTGTGAGTGTCAGATCACACCTTGGTGGTTCGAGAAACACTCGGACCTCTGCCTCCAAGAACACCGCGCAGAGCTGGACGTTCAAATTGCACAGGAGAACCTCAACGAACACCGGCATGCGATTGTCAGGGTTTTGGATGCACTCGAGGCTCGGCAAAATCGATATTCTGTTGGAGACGGTGGTAGCGCTTCTCCGTCTCCTCAGCCGGAGTACAAAGGCTTGCCTATCGGGCCGTCACCAAGTTCGTCTGGACCCTCATCGGGAGCTGTGTCCAGCGCCAGTTCCGTTGCTGGTACACCGCCCCGGTCGAGGGAACATTCCCTTTCGAGTATCGGGCTTGGTAGAGGACGCTCGTCCTTTGCGATTCGGCGGCCCTTGGCTCGCATTGTCGAGTTAGTCCTTGATCTGTGCGACACCGCGCTAGAGATCAGTACGCCGGCCATCAAGGAATCCCGAACCGAAAGCGGAGAAGGCTTTCGAACACTCTCGCCTCAATCTGAATCCCGGATCTCTCAAGTCCTTCAATGGCAGTCGCCTAGTTCAAACACTTTGGAGCAGGAACAGGGGCTTGCTGCGCTGGCTGCAGATACAGAACAGGCTGCCAGGGCCAAGGTCGATGCGGTCATCCGCCATCGCAAGATCGTTGAATACGCAGAGCGTATTCGGATTGAATACATGATGTTGGTCGATGAATGTATCACAGCTGCCCTGGGCAAGGCCGAGCGCATTGCGGCCGGCCAACTGACCGACTCGTCATCCTGCACCTCTGACGAGGAGAACGAGACCGCTGTGGAAAGCATAACGAATACCCCCGAGAATCCAATCCAGGAGTCTGAGATACCGTCAGCGTCTGCGTTGACGATGTCCATACGCAACTCGCAGAATCGCTTTGGGCCGGTTCAACCAGACAGCAGGTGGTCATCCCAGGCCGTGTCTACAGCGTCGAACAGCCCGATGGAGTGTCCTACTCCTAGGTCTCACCGGAGCATGACTGGTATATTGGGCACCTCGCAGTCATCTAGACGCAACCTCCTCTCGGAGAGCGACGCGGGGGAAACAAGCGACAGTAGTGTCCCGTCGTCCATCATCCCAGGCACACTGCGCACGGAATCTCCATCATCAGAAAGGAGTCTGGAGAGGAAGCGCAAGAGCCTGGTCCTCACGGGTATGTCGAGTTCACCGAGACGGCAAATCTCTCCTGCACGAGGCTCCGTTCCACACTCTCCATTGCGCATGCCCAAACCTCGCCTTTCCACCGGTGCCGAGAGTATACCTTCTCCCGTCCCTTCGCCATCAGCGCACTTAAACGAATTGCCGCCGCACCATTACCACCTCCATCACCGCCGACAGTCCTCAACTGCCTCTTCGTCGGATGCGGCCAGACCCCCCCCTTCGCCCCGCTTGTCGTCAGTCAGCCAGCCTCAGCCTCGGCCAGTACCTCCGTCCATTAAAGATTTTGAGATCATCAAGCCTATCAGCAAAGGCGCGTTCGGTAGCGTTTACCTGTCCAAGAAGAAGGCAACGGGTGATTATTTTGCGATCAAGGTGCTGAAAAAGGCGGACATGATCGCTAAAAATCAAGTTACGAACGTGAAGGCCGAACGTGCGATCATGATGTGTCAAGGTGAAAGCGATTTTGTTGCAAAGCTCTACTGGACATTTTCTAGCAAGGACTACCTCTATCTGGTCATGGAGTATCTCAATGGTGGGGATTGTGCGTCTCTTGTCAAGGTTCTAGGGGAGCTTCCCGAAGATTGGACCAAAAGTTACATCGCCGAAGTAGTTTTGGGAGTGGAACATCTTCACGACCGGGGCATAGTCCACCGCGACCTCAAGCCGGACAATCTCCTCATCGACCAGATGGGCCATCTGAAGCTGACGGATTTCGGTCTGTCTCGTATGGGTCTGGTGGGTCGCCAGAAGCGTATGTTGAAGAGCCACATTAGTGAGCCGGCTCCCGATCTTCTCAAGCAAGGTCCTTTCCCTCGAGCTACATCTATTTCCTCGTCTCGGTCGACGTCGTTTGACTATCCTGGCAGCTGTTCTCCCGGATCGACTCCGCTTATTGCCCCCGAGATGTCCGGGAGTTATAATCAGCCTACGTACTTTAACCTCAATGCCGGTGGTCTGAGCAGGCATAATTCTCGCCGAGCTTCAGATTACCGGAGTGACAGCGGAGCCAGTGACAATTTCAATGGGATGTACCGAACCTTCTCTCTCAATGAGGGCAGTGACGTTCCAGCCCCATTACCCCTCTTATTGTCAGGTGGTACGATGGAGGAGGAAGGGCAAAGTGAAGCGGGTGAATCCCCGAATTTGTATCCGTTGCAGCGCTCATTCAGCAATCAATCTACTTCTCAGCCAACTCAGCATCCGACCCCTCCACCGCCGCAGCAGCTGCAGCAACAACCAATGCTTCCGACGCTTTTGGCGCTGTTCGACCCTGAAGATCACAGCAGGCGCTTCGTGGGCACTCCGGATTACCTTGCACCGGAGACCTTGAATGGAGTGGGCCAAGATGAGATGAGCGACTGGTGGTCTCTAGGCTGCATCATGTTTGAATTCCTATTCGGCTACCCGCCATTCAATGCGCCGACGCCCGATGAAGTATTTGACAATATTCTCAATAGGAGAATTAACTGGCCTGACAACCCGGAGGAGCTCGTGTCTCCCGAAGCTATAGATTTGATGAACAAGCTCATGACCACCAACCCTCAAGAGCGTCTTGGGGCCAATGCCAACGAAGAGTTTCAGAACGGAGGTGCTGAGATTCGCAGTCACCCTTGGTTCGCTGATGTCAACTTTGACACATTGCTGGAAGATAAGGCACAGTTCGTTCCGAATACGGAGAATCCAGAAGATACCGACTACTTCGATGGGCGTGGAGCAACCCTGCAAGCATTTACCGAAGAGATGGAGGACCAACTGACCCCCCCGCCCCAGCCAGCGACTGTGGGGCCATATCCAGACCGTCCTCATGATGCCTTGTTCAAGGTCCGCTCGCAGGTCAACGCGATCAAGCGTCCTCTAATGCCTTTACACATCCCCCCTCACGTTCGTGACTCGCGTAGTAGGCGGCTGAGCGAGCCAGTCATCGCAGATGACTTTGGCAACTTCACCTTCAAGAACCTTCCGATTCTCGAGAAGGCGAACAAAGACGTGATCCAAAAGCTGCGCCAAGAAGCCCTCCAGGTACAGCAGCGGCAATCTTCGTCTGCCCCATCTCCACCAGCCGTCTCGAGCGGCTCGTCTTTGGACAGCAGCCCGCTGCCCGGGTCTTCCTTGCAGCGGACCCTCTCTCAAAACAAGGGCGTTAGGCCTTCGTCTCCGTCAAGCCTTAGCCAGGCAAACTCGTCGCCCAGTCGTCCTTCGCAGCCCTCGTCTCCACTCCTCGTTCAGTTCAGCACTGGTCAGAGCCATGAGTGGCGGAAGACGTCCGGGTCTTCGTCAACCACCAACTCACTCCAGTCGAGCGGATCTATGCTACCCCCGAACATAGAACAGAACCGCGTGGCTAATATAAAACTCAGCTCAACGGGACCGTCGCCTGTCAGAGCTGGTCGGGCTGCACCTAACTCGCCAGAGAGAGCGCCCTCTGGTAAAGGCGGAACTCCCCCGACACGGGCAAGGTCACAGACAATTGGATCCCAAGATGGGGAACTGTCATCCTCTTTAGGCAAGGAATCGTTTGTGCCAGGACACCATAAACGCCGGAGTCAGTTGATCGATATCTCTCCATCCTCGTCAGATAATGAAGACCCACGTACGAAAGCTTTCTTGAAGGTGCAACGCCGCCGACAAAGTTCAAGGCGACTATCTCAAATCAACCTTCCTGAAGGACCGTTTTTCAGGGCGCTGAACGTGCTTATCTGCGAAGATAATCCGGTTTCTCGAATCGTAATGGAGCGTCTGTTTGAAAGACTTCGTTGTCGAACGATTACTGCAGTGAACGGTGGAGAAGCCATACGATATGCCCTGAGTGAAGTTCAATTTGATATGATCATGACCGAGGTCAAACTTTCTCAGGTGAATGGTGCCGATTTTGCCCGGATGGTGCGAGAGACACGCAGTGTAAACAGGCATACTCCGATTATTGCTGTGACCGGCTACTTGAAAGATCTGCCGGAAACGCATCATTTTGATGCGCTCATCGAGAAGCCACCTACATTGTCAAAACTCACCGAGGCCCTGTGCAAGTTTTGTCACTGGAAACCTCCACCCAAGGAGCATAACCCCTCACAGCCACAGCCTGTGCCCGCAAGCTCTGCCCTTCGCTACCCTGTTTCGCGGCCGGAAGACAGTCCTGTTTCGGCGTCATCCTCCGGCTTTACGCACCTTCCTCCTAGTCTATATCCAGGATCTAGTCGTGAGGATTCAGTCGGCAGTGGCTCCTTCGGTGATATGGATTCAATTAAAGCCGAGGATACGCCCATCATACTCAGTCATCCAACCGATGACTGGGGCCATGGTCATGCTGGATTAGGTATATCTGAAGATGTAACTGCAGTCCGGGAGGCTCCAGAATCCAAGTCAGCTTCCACCACAGTACCTTTCCCCCCTCTGATAGACTCACCTTCGTCCGCTCCGTCTTCTCTGGATGCTTCCAGTGTCCCTACCCCTCGAAAGCAGCGGTCGAGCGAGGCTGTCCGTGCAAAACGAGAATCACGGGAGAGGAAACGCCATGAGTGTGCAGAGTCGGGAGATGATGAGGACGAGGAGCTTGGGGACACCCTGATCCGAACAAGTCCGTATCCGAGAGCTCAGCGCCCGGGCTCCAAACTTGGGGTTGAGATGATGAGGACCAATAGTCGCGGCAGCGTGGTGTATGAAGATTCGGTCGAGCAAGAGATAGGTGACCTGGCAAAGAACGCAAGTACCGGTTCGGGCGATACCCGCAATGAGGATGAGGGTGAGGGTGAGGGTGGGCTTTCGAGGTCTCCGAGTGGCACAACAGGTTTGGAGAAGAAATTCGAACAGCTCCGTATTCCTGAGGAAGCTGTCCCGTCTAAGGAGGATGAAGGTGGCCGGAACGCATCCACCTCATCCGATGCCTCGAGAGCTGCGTCTTCCACAACGGACCCCGATCAACCATCCATCTCGCAGGACAGTAGCCAGGCGCGGCCCTCTCGACCTGCATCTACCCATGGTGCGGACTCGGATCCGTCTAAGAAGGGACAAATCACGCCTCCCGTTATACTTTCTCCGGGTGATAGTTCCGACGCACCTATTTCCGGTCCAGCTACGCCGGCCATAGTCATGTCCGCAAGCTCTCCGGTAGATGCGGGATCAAGTTCTGAGCTTGCCGATTCTGACGTGACGCCTCGAGCCTTACCTAGCCCTCCGTCTCAAGGTGTCGATTCGGAAGCGACCCCTCGACATCCGGCGTCTCACCCACAATGATGCCGTTCTAGAAATATCGCGGTTCTATGTACGTGAGAAGAGGCTCCTCAGGCCCCTTCTGCCATCTAGCTGAAATTGACCCAGCTCGCATGCTTACAGTCTGTTATTTCACACCATTTACTTTCTTGTACTGAACATTTGACATTTTATTTGCTTCCTTTGAGCTCGCATTGTCCTGTATTCTCAAAATGTTTACCTTGGGCTTGTGACATTGCTACGCCCTCTGTCTGTCGCTTTATTTGTCCCATTCTTCGTGTTCTTGCCATTGTGAGCGGGTGTTGAGGTTTCATTCCATTTCGGCTTCGGCTAGGTGATTGCTATTGGCTTGACGGATTGTCATTTTATACCATTCCTCTTCTTGTAATTTTCCTTGTCTTCTTTTCCGCATCCTCCACTTACGTATCACGATCGACTTACAACTGTCCTTCTCTTTCCATTGCTCTTCTCTGCGACTTGTTTTGCAGGCCAAATTCAGTGTATGTAACCGGGATTGAATCCTATATTTTCGTTTGTGTACTTCCGCCGCTCTTAAAGGACGGGGTATTCTTTTGCCAAAAAAAAAAAAGCCCCCCCCACACTTAGAGTCTGTCATGTCAAATTGGAGATATCTGAAACGTATATATCACCCATGAAAGAGCCAAAGACTGTAACTAGCGCATGTTCCAATATAATTCCGGATTCCGAATGTAGTCGCAATTAGGCATATTCAGGTGAGATGGTATTTTTGGGTTGAAAGTGGCTCTTCTCGCTCGCCCGACTCCGCTGTATAACTATATGTTACGACTGAACAAATCCAACAGATCTATAGACGCTGGATTCAAACAAATCCACTGGTGCATCACATGACAACCAAATAAGGTATAGCGCCCTCTGACGACCTTCGGGATCCATTCATGCCGACCTAGGTCCTGGTCCGTAGACCCGACTCAATTTCAACACACGAACTCCGCACGCCACGGCATCATTGCAGAAGACCTCGGTAGTAGTATCTAAGCCTCGAATTCGTCAGCGGAATGAAGCTAGTTAGTTAACTAGTCAATTACGGAGCCTGGCTGAAGTCAGCATTAATAATCCGATCAACCTGACTCCTAAATTAGACTGATGACCATCATGACCGTTTGTCTCGGCTGAAAGTCAGATAAACCAATAGTTACGGAGTCTCAGTAGCTGACAAAATATTTAAGCGAGACTATTGCCGGCTTGGCAGCAATGACTTAGGTAGTAGTTAATGACGGCCGGGCGACGGACAAAAAAAAAAGACTAAGAGATCCAGAGATTTGGCCCACGAGTCCACAGCAGGTGGCCACGACTATATATAGTAAGAATTATTGACGACCTCCACTTTTGGAAGGATCTCCAGTTGTCCAGATGACAAAATATGGAGGCGCTCCACCAAACTCGATCAGGAAGTGAGTCCGTTACGATGTAGATCTTACTATTAAAAATACGAAAGTTTGAAGAGGAAAGATTCAATGATTTGTGCACGGGCGTATACACGTACGATTATCTCCCCTCTGGCTCGCAGAGACCGCGAAAACAAGCGCGACCGAAAAACCAACGCGGTTTATGTACGACCAACAAAGTAATGTCAACAGAAGCAGAGAAGGATTTGGAGGAAACCCTCTAATAGATAGAAGTGTGGGGCTTTCGAAACACAACCGCCGGCCATAAAAAAAGAAAAAAATAAAATAAAATAAAGAGTATTCATCGAAAGTATATGCTCATAGATACCACAAGGGAAATGTACCTGGGAGTGGCAAAAGACGGATTTTTAGAGAGTAGAAAGTAACGAGTGAAATAAAGAAACAAAGGAATGTCGACGATCACTCAGGTCATAGCGATCGTAGCTATCTATGTCCGTCTGAAGGCCCCGGAAGACCAGGCTCAAAGTTACCACGTTCAATGTCCGGCAGCTCGTGGCTAGGGTTGGTACTGGTACGGGTACGGGCGCGAATGAAACGATTGGGGTGGACGGAGAGACTGCGATGGCTAGTGGCATCTGAGCGGTGACTGAAGGCGTCGATGGAGCGACGAGCCCCAGAGAGCCCGTACGATTGGCCGGAGACGTTGGACGTCCGGCTTCTCCTCTCCTCCGCCGCTTCCCTCTCCTCGGAAATTCTCTGGCGACGGGCATCCTCGGCTTCGCGGTTGGCAGAAATGATGACATCGTCGACTTTAGTCGTGTCGCGGTTTTCGAAGACGTCACCCATGACATTTGCCGCTGATACATTCCGCATTCCCAGAGAGAAATCGACGTGCCTGGGGGAAGAGACGGATTCGCCGCGAGCTCGAACAGCCGCTGTGTGCATGCCTTTGCGAAGGATCGAGGGGTGGGGGCGGACGGCACTGCCGTAGCCAGGTTCCTCGGGAATGGTGCTCCCATCTCCACTCACAGGGTCGGGGCCGATGGGAGGTTGTCCTGAACCATTCTGACCAGAGGGCAGTCCGTGGTAATTGATGTGGAACGGAAGGTCGACGGCTGCACCCTGGAGGTTCATGCGCGGCCCTTCGATGCCAATCTCTTGCAGTGCAACCATCAACATGCAGATGAACTTGTTGCGGCGCTGCAAACGCAATCCCTCGTTTTGCCAGCTGGACTTGTAGAAGAAGACTACATTGAGCGTCACCGAGTAGTTTTCCGTGACCTCCCGGAGTTCTGTAAGGATCATGTTTTGGAATTCGCGATTCTCGGAGCGGACAAATTCGAGCAGACGCGAGCGGAGGGTTTCCATCTGCTCAAGGGTCGTGCCGTACTTGATTTTAACGGGAATCGCCTCTGCCAGGGCTCCGGAGCGGCGGTGATTAAGGATGAAGAGGGTATTCAGATAGCTGTTGGGCGCCTGAACAATGTGACCCTGCATCTTCTTGAATTCGGTATAGAGTAGAGAGACCTGCCTGACGAAATAGTCATCACCGTGACCAGAGTCTCCGGAGTTGCCGTAGATGGTGACACGATCACCCACATCGAACGGGTGTTTGACGAAGACAAAGACGATCGACTGGAGGAACTCCTGAGCAGTAGTGGAGAAGAGCCACGACAAGCCAAGGAGGAAGGAACCAGCAGACGTGAGCACGCCAGACGCCGAGGTCGAGATCAAAGACAGAAATACCATCACGACGACGGCCAATACCAGGACATCGAGTACATGGTCCAACTTAGACACGACTGAGTCTAGATCTTTCAGAGATGCTGTGATCGCCTTGCGCTCGCGGCCCACTTCCACGCACACTGCTTCCAGTTCTTCCATGGAGATGTCTCCATTCAGGTCCTTGTCGAACATGAGAAATGCGGCCTCGGCTTCTTCATCGTTGTCGAAAACAACTTTCAAATCATCCGCCATGATCACATCTTGATCCTCGTGAGCGTAGGTCCGGTATAGGCGCCGTGCCAGGACCTGGCTGCCAGCTGGGGTGCGCAGGAGAGTCAGAATGACCTGGTGTGGATGGGTGCTCTTATTGGCCTTACGACCGGTGAAGTCGGCTGCGACTGCGCCGGCAACATCACCGACTTTGTTCAAGGCTCCCCTGGCCGCTTTCTGGGCCATTCCAGCATACTGCAGCGGAGTCTTCATGCCCCCCGAGTCCGGGGTTTCTTGCTGTACTTCGAAATCCTCGTCCGTCTCCGTAATCTTGGACACGGAGTAGCTGTACAGTTTAGTCAAGCTGCCGATCTGGAATTTGTTCACCTCGATACGATCAGAATAAGTCCGCATATGGAAATTAATGGCGATGAGTTGAATGATGAATTTCTCGATGAGATTAAGGATGGTCCAGACAAAGACGGAGACGATGATTTTGTTGACCGTCCTCTCCCAATCGCGAGTGCCTTTGCGGCCGTCAATATGGTGATTAGTCATAGTAGGAAGAAAAGATATCTCCACTCCTAGCCACCAGAAGAAGAGCGTTCCTGGGACTTCCAGTTGCCTGGCCATGTCGCGCCATTTCTTCGCGTTGTTCGTGAAGACGCTAGCGAGTACGCCAATAGGTGGAGGAATGCATTTGGCGGCAACCTAGCAAGTGGCCAAGTAGATTAGTCAGGGGTTCAACAACGATATCAGGTGGGTTCGATATATTACCCTTCCAGCCCACAGAGTCAGCCAGAAAATTTCTAACCAGACGGAAAACCATAGTAGACGGACACCGCCAACATTGGCATCATCGAATTTCAGAGCGCCAACAAGGAGCGGGATAAGCAAGAGTAGGACGACAGGAATGATATAGGTAGCATATCGAAGGACGAAACTTGAGTTGTGCAGGTCCTTGACGAATTTGGCGAACTTGGTGGTTGGGTTTTCCGGAGGGTTGAAGGCCGCAGCCCTCTCGTGGAGGGGATTCGTCACCTCGTCAAACTCGTCGACGTGTCGGTTCGAGCGTGTGCGAACGAACGAGGAACTTCCGTCGCCGTCTTTTGCTGTTTCTTCTTCGTGAATAGAGCGAGAGGCTTCGCGCTCGGCTTCCAGAACGGCGAGATCATCGCCAAGGCGCAAGGCCTTCTCTCTCTCGCTAGAAGGAGAACGGAGTTCATTGGTAACATGAGAACGAGCACGCACAGCGTCCACTTTTAGTTTACCGTAATCGCTATCATCATTCTCATTCTCACCAGGGCCCTCGTTGACGTAAGTGGAATCGTCAGAAGCTGGGCCGACGGTGGGGTGTGGAGGGTGTTCCCCCTGGGGGGATTCGTAAGGAGTGGACATCCCGTCCCGGTGACAGAACGGGGGATGCTGCTAGCAAGTGAGGAGGAAACACAATGATGGCCGAAGAAGGCCGACAGGAATCCGACAGATGTATCGAACAAGACAAGATAATCTAGTACGGGGTATCAAGAGAAGGTATGCAATGAAGATAGGGCAGGACGTATGCGAGAAGAGCGCAAGTAGAGACAGTAGGGAGAGAAGACTAAGGAGGGAAAAGAAACAAAAACGAAGAAGGAACAGGAGGACAAAAAGGAAGACACATTGAACAAGAGAGAAGACGATCAAGCAAGGAGAAAGAGGTGGAGAAAGAGAGAAATCGGCCAGCAAAAGAGCAAGTCGAGCCGCGAAGCGAAGCGAGGCGCGTCCGCACGGGCTAGCTTATGTCATCCGATTCCCGCTGTGGTGGGTCTGGACGCAGCTCCACGTCGTTTTCGTCGTTTTCCCCGTTTCACGTAGCCCGCCCGCTTGCCAAGGCCTTGCTGTGTTGCCTGCCCACGATACTATCTATTGTTGCGATCACCATCACAGCACGAAGCTGGGGGGGTTGCCATTTGCTTTGTCTGTGGCTTCCCCGCTGCTGGGTCCATGCTCGATCCCAAGTGCGGGACCTGGTATCGCCCTTACATTCCTTGGGTGTGCGTACTAGGGCGATCCACAGGGCAGATAACCTTCAGACCGGTGGTGGCGCACTTGGGTTAGCGTCGCAGATGAGGGGCGCTATCTGACCAGTATCTCACCATGGCCGATCACGCTAATAGCTTCTCGGCTCGGTTCTTCTAACACGCACGGCCAGCCCTTGGTCCTTCGAATTTCATCTCGACTAACTGATTCGGCAAGCCTCAAGTCTAGATCCCAAAGACATCTTCCTCGGGACGCCCCAAGGACCAGGCCAGGGGTAAGTTTCAGGAGTAACGGTGTGCCTACCACGGTTCCTGTGTCTCGTAAGATTTTTAGCTGCAAGGCTGGGGGGAGGGGGTTCCACTCGGAACGCCACAGTCGGAATTAACAGGTCTCATACCAAAAAAAAAAAAGTTCGCAGCCCACACCTGCATCTCTTTTGCGTACGCAATAATAGTGTCTAAGGTGGTGGACAGCGTAGTTTCGCAGTACGGTTCTCGACGGAGTTGTTGCCTGAAATGGCCAGCTGCATATACGGCCACTATATGGCGAATCACTGGGGTCGATGAGATCAAACGAGATAGTGCATCGTGATATGCAGCATTTTTACTTTGTGCTTCGATACACGTCACGTTCAAAGCTCGTAGTCATCGCCAATGATGGGAGACGGATTCCGACCTCGCAGAATCAACCCTTCCTAGACTTTCCTCTCTGCAAACCTGCGACCGTATCACGTGGGCTGCTCCTACTGGTCTCCGGTTAGGGCTCAACCCTTGCGGGGGACCGGGAGCGACATAGCAAAGATATCCAGACTGGCCGACGCAATTCTGCTGTTATCCGTGGATCGCTGCGGGTGCTGCATCCGGAGTTACCGAGGAAGGTTAAAGAGTTGTGACCTCGAGAGTTTAAGCTTTACTCTGCGAAGGGCCCAAGCATGTCGGGACTACGGACTACGTGGTCCTGTCGGACGCTTCTCTTTCACCTTCTAACAAGAAAGCGTCGAGCTATGTCCAGATCATGCGACTTCTGCTTACCTGGAAATGGAGCTTTGACTATGGATGGATCCACTCAACGATGTCGATGACGTCGCCGATAACCCTGTGGCCGACGTCGGTCGCAGCCGGAAGCGAGACCATTATATCGACGATTGTCAACTAAAGTATTGCTTGATGATGATCGCAAAGTCCCCCGCAATGACATCGGCTACTCTGACATAGATAACGCACCGGAAATCTACTACCCCCTTTCTCGCAGGAAGACGCGTACGCCCCGAACACCGCACTGCATCGATAAAATTCTCGGCTTGGCTGCTGCGTCTGATTGCCCTTCTGGACTCTTTGCCCTTGATTTTGCTGACCGGTGACTTTGAACCCCGGGCACCAGAAGAGAGTCCTCCGTTACAGAACACGACCTATGTAATCGACTATGACTTTATCGTACCATTCCTTGTTCTATTCGATGCCCTCTTATGTTCTATGCTTCTATCGTTTCTAAATTAATGTAGTCCTGCCGGTAATCACTGACACTTACGGCCAAACGAGCACGGACGGCTTCGGTGATCGAACCTGTATTTTATGGGCCGAAGAAGGCCACCTAGTTGCCGGGCAATTTCGAAAGCGCAGAAGCTTGCTTGAGGTGCCAACGATCTGTTGTTATGTGGCCGGTGGATCAAACTACTCTTATGAACAGTATTAAATAGCATCCCTGGTTAGCAGTAGTACTGATACTCAATAGCTCCTCTTCAACGCCGTGTCAGCCCAGCCTGCGTCTCTGTTTCCTAAGGGGGGGGAAAGCACTTCATGGGCAGCCCTACGTGTGCCTGCTCAGCGGGACGGCTAGTGCTATTGCCGCGATCTTTCTGAGTTTACTCTCTACCACAGAGTAGAAGAGCCCTAGCATTGTATCGCAATATTCAATTGTCTGCCTCAGGCGCTCAGGCATCAACAACGGACCACCCAAACGCGCCTATGTTCGTTTAGAGTTAGGTGCGGAAGCCACCGCCCATGGTTCCTCTCTTTCCCCCTGGCTCTTTGTCCACCCCTCCCATCTTCTTGACAGCTTATCTGTTTTTGCCATAAGCACCACCAGTTGTTCCTAGCTGCTGGCCTGCAATTCTTCCTCCTCGTCGAAGTCCATCTCCAGTTGTTCATTATGAGAGGCGAGGTCAGTTTTTTTTCGTTGATCGCTCTTCCTGTCGAACACTTCCCCCCCTTCCCCGCATGCGTCGTGACCGGCTGCTCCCCGTACTGAGAGCAACCTGACATTGAACTTTCGTCCATTAATCCGCACTTATTGATGATCAGCTACGTTGAGCATCGTTTGATTATATGCCATTCTGTTAACCGTTTTTTTTTTTTCAGGTTGCCCATATCCACATCGGTCAGGCTGGTACCCAGCTGGGTAACAGTGCTTGGGAGCTGTATGTCCTCACCGCTTTTTATGCCCGTCGCAGACGCCCATACCATAACGAGTCCTACTCACCTCCCTGCTTCAACGATGATACAGGTACCTGCTGGAGCACGGTCTCAAGCCTGATGGTCGTCTCAACCCGGATGCTGGTGACGTCGGTGAGGGTGGTTCTTTCGAGACCTTCTTCACCGAAACCAGCAGCGGGAAGTATGTTCCTCGTTCCATCTTCGTCGATCTAGACCCCTCGGTGCGTGCAGCAGTGCAAGCAGATGGACACAAGAGAGACGAAGGAGATTCGCTGACGCTTACTAGCCTATTGATGAGATCCGCACCGGAGCCTATCGTCAGCTCTTCCATCCCGAAATGTTGATCAGTGGAAAGGAAGATGCTGCCAACAACTGTATGCTCTACATACCTGGCAGACGGATATGAATGCTGGACTGACGCACTGCAGATGCCCGTGGCCACTACACAATCGGAAAGGAGATGGCTGATGAGGTTGTAGACCGCATTCGCCGTGTGGCAGGTATGTTCTACTAGCAGCCTCTCGCGTGAGAAGTGTCTTTGGTCACTGATCGTCGGCAGACAACTGCGCCTCTCTGCAGGGGTTCTTAATTTTCCACTCATTTGGCGGTGGTACTGGCTCTGGTTTTGGTGCTCTGCTGCTTGAGCGCTTGGCAACCGAGTACGGGAAGAAGTCAAAGCTGGAGTTCGCGATCTACCCTTCCCCTCGTGTGTCGACTGCGGTTGTCGAGCCATACAACGCCGTTCTGTCCACGCACAGCACCATTGAGAATTCAGATTGTACTTTTCTGGTTGACAATGAGGCCGTCTATGATATCTGCCACCGCCAGCTGGACATTCCCCGTCCCAGCTTTGAGCACCTGAACCGTCTGATTGCGCAGGTGGTCAGCTCCATCACGTCCAGCCTCCGTTTCGATGGCGCTCTCAATGTCGATCTGGCCGAGTTCCAAACTAACCTGGTGCCTTTCCCTCGCATTCACTACCCTCTCATCTCCTACGCCCCTGTTGTTTCTAGCAACCGCAGCTCGCATGAGAGCTTCAAGGTGCAAGATCTCACGTTCCAGTGTAAGTCATCTGCCATTTTGAGAAAATATCCAGGGGCCCCCCTTGTAATATGGTTCTGACTTACTGCAGGCTTCGAGCCCAACAACCAGATGGTCGTCTGCGACCCCCGCAATGGCAAGTACATGGCCGTGGCGCTTCTGTACCGTGGTGACGTCGTGCCTCTCGACTGTACTGCAGCTGTTGCGGCCCTCAAGGCGAAGGCGTCGTTCAATCTAGTGGAGTGGTGCCCTACTGGCTTCAAACTCGGCATCAACTACGAGAAGCCAGTGCGTGTTCCCGGCGGTGAGCTGGCACCCGTCGACCGTTCCGTCAGCATGCTTTCCAACACCACGGCCATTGCCGAGGCCTGGGCTCGTCTTGACCACAAATTCGACCTCATGTACTCTAAGCGTGCTTTCGTACACTGGTATGTCGGTGAAGGTATGGAGGAGGGTGAATTCTCGGAGGCTCGCGAGGACTTGGCCGCGCTCGAGAAGGATTACGAGGAAGTCGCCAACGACGCCAACGACGCTGAGGAGGAGGAGGCCGAATATTGATTCGATTGGTGGGCCGACTCACTTGCGAACTTGGCGGTTGTGATTTAAATTTCGTCCTTGGTGTCTTTGCTGTCTTTCCCTCACTTAGGTAGTCTGAATAGTGTGTTCGGCCATTTGATTTTACGACACCCCTTTCTGCTTGTGCTTTCGGCAATCACTACACTTTTGTGCGCCTGGTATTGTAGGAGAACGTTTTGAAGAGAGCAGCAAAGGAATACAAAATCTATTAGATTCTCTCGGAACTGCGACCGAGGACGTGATGCGATCTAAGTCCAAGTAGAACATGCATATCGCCAGGTATTCTATATCATACCGAAACGCCAAGCAACCATAACATAATAATAGTCAAAAAAAAAAAAAAAACAAGCGCCGACACCCGTCATTTCACGTCAGCTGATACAAAGGTCGCATCCATCTCCCGGATGACCCTCAAAGAATTCTCGTAGGTCCACATGGTGATGGCACCAGCGGGTGCAGCTTTGACTAGACTGACAGCCAGACCGCGATACAAACCCCGAACGCCTTGAGTCCGTACGATCGAAGTAATAGCGTCGAAGACGCCGCGATATTCAGGAATATTGTGATGAACGTAGCGAGTCCTGGTCGGCCCCTGGACCTGCAAGCGCTTCCGGACCAGGTCCAGGGGGAACACACCCGTCTTCGCAATGACACTGGCGAACACCCCGGTAACGGCATCGCCGGATCCGAACGGCAGATGATCGACAGCCGGCGAAACAGTCCGCCGCAGCATTTCGTACGAGGAGAAGAACAGGCCCATGTAGGGCACGATCTGTCCAACGGCAGCAGAGCAGCCACGAAACAAGCCGAGCGGGCCCTCACTCCGCACGATATCCAACACGCCCGACCCAAGCGACGAATAGACCCGATCGACGCCCTGCGCCGCGAACCGCGTCCGGAGCAAATCAAGCGGATACGTAATGGCCGTAGCGGTGCCGCCGGCCACGGCGCCGGAGATGAACGATTCCACGGATGGGGGCAAGCGGCGCGAATGCGGATGCGAACCCAGAGACGCCAGCGCCTGGGTGGTGCTGCGGTACATGGCGAATTGGACGGCGCCGTAGGTAACGTAGAGAAGTTCCGCGGGGATGTTCCCCTTCCAGAGACCAGTGAGACCTTCTTCTTTCATTATGGTGCGCATTGTAGAGATGATGCCTTTGTATGTAGGACCGGTGCCCTTGACGTTGGCGGCTAGAGACGATGGATCCGAGAGGGAATGGACCTGGAGCTGGAGACGAATTTTCACGACGTCGAGGGGGGCTACGCAGAAGCTGTTCGTTTTTATTATTATTATTATTTGCTATCGTTATTCGGAGTGTTTCTTGTAGGAAGCTTTAATGGGGATGGGCGGATGGATAGAAGCTTACCGGGATACCAAACCGGCGATGCCACCGGCCAGAACGGCTTGTCGTTTGGAGCCCTGGTTGTTCGCGCTGTTAGTCTCGATGAGGGGGAATGCCCATAGCAAGGGAAAAGCAGCGTACTTCATCTTTCAAGTGTTCTCCCCCGGCCGACATACATGTAGCGCTCGCAGTGAAAAGTTTCTGTACGGCTGAGAATCTGGAAAGTCTGTCTCCGTCGACAAAAGTGAGTGAGAGGAGGCCTAGAGCAGTAGGTTCGAGTTGGAACTCGAGAGAATAGCAGAAAGAAGGAGCGGAGAGAGGGTTATAATGGCTACGAATCCTGCCCGGGACGGTGTTTTCTTGATGGCGGCTGCGGTGACGTTGCAATCCAACTTCCAGCGGAAGCTCCATACCTATCTTCCGTAAAGTACTGTACGGTACAGTAATGTTGGCCTTGAAAATAAGGCGTAAAACCAGGCAGCGAGCATCGCAATAAGGTGTGGGCACTAGCCCATTACAGGCTAGTGCATTGCGGGGGTTTCGACAGGCCAGTTGACCAGTTGACCAGTTGACGGAGGTTCCGCTTCCGGATGGCCCTCGGCTCATCGGAGGGAAGTCTTTCAGTCTCCCGAGTCGCCTGTTTTCTGTTTCTCTTGCCCTCGCCAGTCTTCCCAGTGCCCGCCATGTCTCGTTCGCTGGGTACGCTTCTGCGGCCGTCTCTGCTGGGACGGCCTGCGTCCTCCTCGTGTACTCAATTGTGCCAGCGCGAAGCTGTTGCCGGTTCAATTTCCACCGTCTGTCCCGACGTCAAACCCTCCATCGGTTCCTGGACCCTCAGTCGCGTGCCAGCCCCTCTGGTCCGGCCAACTCAACGAAGGAAATATACTTCGTTTTACCACTTCCGCCCCCAAGCAAGCTCCACGCCAGTCCACGAACCAGTACAGGGCGTCGAGCTTTTCCCGACCCACCTCACCGTTGAAGCCGATGGGAAGAGGGCCTTCGATTACGCCCAGCTGCGGGATGCCTGCAAGTGCTCCGTGTGCTTGGACCAGTATTCCAAGCAACGCAACTTTCGTACCAGCGACATCCCCCTCTCAATCGCACCGCGCAGTGTCAGATGGGACGGCGAGCAGCTCGAGATCCAATGGTCGAACGATATCCCCGGCTACGACGACGCTCACACCTCGAATTACGACCGTGAATTCCTGAAGTACCCCGTTGCATATTCCGTGGACGACACCAGTCCGCGACGGTACCGGTATCTATGGGATGGACCTAAAATGCAGAAGCTCCAGCATTGGATCTCGTATGAGGACTACATGCGCGACGACGCGAAGTTTGCCGCCGCCATGAAGAATCTGTCCGTGCTGGGTCTGATCTTCGTCAAGGACATTCCCGACTCGCGCGACGAGCTGGAGAAGATCACCGAGCGTGTTGGCCCGCTGCGCAACACTTTCTACGGGAAGACATGGGATGTCAGGTCCGTGCCAAAGGCCAAGAACGTAGCCTACACGAACGTCTTTCTCGGCTTCCACATGGACCTGATGTACATGAACGAGCCGCCGTGTTTCCAGCTGCTACACTGCCTGGAGAACTCGTGTGAGGGGGGCGAATCCATGTTCGTCGACTCCTACCTGGCAGCGACCCGCCTCCGCCAATCTGAACCGGAGTACTTCAAGATCCTGGAACGATTTCCCGTGAATTACGAGTACGTGCACCAGGACCAGATCTACCATCACAGCCGACCCGTTATCGAAACGCGCCGCGGCGGCCCGGAGGGGCACCAGTCGCATATCCACCGAGTCAATTACTCGCCTCCGTTCCAGGGCCCCCTGCTCCGCACGTCCAACCCGGCGTCCTTCGGAGGTAACTACAAGGCCTTCCGGGAAGCGCTGAACTTCTTCACGAAGCTCATTGAAGAGGAGAATGCCAGCTTCGAGCTCAAACTGGAGCCGGGCCAGTGTGTCATCTTCGAGAACCGCCGCACGCTCCATGCGAGACGCCAGTTCAATACCGAGTCTGGACATCGGTGGCTGGCGGGAAGCTATCTTGACGAGGACGTGGTATTGTCGCAGTACCGGGTCCTGAAGAGGAGATTTCCGGGGATCTGGGGCCAGCGGGTTGCCAACCGGCATGAGCCTGAGATAGTCTCTTGAAATTTCTTGCGCTGGTTAGGTATCCTTGCAAGTCAATGGGGGCTTGACTTGGGGACAGTCGATTATCAGGGGGAAATTGCGCTTTGTACATATCTATACATGTGCACATGTCGTGTTGTATATAGGATACATGAACGAAGGTGATGTGTAGAGTATTGCCAGTTTGGTCAAAGCTTCCAGAGATATATATATAACCTCAAGATCTCTTCAGATATCATAACCTGCTAGATGATCGACCTTGATCGTCAGTGCCTCCACAAGGACGACCCAGAGCTAACCCTACGGAAGTACCGTGTCCGAGGCGCTAGTAGCATTACGGGCAGTTAGTTAGTACGCGGCGTATCTTGGCGTGCTATGAACTCTTGCCAGGAGTGAAGGGGACGGACTCCTTATTGTGTATATGGAATTGGTTCCTAATAGTTCATTAAGACCCCTAGGATCAGCTCAACAGTATATGATAGGCATGGGCTTGACTTGGATGGCACGGTGAAAAACGAGGGCGGAGCGCTGACCCTTACCTTCACTCTCCTGTTCCGACAGCTCCCGGTGAACACACCCGTCGATGCGCGTTCGTTCAAACCTTGGCAATGGGCGTGGAGATAATAGTGCGCTGTAGATATTCCCATTATTCGCGTTCAATCGCACCCGGTGGAAGAATTCCCTCCGCGTCGTAAGGGCATGGCATTGGCCGTCCGCACTTAGTCGAACCTTATAATTATCAGATCCTGCGACCAGTGGATGGGCGCAGGCAAGGTGATATTGCAACGCTGCAACGTGGGTCTGGCGACCACCGATAATCTTATCAATCGCTGCGATCGACACTCCAAGTCTCCGAGGCCGGAAGTTCGGTGTCCGTCTGCTGCGTCTCCTGCTCCCACACTTCCCCCCCGGAAGAGGGTCCCTGCCAAGGCCGATAGGAGGAACGTTTTCTGTTCTGATGCTTGGTGCTGCCTCGATCGCCATTCCCTGTCTTGCTTCTGCAGATGTGTTGAGAGGGACGTGCTAGGAAAAACTGTATATGCATGCCATCTCTCCTCTATATATGCCGAAATGGCGAGGTTCATTCATCATCGTTCTGCAACCTTGGAATAGCGGAGGTCGCCATGTTCCTGGGCAGTGCCAATTAACACTCTATTTAGGTTCAGCCAGCACTTCTGGCAGTGCGACTATGAGCTCCACAAGTCTCACGCCACGCGTCTCGCCGACGAGGGTGCGGAAACACCACGTGCATATAGAACACCGTTCGCACTCTTCCCTGTACCTCCCTGCTCTGTGTTCCTGTCTGTGTCCCTGTCCTCGCACAGTCAGGTTTAAAAGCTCCAATTGCACCACCCTGTGGTCCCGCCCTGCTGTCCTCACCAAGAAAGACTAGCTGAAGACCTCAAAATGCTGTCTTTGGTCGCGCTACTGTGTCTGGCCAGTGCCGTCACGGCCCGGCCCATGATACGAGACTCCGGCAGCAGCTTTCCCTACCCAAGCGAAGACTCGTTCTATGACGCACCGTTAAATCTAGGTTCCCAGGACCCAGGAAACGTTCTCCGCTCGCGAACGTTCACCTCGCGCTACTCGGGCGATTTCTCGGAGAACTATCAGTACTACTATCGGACGAACGACCACACTGGCGCTGCCATTGGCACAGTAGGCACCGTGTTCGTGCCCAAGAAGCCTAGCTTTCCTCCGAAGATCTTCGTCTACAACATCCCCGAGGACGCTGTCAACATCAACTGCGGTCCCAGCTACGTGTGGGTCAACGGAACTCCGACGCGAGACACGGCCAGCAACCAGCTTTTCATGAACTGGGGCGTCGCAAAGGGTTACTACGTGGTGAACACGGACCACGAGGGACCGCTTGGTTCATGGCTTATCGGCAAAACGGAGGGCCATGCCATGTTGGACGGCGTGCGGGCTGCCATCAATCTCCTCCAGCTTCCTACAGACACCCCGGTTGCCATGTACGGGTACAGCGGTGGCGCATACACCAGTGTCTGGGCCTCGACTTTGGCGGCGACGTATGCACCGGAGCTGAACATTGTCGGTGCCGCCCACGGAGGCACACCAGTGGACCTTGAACAGACCCTGGAGAACGTGAATGGGACGTCACAATCCCAGCTCGCTATCTACGGTCTCCTCGGTCTGTCAAAGGAATACCCCGAAATCCAGGACCTGATTCCTAATATCGTAACGCCTCTTGGAAAGACCGTCACGGACGAGCTCCTCTACCTCTGCCCGGATAACAACAACTACACCATCCTGACAGACGGGAGCATCGACCCGCTCTTCAACACGAACCCGCTCCTGGAACCTGCCATCAAATCCGCCATGATCGACCAGAGTCTCCTCTCAAACGTGTCCACGACGGAAGTGCCCGTCCCGAAGTTCCCCCGGTTTATATTCAACGGGAAAAATGACTCGGTTGTGCCCTACGCGGCCGTGAAGCAATACGTCGACGAGCAGTGCAGCAGGGGCGCAGATATCCGGTTCGTCGGCTTCGATTTCCTGGATCATTTCCCAGCGCAGCTTGCCGGTGAGGTGGCCACTTTGCAGTTCCTTGAGACTGCCTTGGAGGACGAGGTGGGCCATGTGCCTTGTGGCTCGCCGATCGTGACCCCGGCTCTTGGTGATGTCCTTGCTGATGCGTACTTGGGGCTTAAATTGTTGCCTATCGCCTTGAGGACTATCACTACCGGTTAGATGGCCTTGCAGAAGAGACAGTGTCGCGTAGGCGCACGGTGGGAAAGCTCAAGAGGGCCCAGAAGATTGCGGTATACTTACTCGCCTGCGCGCGGGAAATCTTTCAACGAAAATATGCATGTACTTCTAGACTACTAGCCTGATTTTCTTTGCATGTAAGATGTATGGAGACAGGCAAGATTCAATTCATTCGTTCTCCCAGTCGAATAGCTACAGCAGATGGCTAGTCTAAGATAGAGGAAGTGGGCGAGGGAAGATTTCGGTTAACTGGAGGGCATTGATAAGCTATTTCATAGAAAGGTAGAAAGGTAAAGACAACAAGTAGAATGTAAGGTCGGCCAGCCTTCTAGGCAGCGGATTTTCTGGTACGTGTATATGATACCCAACGAAAGCAGCTAAGAAATATCAGAAACAGAATATGCTACAACAGACGCATTTTGTGCATTGATGCAATCCCACCCTACCCAAACAGAAAGAGACGAAAGAAAATTCTCGAATACAACGCTAGTCGCGCACTATGCTGTCCATCTCAGTGTATCCATCTTCATCGTCCTCCTCCTTGGGTACCCGTCTATACCGTCGCAGCAAACAGACATCCGCGAAACGCCTAACGAACAACACCGCCGCCGCAGCGAGGCCCGCGAAGAAAACAACCATCGCCACGGCCCCGGCAAGCGCCAAAACCCGCAGCGACCAATCGGGCGAGTACCACTCCTTCGTGAAAGCGTAGGTGATGGTGCGGTTTCGGCGCCCGTCTGCATGAACACCCAGCGGATCATCAGGCACGAGCTGCGGATCCTGGAAGCCGTTCGTGAGCCACTTCTCCGGTACAATCGTGCGCTGCACTTCCGACAGGCCGAGTACATTGCCACTAGCATCCAGGGCTTCGGCCGTAACCCAGTCCATGTACCCGTCGGCGATGAAGGTGGTTTCGAAGCCTGTCTTTGCCGCCGCGCCGATCGACACGGACGCTTTGGTCTCGTCGCTCTTGGCGAAGAACCGGTACGACGCGACGTCCGTGGCTCCGTTCCAGCTGATGTAGATAACGGTGTTCATAGATTCAATGTCTGGTCCGTAGACGAATGCCTTGAGGGTCGGTGGCTCGGTAGGCCGTCCTACGAACTCGGATTTGTAAGAACGGTAGCTCGAGAAGCGGTCGCCGACGAACCGGGCCTCCATCGCCAGAGTCCCGTTGGGTGAGAACTCGCTGTGGTACCCCTGTTGGCTCCAGCCGACGAAGACGTTGCCGTTGGGGAGCGTCTGGACATTGCCGCGGAGACGCGTGAGGTCTCCGTCTGGACGATAGTACTGCGCGATCACAGCTGCGAGCATCGGGCGCGCCGCTCTATCGAGAAGGATATACATTGCTGAAGACGTGTCCTCGCGCTGTTCGTCTTCATCTGACGCGTTGTTCATGAGGGATATGACTGTGTGTGTTGCGTTGTGAGAGATGAACCGCGCGTCGTGTTGTCGGAAGAAGGAGAAGTCCTGCACGAAATCCGAATGCTCGCCGCCCAGCGTCCAGATGATCTCCCCTGTTGCCCCCGATACGAGGTAGACTGCGTCTGCGAAGCGCGCGGAAACGAGGTAGTCGCCGTCTGAATTCTTGTCCACGGAGTTGAGATGGCTATCGCATTCGTGAGCTCTCTCTCTCTGAGTTGATCTGACCATAGCAATAAGTGACACTCACATATAATCCCATCCGAGGGGCCCCTCCGGAGCATAATCCGGAATGAACTTCGTGTTAAACGACAGTGGGATGTGGTCCACGCCTCGCCATTCCCAGACGATCTCGCCCGTGGCAACGTCCATCTCCTGAACGCCGCCCGTCAAGACCACACCTTCCAGCCCCGGGAGTCCGATTTGGGAGAGTTCGAGCACTTCACTCCGGTAGGCGCAGGCGAGCGCCGCGGACCCGCCGGGGAGGACATTGTACTCGTGAATATTGAATTCCCACAGGTCGTTGACGATCGGGGTGAGATTCTGTTGCTGGTATTGCTTGTCGAGGACGATGCCATGACCTCTGACCCCGTCATCCTCGTAGTCGTGCTGCACGAGAAACGTAAGATGCGGTTCTGCATCGATATGGTGTACTGCCTTGAAGTCGAAGACATTGCGATTATCCCAAAGACAAGCGCCGGACCAAATCAATGACTGCGCAACGTCCGTCAGCTTAAGTTACACAGGCTCTTTCGCGCATGCGGATCAATCAGTTGCACATACTCCGTCTCCATCGTAGATGTGAGGCCCGACCTGGCACGGCGACCATTTCTTCTCGCGCGGTTCCGGCGCCATAACCGGGTACGGCGCCACGAACCAGAACCCCGGACTAACGAGGTCATGGTTGTGCTCTGTTACTTGGAACTTGGGGGCGCGAATGTCCGGCCGCTAGCAAGAGTCATCAGTACACCGCGACAATTCCAGCTTCTCGAAACATTTCCATTGCATGCGAACATGGGGGTAGCAGCTAACCGTGACGAAGGACATCAAATCATCGCTGGGACCGCTGGCCGCAAGGCTGAGAACGGGCAGCAGCGCGAGCGAGCCAAGCAAGAAGCGGATCGCCGTCGAAACGCTGACAACAGCCAGAACTAAAGGCATTATTGCAACATTCCACAGCGGGATGTCGCAATATTATGCGGGCGGACCGGGACTATTAATTTACAAGCAGACAAGGCTTTGCCAAGCGCGTTCATACTAACTAATCGCAATGCAGGTAACTCTTTTCCGCAGGCCGCGTCTGTCGCCCGCCTAGTCGCAATTCTGGGCCGAACTGTCTACGTATGCATTTTCACCATTTGCCATTTGCCACTTGCTCTTTGTTTTTGTCCTATCTGCCCCCTGAGCGGGCCTTGTCTTGGCACCTCTTGGCGTTGACGTTGGCTTTTGACGCGGTGTTGCGGTCGCAGGACTGCGACAATTAGCATATGACCTACTATTTCTATGTCTCGACTGGTGATACAGGGTAGTCCAACTACTCAGTTTCGCAAGAATCGCTTTTTTGGCTGTTAGAATTGAAGTGACTGGCTATGCGACAACCTAGCACTTACACTTGTCAATGGACTCTGACTGACTGGTAACTCAGGAGAGAAGCTTCATTAGTGGTGTCTCATCTGAATACATAAACCAGCTAACACTGTCATCCCAGCTGGAAGGAATGATGGCAATTTTCCACTAGTCATGACCCCTACTGCGCACCCGCCAATTACGCTGCCGGCGCTACGGTCTTGCTGACAGCGTACGCTTTGAGGAAATTGGGATCACCGTTCAACTCTTCCTTGACCTGTTTGATTCAATATTGTTAGATTGCTGCCCAAAAGAATGATTGCAGAATTGGAACGAGGATAGGAGCAGGGGAGAAGGAAAGAACTAACGATATCTAGCCCGCCAACCAATTCTCCATCCACCCACAGCTGGGGATAGGTCGGCCATTCTGCGAACTCTTTCAGGCCCTGTCTCACGTCTTCGTCTGCCAAGATATTGAAGAAGCCGTATTTGACGCTCCTCTCTCGCAGAATGCCCACCAACTGCCGACTAAAACCACACTGAGGGCTGCTGGGTGTACCCTTCATGAAAAGCATGACAGGCGCAGCCTTCACAAGCTCAGCGAGTCGTGCGAATAGCGCTTCCTTCGATTTCTCCGGTGTCTGGACTGCAGTGGCGGCAATCGGCGGCGCACCGGCCGCAGCCGCAGGAGATTCCGTGGCAGCCTTGGGAGCACCATTTTCTCTCGGAACAGCGTTCAGCGGCGGAGGAATATTGGCCCTGTTTGTACCATCTGTGCCAGCACCAGTGGCACGGCCTGCGTGCCGTTCCACAGCATCCCGAACCTTGCCTGCATCGCTCCCGCTTACTGATTCCAGAATCTGGCCATCGCGAACGAGGACGATGAAAGGAACAGCCGTAACGTCGTATTCCTCTGAAATATCCGGCAGTTCTTCCGCATCGACGCCTAGGAACGAGATAGTAGCGGGACTAGTGACGGGGTACTGCGATGCGAGGGTAGAGACGACAGTGCGCATGTGAGCGCATGGTGCGGCCCAGGGAGTATAGAAGTAGACCACCGCCAGCGAAGACGGCGGCAGAGAGGCGACATACGAGTTAAAATCGGCCTCGGATGCGACCTCGATAAGGCTCGACATGGTGAACACGTCGAGTGATTAGTAAATCACGTAGGAGCGGGTTTGAAGGAGGGGCTCCGGTGGCGAGTCGCAGAGGAGCAAGTCCGTAGTAACGGCACGAGTGTTGAAGACAATGCTGGAAACGAAATATAGGGAGCTGTCTGAAGGATATCTATCGAGGAACAGAGAGAAAGAGACAAAAAGAACAGAAGCTCCTGTCAGTCGTTCTCTTTTTCTGCCCTGCACGAGCGAGGGAAGGCGATTTCGGACGAGGGAAAAGAAGAGTCGACGCCCTGCAGTGGGCTTATCAGATCGAAGCACAAGTGCGCCGCGGTGGGGCGATGGTAATGGCGATACAGTTCGTTCCCCGATACCGGCCGGATTTACATTTGTGCGGCTCTTACGCCATCCCGATTGTGTATTACTCCATTGGTCTATTACCGAATAATACGGTAATATTATTCGTGGGTAATTTTCGAAGTGCAGATTGATAGGCGCTATCGCCACGTGATGTAAAATGTGAAGCGCGCTTTTTAACCTGGAAACAGTCGCACCAGACTCAGCAGAGTTATAAACCGGACCGATGAACAGGGCACCGAGTTAGGGTGCCTTCTGGGATGGATTGACTTGTCAGACACAGATACAGTGGTCTCTTTCCTTCCTCTATCTCATTAGCACCTCCGCCACCAGTCTAGAAATGCCGAGGAACAACAAGAAACGAAAATTCTCAGACTTCGGGTATACGGACGACGATGAGCCGGTCCGCAGAGCTTCTATGGTTAACAATGGATTTGGAGTAGCGCAGACGCTATCTCTGGTTCAGAATGGCAGTACGTCCACCGCAGACGCCGACGCCCACACCACAGTATCGCGGATAGAGGTGACCAGCCACCAACCACAAAATGCCCAAGAGTGGACGGTGGTGGGAAAGACTACAAAAAAGAAACGTGTTGATGGCGAGAAGATCAAATATCCAGTGCTCACTTATGTCGACCAAGAATTGCAGTCGCCCATACGCATCGCCGACTTACAGGGCTTGCTCTTGTACTGCTTCGCGGATGGGATCGCGCCACAGTGGATTTCGATTAAACACTCTGGTCATGTTCGGAAGGCGGTCATTTTGATGGTCCCGGGTTTGGAGTTGGGTATGTTCGATGGGACAATCTCGTTAGAGGACCAAGAAGAGGAGGGGGGAAGGCAGGACTCAAAGGCGGATGGACAGGAAGATCCTCCGGAATCAGACAGCAGCAAACGAGACGACGACTTTCGTCGATGGAAAGACGGTCTTCCACCAGTGGATAGATCTCATCGCTTCAGTCCCCGGCGCTTAGCGCGTGAGAACCTCCCGGAGCCTTTGCAGCCGTTGGCTGACATGTTCCCCCATATCTGGCCAGTGAGGGCGCCCGGGGATAGTAAGTACAACAAAGTGCATTCGCCTCTACAAGCCATTCTACTTTCCTCCTTGCCTAAGTCGAAGGAAGCAAATGGCAAGGGAGCTCGAGCACCTAGGAACAAAAGCTTTGTCTCGAAGCGGACTCCAATTACGGCTTTCATCAGCTCGATGGAGGACCTTCGCGAGAATGACTATGTCCTGCATCCAGCGTTTTCCCGGACAGATGTGGAGAAGGCCGCAGCGATGGAACTCCGTGAACGTACAGGTCGAGCAGCCGAGCACGGCTGGGTAGACTCTACCGTACCGACCTTGGAGGCTGGGGACGTACCCGATAACGAGATCCAGCAAGGCAGCATGACAGCTGGTCGCGATGTGTTAGCCTTGGACTGTGAGATGTGTATTACAGAGGGTGGGAAGTCGGAACTCACACGCATCAGCCTGGTTAGTTGGGATGGGGAGGTGGTGCTAGATGAATTGGTAAAGCCGGAACGACCGGTGATTGACTATCTCACCAGATTTTCCGGTGTGACCAAGGAGAAGCTAGATCCCATCACGACTACCCTAGGCGACATCCAGCAGAAGCTGATTTCAATTCTCACTCCACGAACCATTCTCGTCGGGCACTCTCTCAACGCCGATCTCGACGCCCTCAAACTCACTCACCCTTTCATTGTGGATACCTCCATCATCTACCCACACCCGCGCGGACCTCCGCTCAAGTGCAGTCTCCGGTGGCTCACACAAAAGTATCTTGGCAAGGAGATCCAGAAGGGCCAGACCGGTCATGATTCCATTGAAGATGCACAGGCTGTTCTTGAGCTTGTGAGACAGAAATGCGAAAAGGGCGAGCTGTGGGGTACCAGCGAAGCGTCCAACGAGAGTATCTTCCGCCGTCTCGCCCGGTCTCCGCGACCAGGGAAGTCAGCGACGCCTGGCGAAGGACGGTCAGGAGCCGTCGTCGACTGGGGCAGCCCTGAGCGCGGTTTCGGGTCGCAGGCGACAGTGTCGATTGGCTGCGTTGACGACGAATCAGTAGTCAGGGGCGTCTCCTCCGCTGTGAATGGTGACGAGGCCCATCCCTCAGTTCCCGGCGGTGGTGTGGACTTTACTTGGGCTCGGCTGCGGGAGCTAGAAATCCTTCGAGGCTGGTGTAATCGAATTCCCGACCCAAATCTCGCAAATGCATCAACGACGTTGGTTCCACCGGAAGAGGCGCCCCGGGAAACAGCCGCTGGACCAGAAGCTACACCTTCTACAGCAGCCGGCGAGCAAGAGTCTCCTTCTACACTAGCTAGCGCCGTGTCCCGAACCGTCTCCAATATCAACCGGATCTACGAGTCTCTGCCTCCCTGCACTCTGTTCGTGGTCTATTCCGGCACCGGCGACCCGCGTGAGGTTTCCCGGTTACAAGCTATGCATAAAAAGTATCGCGAGGAATTCCACTCACGGAAGCCATGGGAAGAGTTGTCCGTGAAATGGACGGACACGGAAGAGCAGGCCCTGAAGAAAGCCTGCGAAAGGGCAAGGAATGGGTGTGGGTTTATGTGCGTGAAGTGAATGAGGGATTGATACCCCGCCGCTGATATTTTTTATGTATTGGCCACCTACGCCTGTGCTGTGTTTCCTGTAGTGCTTGTTTGGATGAAATACTGGATACCCTATCACTAGTATAGAACTCTGTACGAACGTGGACTCTGAAGTCAAGGATTACCTTGCTTGATTCCCGACTAGACTATGAGCTATCATGGTTTTTGTGCACCTAGAAAACATCCTGGGATTGGCGCTTCGGAATTGGTGAGTCGCATGAGTATCTCCACAGCCAGCTTGATTTTACAGTTGGACCTTGGATAAAATTAAAGCTTATGTGCTAATCTAACTGCCATTTTAATTTCATAAGAAGATATAAAGAATTGGTCTTGAACCCTTGGCTGTCAGATACAGGATGCGAGGTGAGTTACCATTCTGGCATCTGACAAAACTCGATTTTAGTTAACTTTTGCAAAATGGGCCGGTATCGCGTGTCGTAGTGGTCTCCGGATGTCATGTGACGCGACTTTTGCTACAAGGTACGGACTGGGGCGCGACGTCTCCACTCCTCTACTCCGTCCACGCAGTGTCTTAGTACTAGTGGGCCATCACTCCCTTTCTGCAAACTGACTATCCCTTTCTCCCCAAGAAGAACGCAAGTATAGACAGCTTGATCTATTCGACAATGTCAGGAGACCGCTCAAGTGTCCGCAATGTATTCATTTTCGATGGCGCCACGGGCGCGTCTCTTGGCGGTTTACGCCAAAACGGGTCTGTGACCGAAGCTGTTTTTCTATGGACTCTAAACAACATCTTGATCGTCTCCGACTCCGAATTCCATGTGAGAGAAAGAGTTTCTCAACGAAGAATAGTAGCGACAGGCAATCGACTTGGGCTGGGCGAATACGAGATACATTCGAGTGGTAGATGTTCCGAATCTGTGTCTATGGATATACTGCATGCTAACTAAGATGACAGGTCCTATTTCGCTTACAAACGAGCCATTTGCAAGTCGAATTTTTTCCCACAGCATGAGCGGACGAGAAGAAGACTCGTTTAAGCAAGGAATCCGTAATCGTGACCAAAAATGCGTCGTTACTGGTGTTCTGAATAGGGCGGCACTTATCAATCGCTGGACTGGTTTCCAAGCTGCTCACGTCTTCCCCCTTGAGAAGGAGAGCTTGTGGATTAAGGATAGATTCGACAGATGGATTACTGATATGGATGGCTTCATTGGCGCTTCGAAGATCAACTCCTGCCAGAATGGCTTCCTTTTGCGTTGTGACATACACAATCTGTTCGACAGCTATCTTATCTCAATAAACCCAGATGTGAGTGATTTTGCTGGATATGGCGGTAATATGCTCCTCTGACTTTACATCTGAAAGGACGGTTATCGGATCATAGATTTCGAATTTAATACCTTCGAAGTGGATGGAAGGATATTAGATCCTGTCTGTCGAGATCCAACAGATCCGCATCGAGTCTCCGACGAGTTACTCCGATGGCACTTCAGACAATCAGTACTCGCGAACATGAGGGGAGCAGGCGAACCTGTGTTCGAGCATGATTTCCCGCCAGGAACAGACACGGTAAGAGAGATACGGGAGGGACCCTATGCACAGGAGAGGTTTGAGATGGAGATCGAATCAAGGTTGCGCGACGTCGAGGTCTGGAAAGTCGAAGAGGACCAGAACAAGCATTCAGAGGAAAATGCATAGAAATACCCGAACTGAGCCTGGGCGGTGTGCATCTGACTCACCGCTCGGTAGGCAGCATTTACTTGTCGAGTCGCTCGATCTGATGGTCGACAGTTGCACATCCAAAAGTAACAGAAGGTGATCCCAACGGTTATTGGATTAGATTAGAATAAAAGCGATTCCTTCGAGACATCATTGGATTTCTACCGCCCTGGAGACCAGACTGCATTCATTCACAAAATGGCAGCAAACGGACCAGAAAAAGATGACGTCCGCGACCAGATCGCGCAGGAGCTCTCTGAAATATCCCTCGACTGCTCGTCCCTCGTCCGATTGTCCGGAGGTACAGCGAATTTTGTATATCGCGGAACTCTCCTCTCCTCAGCTACCGATTCCATTATTATCAAACATTCAAAGGACTACTTGGCTTCAAACCCGAACTTCAAGCTTGACGCTGCGCGATGCGTGAGTTCTCACAAACCCGGTTGTTCTTACAGAAATCAAATACTGAGATCACCAGTATTTTGAGGAGGCCATCCTTCAAGCCCTCAGTGGCCTCCCACCTTGCTCCGAGGACAATGTCACCGTTAAAGCGCCACGTCTCCTCCACTTTAATCAGGAGACAAACCTTCAGGTTCTCGAAGATCTCCCTGATTCGGTCGATTTGAAGTCCTTTATGCTTTTGGAAGTATCTCACGGCATGTCGCAAAGTGCGGCCCAATCTCTTGGTCACGCACTGGGGTCTTGGTTGCGGTCGTTCCACGTGTGGGCGGCAAACCCAGCACAGACAGAACTCCGGAAAACACTCAGCGGAAATAAAGCCATGAAAGAAACAAAGCATTACGCTAACTATGTGCTTTTGATCGAACGCATAGAGAAATTCCCGGGTATTTTACAAGGGAGTCGCGATGTTTTGGAGAAAGTTCTCGAACTTGCCGTGGCGGAGCTGGAAGAACGGGAGACTGGCGAGGAATATGGTGTTGTTCATGGGGACTTCTGGACTGGAAAGTAAGTTGGAAGTATTCTTTCTTCTTTACCACTCGTCGTTACTAATGAGCATGGCTGTCAGTATTCTTATCCCGAATACCCGGCTACCTGGAGAGTCGGAAACTCCGTTGATTGTTGTTGACTGGGAATGTGCACGAGTGGAACATCGAGCCCTAGATCTGGGGCAGATGATAGCAGAACTGTATGAGACGAAACTCTTCAAGGGATTAGATGCCGGAGTTTGGATCATTGAAGGGTTCTTGCAGGGATACGGCTCCCTGAGCGATGAGATGGCATTTCGGACCGCGATTCATGCCGGTGCACATCTTGTTGTCTGGGGGAGTGGTGTCCCTGGGTGGGGAAGTCAACAGCAGATTGAAGACGTTGTGAAGGTGGGCAGAGACCTTATTATTCATGGGTGGAATAAAGACAAGGCATGGTTCAAGGAGGGAGATTTGAATTGTCTGTTCAATAGTGCAAGGAAGTCGTAACCCACATCCACGGGGTCGATAGGGCCGGATTCCGAAGATACTACCTCCAAGGGAATCTATACTTGAGATGCTGGATCTATTTTACTTAGTAGCTTGAGCCAATGCCAAGATATATATAGTGCACAGAGTGCAAGCAATAGAGAGGACACGGAGGAAGAGAAGAGATTCCCGAGCGGAGGTCCTGTAAACAATCAACGCCCCGATGGCTATTTCTCCAGCTTTGGCAGCGCATTTCGAGCGATCAGCCACGATAATTCTGGCAGTATCTCCTCATAGTATTTGAGGATAGTAAAGTAGCTAGCATCTTCAAATTTTGTCAGTTCGCTGTTGGGCAGATGCTCTCTATAACACCGTCCAAAGATGGCAGGGGCCGTATTCTCTTCGAGCCCATAAAAGAGCCCTATTGGTGTTCAGACATTTCCCAGCTGGAAATCCCACTGAATTGTGTAGGTTTGGCAATCTTGAAGCGAACGATCCCGTCCATGGGCATAGACAGCCTGCAGACTTGCCTTGATCGCTGACCGGATCTCCGATGATGTAAGTTCATTTCGATCTTCCTCAGACAGCCACCTTAGCAAACCATCGAACAACAACTCCAGTTTCTCCTCATCATGTAGGGATCGTATGGACTGACTTATTAGGAAGCGCATTATTAGCGGAGAATATTTCATAAACCCCATTACGGTGACCGCGTACAGACCCACATCTTTGACGGTGACGAGCTCTGGAGGCTCCATTCCAGCAGCGACGGTTGTACTAACAATGACGTATAGCGAAAGGAGTGGGAGACAGATGAAATAGCTCACGTCTGCTTTTGCTCATAGGGACGAGATAATGCAAGGAGAGAGAGACATGCCCGGGACCAACTATGACGTGAACGCCATAATAGCAGACTGCAGCTGAACCCTGTGTCAGAACACCGCCCCAGTAAAGAAACGAGTACAAGGCCATTGAATTGCAACCGCGCTGGTAACTCGACGTATATTTGTAATAATTACGGCAGTTCCATAGCGTCTGGCCTCTGCTCAAGAACCTCGTTTACTCACGCTCGTAATAGTAAAACCATGTGCGATTGATCTTCCCATCTCATGACCGTGAGCCTGCGAGAACTGTCAGATAAACCTGTAACCAGGCAGACGGAAACCTACTAAGGCGTCAGCAAAATACTCCCAGCTCGACCTCCTCCTTGAACGATATTTCTTGTCTCCGAGTTAGAAAATCCTCTGAGAATATCTGAGCAGAGCTGAGGCCAATCCAGAGCACCCTGTCTTGTCTTCCAGGACATATCATTGTGTTTCTCGGGAAGGGATCACCATGAAGAGCCTTTGCTTGGTGCATGTAGTAGAGGATCCGGCGGAACTCATCCAGGCGTTGTTTTGAATAGCTGGACAGGTCTATTTGCCCTACGCCGGGAATGGACTCGATCAGGATAGCATTTGGGCGAAGTTTATCCTCGAGAAACATGTGCAAACTTGCCCAAAGTGCTGACTGTATCTTCGTAATGTCCAATAGAAATCGGAATGTCGCAACGCATTGGCCATTAATAAAGCATATCCGCCTCTGCGGTTACACTGCCGTTGAATTTGCATCATATACATACAGGTGATAATTGGATAAGATCTTATCCAATCAATACAGGAAAACAGTCAGTTGTTGGTATTTACTCAAGACTAATCAGGAGCTAGCCCTATCCTCGGTGTTCAAACTAACAGCGGAGCAATCATGGATACCGCAAATGAAAACGAGAAGGATAGCGTTGGGAATCCTCCTCAGCATAGTGATGGGGCAAAGCTACCAAAACTGCGCCATGATTGGCGAACTGATTCAAGTCGCGACTAGAATCGGCACGAGAAAGGGGAAATATGGAGGGTCCGAGCAATCTGATGAAGGAGCTTTATTAGATTATGAATTGATTTGGGGGCAATTATCATGCTCGATACCTCAGGTTTCCTGTCATTGATTTGTGAGGGAGCAAACCTGACTGTTTCAAGGCAAATATGTCACGAAGGCTCTAGCAGTTCCCACTTCACAGGTAAGTTAGCAAGTAAAAACAAATTTGAAAACACTGCAGAAGAGTCGTCTCGCGGTTTGGCTGATCTAGATTTGACCAGGAAATAATTTGACAATTAATGCAAAACTGATTCACATTATTCTGTGCTGCCACAAACAAAATGAAAGTTGCAAAATATCACTCTGTAACATGTTTTGTGTTCATATAGGGTTGCAGCAGCTTGACCACTGCTTCATGCCCATTTCTTGCAGCAAATGATAGTAGTGTCCTGCCATATTTATCCTTTGAGCCAATATCCACCTGACCAGTTTGCAGCAGCAGCTTGACTACTGCTTCATGCCCATTTCCTGCAGCAAATGATAGTGGTGTCTGACCATATTTAGCCTTTGAATAAATATCCACCTGACCAGTTTGCAGCAGCAGCTTGACTACTGCTTCATGCCCATGTTGTGCAGCCAATGATAGTGGTGTCCTGCCATCTTCATCCTTTGAGCCAATATCCACCTGACCAGTTTGCAGCAGCAGCTTGACTACTGCTTCATGCCCATATCGTGCAGCCAATGATAGTGGTGTCCTGCCATCTTCATTCTTTGAGCCAATATCCACCTGATCAGTTTGCAGCAGCAGCTTGACTACTGCTTCATGCCCATTTGTTGCAGCCCATGATAGTGGTGTCTGACCATGTTTATCCTTTGAGCCAATATCCACCTGATCAGTTTGCAGCAGCAGCTTGACTACTGCTTCATGCCCATTTGTTGCAGCCCATGATAGTGGTGTCTGACCATGTTTATCCTTTGAGCCAATATCCACCTGATCAGTTTGCAGCAGCAGCTTGACTACTGCTTCATGCCCATATAGTGCAGCCAATGATAGTGGTGTCTGACCATCTTCATCCTTTGAGCCAATATCCACCTGACCAGTTTGCAGCAGCAGCTTGACTACTGCTTCATGCCCATTTGCTGCAGCCCATGATAGTGGTGCCTTGCCATCTTCATTCTTTGAGCCAATATCCACCTGATCAGTTTGCAGCAGCAGCTTGACTACTGCTTCATGCCCATTTCCTGCAGCAAATGATAGTGGTGTCTGACCATATTTAGCCTTTGAATCAATATCCACCTGACCAGTTTGCAGCAGCAGCTTGACTACTGCTTCATGCCCATTTGCTGCAGCCCATGATAGTGGTGTCTGACCATATTCTGCATCCTTTACATTCATATCCAGTGGCTCATTTTTAATCAGCAGCTCAACAATCGGCCCAAGACCAAAGAAAGATGCTGCTGCTAAACTTGAAAAAACTGGGGGACGATCATAAGAACGGCGATTTCCCCAATGCAAGGGGAACCATTGAAAAATATTTTGCGACTTGACATCACATAGCTCGAGTCCACGATATAGGATTCTCTCATCAGCTGTCTCCCCAGCGTCCCGGAGATGGTCAGCCCAATATATTGATACATAGTTCAGGAAGGAATGCTCATCATCTTGTTCACCAGCTAGACCTTGATTAGTGAGTTCGTTGTCGGTGTCAGATTCCGTGTCGGGATTGTTATTTTCTTTTAGCCATTCAGGGAATCTGACATAAGCCATACAGCGGTCTGCTAGCAAAATGTGCGTTTCTTGGATGCCTATTGAATGGCAGAAGCCATGTTCATTCACACCGAGGGCAAAATTGGAGTCCTTGAGCTGCGTATTCTGTATGAGAAATTCTCGAGCGGTTTGGTGAAGAAAATAGACCTTGCCATTGTTGATTGAGACGAATAAACCACAATAGTCGCGCAGGTTTCTTTCAAATCTCTCAACATCTTCGAGGTCAAGATCAGATAAGGACTCTGACGTTCCATTCATTTCGAGCGCAATCTGCATTTCCCCTACTGTCAGGGGGCGGTACGCTGATAAGAGGATGTTGAAAATTGTCATTGCTCTGTCTCTGGAGGTAGATTTCTCCAATATCTTCTCATATGCGTCATCAAAGCTCACAGGGACATTTTCAAAGATCTTCTTCTGCATTTCCTTCGGTGTCCATTTTGTCAAGTTATTCTCTAGGTAGCCAAATACAAGGTACAACCAGAGGTAGGTACGGTGCTCGGTCTGCATCAGTCTCTCCTCCAAATAGTCCAGAGAGCCCTTTTTGAAACCTTGAGTCTGTTCAAATTTCCGCACACGATCCTCAATAACAAGGCTGATTTCCCTGGCAATTCTTGGTGACTCATCCTCTCCGGGAATTCTCATATTTGGAAATGATAGATCTAGCTCGTTGAAGTGGAACGTAACACTCTGATAGGGCCGACTTGTCAGAAGGATTTTAAGCTTCCCTCTTGTACTATGATCCAAGCGAAAATGGCCTTTTAACAATGAAGTCAATTTTTTGCGGTCATCTTCATGACACTCATCCAGCGCGTCCAAGATGCATATCACCTGTCCAGCTTCCTTGTCTCTGCTGGCATTTTGAAAAATTTCCCATAGCTTTTCTGGGAGATCGATGAGCTTTCCCCCATTCTCCTCCCAAGGCTTCATCGCATATCGAATCAGAGAAGGCCTTTCGGAAAAAAGTTGATGAAGGAGTGCACAGAGGGCTTGCTGGATCCGAGATTGGACCTGGTCCTTGAAAAAAAAGTAACAGATGACAGGATGTTCTCCTGACTTAGAAATGCACTTGCGCAGCTCAGTATCGATGAGAAATTTCGAGAGCACAGATTTTCCGCAGCCAGGATCAGCGGTCACTAGTAAAAGACCAGAATCCTCTTCCAACCAATGCTTGAATTTGCTTTGATCCAAGAACCACAGACAGGTGTTTTCCACCCTATCTTCAACACGACTTTTGAAATCCTCATATCCTGCTTGGCCCGCGTCAGTGAGGCGAAAGAGTTGATGACACTCTGCTTCATTTTTGGTCTTCTCGTAATGGCTCCTCTCTTTGGCTAGGTTCACGAGCTCGTTTCCAGCACTGTGGATACCATATAAGTTGTTGTCAAATGCAGACTTAAATATTTGATCTCGTTCTCTGTCCACAATGCCTTCCCGATCCTTGATATCTGACGTCATCCTTTTCCAATCCTCCAATTGGAACATGTCTCTCCTCAAATTTCCAAATCGGTATCGAAAGAAACGGAGAATGCTTAGAAGCTGGAACTCAAGGATGTGTTCATATAGATCTTCAACATGAGACTCAAACACCTTCCTTAATTCTGCAGGTATCTGCTTGGCCTGATTGTTGGGGAGCAACAGCTTCTCAAACCTAACATAGTATTGCAGCCTTGACGTGACGTACTCAAACCCTTCACTATTTGATTTGTTCGATACGCTGGGGTTGGTGAGAAGAGGAATAATGATAGATACTCCGGCCCAAATTATAGACGCCTCTGGAGAGAATTTCAAGGCCTCGCCAATCCAGTCCTTGGCCCAAAGGACAACATTTACAGCAGAGGCTATGTCGTCTTCCAGGATATGGTCTTTGCCGAGTAATTTATATTTGATTTTCTTTTCTTCCGTCTGTGACTGGCCGGCCCTCATTATATCATCCATTTGTGACTGGCGTTTTCGAGGATCGTTTTGTGAAATCGTATTCCTCGAACCACGTCTATCGGATGTACCCATTGTCGTACCCGGAATATGCTCCTTGCTCAATAGCTCCTCATATTCAGTTACCAATTCGTTATTCTTTTTTTTCAGAGAGTCGTAAGCGCGATTCCATATAGGGCTGAACTCTCCGGTTTTGGACGCGTTCGTGCTTTCCTTTGTCGTGTTTGCGCCTGTCAAATCACTATCGGGGAACTTGCCGCAATCCGATTGTTGCTTGTCGGCTTTTTGGACCTCATCCATGGTACTCGTAGCACCGGAGTCTTTCGGAGAGTCATCTTTCGTCCGATGAAACCAGTGCAACTTGTGAGGCTGCTTGTCTCCATGTTTGGGCTTATTTTTTCCGCGGAAACGGTACATGATGGTCGCGAATGTCGGGTTTGACAATTTCACCGAACGGAACTCAGTTTGAGAGGAATCTGGTAGTAGAATGACAAGTCTCCGACAATCTTGGAGTAAGAGTATGAAACAAAACCAATACTGTTGATACTCAGCTCTGAGGTTCAAAGACGAGGCCGAGCGCTGAGAAAATAAGTAGACAGAAGAAGATGTCTGTGACATGCCCCTCACAATAACTGACGTGGCTGCGGCTGAAACCACCATTTGCTACCCAATCACGATTTTCGTTTTGCTGCGCTTCTCTAGTAGCCGCTTCACTTGAAGCATGAAGGCCACCTCTCAAATGGACAGCCTCTCAAATGGACAGCCTCTCAAATGGACAGCCTCTCACCTGGAATAGCTAGTGTGCTATTGAAAAGAAGAAGTGAGCAGAACCGAAGCGTGTTCTGTGTAAGGGTTGAGGTTAAGTGACGGCCCATCCCAACTATACGTTACTAGGACCGTGTTCCGCCGTATTATGACCACAAGAGAAACAGCGGCCAATATAAGGAAGCAAAGAATATAGCAATGATCGTGGTGATGAATTTAGAGAGGAATATAGATGAATACAGCGTTACTATATATATTGCTATGTTCAAATAGGTAAGCTTTGTAAGAAAGGACTTTGGCCGATTGTCAGATACAGTCTGCAGTACCTGGTTTCAGTTGCCACTCGCGAGACTGTTCCTCTTATACCTGTTGGCTGAATTGACCGGATGCCCATTGATTCCATGGCCCTGAAGAGAGATGGTTTGGGAGCTATGTTATCTGTGTCAGTCTCCTTGACTCCTCTCCTCTGCTCCTGAGTCCTTGGTGTGTCGGGGTCAAATGAAGGCTGACCTCTATCTGCGTCTTCCTGGAATCAAAAAATGCCCGATAATGTAATTGATATGAGTTGGCCCACTGTCGCTTTGACTGCTCCAGTGAATTGAGACCGACTTAATTCTCCGAAAAAATTACGGCATAGCTTTGTGACGCCACTTGAATGCTTGCTAGCTTTGGTAGTCTACTCCCGTCCGTTTTTGGATCCGGGAAAAGGGACAGAAATATCGAACTTGTTGGATATACTCAAGAGTAGAGCTCACAGTGATGCTCAAACAAGAGCATTTGCACAGCAATAGGATAAGATGAGCAATAGTAGCTGGTCAGCTTGATGTCGCGGGCTGACCTTGAACTGGTAAATAAGACCTTGATCATAGTTGAATGCTGGAGCATGCAGAGATGTTTTATAGCTGCATAGAATGGAGTGGAATTGGCAGTTATAAGGATGATGCGGATAGAGGTAACTGACTACTTCCAAGACCACATCTGTGCGAATGCAGTCTGTCCTGGTTGGATTAAAGCAGCCACAATGGCTGGGTGAGAGCTAGATAGGTGCGTGGCACCCGCTATAAACAAATATTCTGCTGATTTTCCTCTGCTAGACAAAGGGGTTCTTTGCCCAAGGACATGCAATGGTTGCTGACAGTGGCTAGACCATCAACTGCAGCCATTGTAGGTACATGCAATTTTCTTCCACTTCTGCTCATGATATTGTTGCTTCTCCCTGTATCAAGCCTTTTTCCCTGAAGGGCAGATGGACATGTGTGCCATGGGATTAAGCATGATTGAAAAGGTGACAACAGAAGTGGAGTAGAGCAGAGCCCTCAAATCGCTTCAATACATGCCTAGTTCTATTAAAGTTTCACATCCACGCAACTTAGCTCATGTCCGAATTTTAAACCGGCAATAACAGGCATCATAAAGAACAGTTTGCAGCTGTCCCTCAACATTTTGGATCCAGGGGTCTTTCTTCAGATGTGGGTGGTTGTGAATGTTTTTCAGGGCCGCATGAGAAATATGCTGGCGACCCGGGGGCCATATATAATATAGATCTGCAGGGTTGTTTACACGATAATCAGTAATATCGACAGCCGTCTTAGTGACAGTATCCAGTATCGCAAGAGACTTGTCACGCTGTTCTGATAGTGAGCGGCACCCGGGTCTCCCATCTGATAATTGGAGATGCAGACTAAGGATGTGACAGTGTAGTACGAATAGGGCCCTACAATTGGTCAATACAGGCAACTTGTGGGAGGACACTGAAATACTCACCTGAAAGCACTATTCAATCACTCGCAGAGTCAAATCTGTCTTTTGTGGATCTGCCGCGTAACGTCAATCAGGAGGGATGGGAGAGTCTCATCCAATGCATCAAGATGAACTACTTTGGAGTTGAGATCCGCTGTATTAGTTGCTGTGAACATTTGGTCCGGGATCTATGATGCCTGAGCTGAGCAACTGAGTGGCCCTATTCTCTCCAAGATTGTGGAGGATACGGGAGAGCCGTCGACTGACGAAGAATCTTGAATACCGTCCTGATCCATGGCTTCTGCTTCCGTAGGGAGTTGAGCATCTCGATTGGGAATGGCGGTAATAAACGGCTGTTGTCGAACAGCCACGTCACAGAAGGAGGCGCTGTCTAAAAAATTAGTAGCTGGCCTCGTGCAACTACCTTTTCCATACCACTTGTAGATTCTGGATACTCCCGGGACACAAGGCGGACTGGACTCGACGGACATATACGGAAATAAACAGTACTTCCTGTGGGTGGAAGACTTCCTGTTGAACTTTCATTGCTGTCAATTGCGCAAAAATGCCTGCAGGCTACCTCCCAGCAGGACAGGCTGCGACACAAACCCCTGAACCCCCAGACTGCAACAAACATGGAGACTCACCACCACAGTTGTTGAGACCAAAATGCACCACTAAACCACCCAACAGCTATGCTCAAGAACAAGAGAAAGAAAGCAAGCAGAGAAACATGCACTCCCAACAGAGGAGAAAAAACCAAGACAGACCAGCAACCCAATGTGATGCACTAACTGCAGATGACTCCTCAACAGAGAGTAAGGATCTGGATACAGCCAAACTGATAGAAGAGCTTACCAAACTCAGGAGAGAGATCAGATGACAGAATAACTCACATAGGGAAGAACTAAACAAAGTCAAAGAAGAATTTAGTGCTACCCTGACAGAGGTTTGATACAAGCTACAAATTCTGACACTGCAATCCTGTTCTGAGCCATGCTCACAAAACAGTCACAAAGAGATCCTTTATGAAATCCAGTCCCTGCATACCCCAGTCACCACTCCTGATTCTGCAAACAACCCATCATATATAGATGTTGCCCACACTCCTCCAACCAGTCAACTGAGCAACCTACAGACTCTCTCATCATTTAACACAACACCAACCACCTTCACCAATACATTATACTGCACAATAGATACCTCAAAGATGGCAGATAATGAAGGTGATAGGATGTCCACAGGCACAATTAGGGCAGCAGTTGAGAAGGAGATGCAGACTATAGCAGACTGCATGAACTAGCAGTGTTGTGCAGTTACTGTAGACCCAAAAAACACCAACTGGATCAGAATTACATGCCAAGATGAAGCTGAATACCAGCTGATTAAGAAGGTTGCAGAGGCAAAGATTGGCACAGGAGCCCAGATGCTCCATAATGAGCTTTACCCAATTAAAGTTGATAGTGTCAAGAAGGCAGCAGTGCTAGATGAAAATAATGAGATCAGAGCAGGAGCCACAGCAGCCTTCAGTAAGGAGAATGAAACTACTATTGCCAAGATCACATGGCTCAGCCAAAAGGAGAGTGTGAAGGCCTATGAGTTAATGATAGTATACCTAACCAAAGGCACTGATGCACAGAGGCTCCTAGCTGACAGGTTTTTCCATGCCAGAGGAGAATCTGGCATAACTAGCACATTTGAATATCAACCACAACTAACACAATGCTACAATTGCCAGGAGATTGGGCATAAGGCCTTTCAATGCAAGAATGCCCAGAAGTGTGCAAAATGCATTAAGGAAGGCCACCACCACAGTAATTGCAACAAAACAGTCCTTAAGTGTGTTCCATGTGGAGGCCTGCATGAATTGTATAGCAAAAACTGTTAGAAGCTCTATCCAGTCCAACATGAATAAAACACTCCAAATAATCCAGCTAAATGTAAGGAAACAGGGTGCAGTACATGATAGCTTAATGAATGACAAAGAAATCCAGGACACAGTGGCAATAGCAATCCAAGAATCCCAAGTGAGAAGAATTAAAGGCTGACTCTTGACAATGCTAATGGCACATCACAAATGGATGAAGATGGTCCCTTCCATATGAAGGGAAGGCAGATAGGCAATTCAAAGCATGCTCTAGGTCAATAAGGATGTGGAAGCAGAGCAAGTGCCAATAGAATCTCCAGATTTGATAGTAGCAGTCATCTGGCTCCCCAAGCAATTAATTTTTATAGCATCAGTCTATATTGAGGGGGGAGATGCCCAGGCTTTGCATGACATGTGCAGTAGCTTATGCAAGGCAATTACAAAAGTAAGATGAGATACAGGCACAGTGGTGGATGTAATGGTTGTTAGAGACTTTAACTGACACAATTAACTCTAAGGAGGGGATGATGTGTCCTTAGAAAGACAGGGTGAAGCAGATCCAATCATTGACTTTATAAATGAATTTGCTCTTAGCAGTTTACTTAAACAAGGCACAAAGACATGGCACAGTGGAGGGCATGGTGGAGACTATAAGTCCACTATTGACCTTGTTCTTGCCTCTGAGAATTTGACAGATTCTATGGTGAAGTGTGCAATACATGGGACTGAGTACAGCTCTAATCACCACACAATTGAGACTGTATTTGATGTCCTGAGGCTGATTTCAAAACATCAGGAGCAACTTCTGCTTAAAAATGTGCCATAAAAGGAGATAAATGCCAGAATTGTGAGAACCCTAGACACCACTCCACTGGGAGGCATAGTGCAGCAGAGAACTGACAAACTAATGACTGTAGTGTTGGAAGTGGTTCATACCTTGATTCCAAAGGCCAAACCATCACCATACACAAAGCAATGGTGGATAACAGACTTAACACAGCTCCATTACATATACACATACTGAAGAAATCACATCTGCTTGGAGTGACAGGCAGGACAAAACATTGCAAACCTGGAAGAGATGGCTGAAAGTGCAGCAAAACAATATCACAATACCATCCAGCAACAAAAGAAAAAGCACTAGAATGAATTCCTGGCAGACAATAACAATATATGGAAGGCTGCCAAGTACCTGAAGTCTGGAGATGATGCAGCATTCAGAAAGGTACCACAACTTGTTAGAGCAGATGGAACCACCACTACTGATCATAAAGAACAAGCAGAAGAACTATTAGCCAAATTCTTTCCTCTCCTGCCAGATGATATTGATGAGGAAGGACCCAGACCACAAAGAGTGTCAGTAGAGATGCCTGTCATCACTATAAAAGAAGTAGAGTGACAGCTATTTGCAGCAAAATTGTGGAAGGCACCTGGCAAAGACAGCTTGTCAGCAATAGTTTGGAAGATGACCTGACTAATTGTCAAAAACAGGATTCTTAAACTATTTCATGCATTGCTAGAAGAAGGCATGTTACCAAGTCAGTGGCAATATACAAAAATCATACCACTTAAAAAGCCAAATAAAGAGGACTACACCATTGCAAAAGCCTGAAGACTGATTTCACTTCTATCAACACTTGGCAAGATACTGGAATCAGTAGTTGCAGAAAGGATCTCATACACTGTGAAGATATACAGCCTGCTCCCAATCAGCCACTTTGGAGCCTGAAAATAGTGATTGGCAGAACAAGCACTCTTGCTCCTACAGGAGCAAATCTACACAGCCTGGCATGGCTGACAGGTTGTGAGCTTGATCAGCTTTAATGTCAAAGGAGCCTACAATGGGGTCTGCAAAGAAAGGCTGCTCTAGCAGATGAAAGTGTAAGGCATGCCAGAGAAGCTGCTCCAATGGGTTGAGGCATTCTGCTTAGCATGAATAGCAAGCATCCAAATCAATGGGCAAGTCTCTAAGGTCCAAAGCCTCCCACAGGCTGGACTACCTTAGGGATCTCTGCTATCCCCAATCTTATTCCTCTTCTTCAATGCAGACCTAGTACAACAATGGATTGACAGTCAGGGAGGTGCAATTACGTTTATGGATGACTTTACCACATGGGTTACTGGACCCACTGCACAGAGCAACTGGGATAGTATTGAAACAATTATTAATGAAGCACTTGATTGGGAAAGGCAGAGTGGAGCAACTTTTGAAGTAGAGAAGATGGCAATCATACACTTCACCCCCAAGGCACACAAATTGGAAAGGAGGCCTTTTGCCATCAAAGGACAAACCATTGAACCCCAAGACCACATCAAGATTCTTGGCATAATTATGGACACTAGACTCAAATATAAGGAACACATAGCAAGGGCAGCCTCTAAGGGCTTAGAAGCTGCAATGAAGCTCAAATGACTCTAAGGTCTATCCCCAGCAACCACATAACAGTTATTTACATCCACTATTACTTCAGTAGTGGATTATGCCTTTAGTGTCTGGATGCATGCTTTCAAAGATAAGGCTGTAAGATCCATCAACTAAGTCCAAAGGATAGGAGTGCAAGTGATTGTGGGGACATTTGTTATAGTTGCAATAAGTGTGGTAGAAGCAGAGGCTTACATCACTACTGCACAAAGCTGATTCTGGAGATGGGCTGTGAAGATATGGATAGATATCCACACCCTACCAGAAATGAACCTGCTTTGCAGGAATACCTCTTGGATCAAGAAATTCAGAAGATTCTACTGCTTACTATTATATCAGGTAGCAGATGTGCTGAAGAATATAGAGATGGAAACATTAGAAACTATTAACCCATTTACATTAGCATCATGGGAGGAATGAATGTAGACTGAGATTTGGGAAACCTCAGAAGCACAGACAGGAGCCAGTGGATTCATGCAAATTGCAGTCAGCAGCTCAGTACAGAATGAGGTGGTGGGATTTGGTGGAGTTTTCCAGAAGCAGCCCTACTGATATAAAAAGCTGAAACTGAAGACCTTCTCCATCATACTTGGTGCAAGATTAGAGCAGAACCCATACTCTGAGGAGCTGGCAGCAATAGCACATACATTGAGCATGCTACTGGAACTGAAGTTTTACAGAATCACACTGCTCACAAGCAACAAAGCAGCCACACTCACACTAAGGAACCTGAGATAACAGTTAGGCCAGGAACACATCTGCCAAATATATAAGTCAATCAAAAGACTACAGAGAAATGGAAATCATATCACAATCCTTTGGGTCCCAACAAGTAAGGATAGCAAACTGCTGGGCCTGGCCAAAGAGCAGGCCAGGGCAGCAACCCAAGAGGATGCCACTCCATACACAGAGCTCCTCAGGATGAAATCAACCACCCTCAATATTACACAATCCCAAGTAGGCATCAGCAAAGGCTTGCCAAAGAAAGTGGGCAAACACATTAAAAGAGTGGATGCAGCCCTCCCCAGCAAACACACCCAATAGCTGTATGATTGATTATTGTAAAAAGAAGTGAGTGTGCTGGCTCAACTCTAGACAGGCATGGCAAGATTGAATGGGTATCTCTACTGAATCAATGCAGCATAGATGGATCAGTGTGCATGTGGACAAGCAAGAGAGACTGTAGAGCACTTCCTCTTTCAGTGTTGGAAGTGGACTGTGCATTAGACAGAAATGCTGCAATATACCAACACCTACTGAAGCAACATATCCTTCTTCCTGGGAGGAAAGTTGCCATCTGATGATCAAAACTGGACCCCAAACTTAGAAGTGGTACAGACCTCCATATAATTTGCAATTGCCATCAGCTGACTTGATGCTGCATAACCATATAGAATGAATGCCAATCACCCACCCCTCCTGATCAAACTCACACCAACCACCTTGTGCCAGAGACAGTAGACACACTTCAACTACTGAGAATAGGATGTTGAACACTTGAAGAAGCACCTTCAAGCCAGCCTACTAACAAACTTACTAACCCACAAGAATCCACTACAATACTGACAGACAAGATGACATATGCTAAAAGTAATTATGTATGGGCTCTAAGGAGACACAGCATATATTAGGACATGTATTAGTAGATTAGTGATAGTTGCCCTTTCAGCTTAGCCGCTGGGCATTAATAAATTGTGTGTGTGTGTGTGTGTAGATTCTGATTGCCCACCAGATATTAGGTTCTTCCTAGTTGACATCGGCATGCTGGTGAAGGCGAGCAGCGTATGCCATGAGTGCACAGCTGGAGATAGTGACTAAGCATTATCTGGATTACCATGGGCATATGGGTACAGCGCTAGCGAAATACCAGTTTCAATGAGATGGATTGTGGGCGGGGAGGAGGATGAGCCATGCATTTGGGCAAAAAGTGACTCGGTGGTCAGATAAAGAGACTCGAGGTTGATGAGTCGAGGTGCCTGCTGCTCTGAACGTAGTCTGTATGCTATAGACGTTCACGACCTGCTACATTGTCATCGAGCTCTATCTATCCGATACCGTCCGCCATACTCCGACAGCGACCTACCCACTAGAGGCAGAGGATTACCCTCGGCAGCCATCCAACACGTCAATCGTGCATCTATCATTTCCGTAAGTTTGCGGTGCTTCGCACATTTTATCTACTTGGGGATACTGATATTCCTCGAAGGAATCGGAATGATGATAAGACATGCAAGATACCATGATGCGAAGCGCCGAAATGCGACGCAGGGTACACCCCGCACGTCTGGAGAGAGTCTCACATTCGGTCACCGACCGCTGGCAGCGAGAAGTTATCCCGGGGTGGGAATAGATAGTCACTGCTACCTGCTTTTGAAGGAGGTATATACTAGCTGACAAGTGACGCATGCAAGTAGATAAAATATCCAAGGCAGAGCATCAAATTATTCACACAATCCATCAGAAACATGTTCAGGAACATCATTAGAGCTAACTTCTACCTCAAGGTTGGAGTGGGCTGCTTCTATTGTTCAGAAAGCGTGCTAGCCTGGCGTCGAGGATGCACCATTCCAACATTGTCACACCACCTATCTTGCGTCTGTAGCTATTAGACATGTGGAATGACTTAGCAGCTCACAGTTGACTGGAGGCCTGGCGCTGACACTGCTGTTTCCGTGAATTTGTATTCGTGAATCACTGTTGAAGGAGCAATCTTGAACAAGCAGCCTCGTAAGCAGGCACATTTGGGGCAGAATCCACACTACCACTGACGACAAAGACTAGGGAAAAGCATCCACCCCAGCAGGAAGCCAGTTCTCCCTACAAGTGACACTGCCACTCCTCGTGAGTCGGGAAGACGATAGAGTTAGTGTTGATGGACATTCTGGGCCATCGAAGGGCAAACGGAACACTCTGCGAAAGACATGTAAAAGAGCCTTGAAATATGTCAACTCAAGACTACGCTAGGGCGGCGAGGCTGGCGCCTAGACGGTAGATGTTGGACTCGAATCTGCTGTTCTCTCTTTCTGGTGAGACTGCTTTGGTCGACAATGTTCGGGCTCTTCTGTCTGAATGACTCTGCAAGAATTGCAACTAGTCAAAGTTAAAACACCACGTCTAGCTATATTTAAACTAGCAGTATTGTGCCGTCTCCGCCATGGGACGGAATAAAGTTGGAGAGATATTATTGGACCAAAGGGTAGCCAGACATGTTGGTGGTTTGCGGTGTACAGCCCAGGTCAACACCCTGTATTGACAGCCGCCGTGAACATGGGCCGCGATCTGTATTTGGAATTGGAACGAATCCGATCAGATTTTATAAGGCAAGCACATCAAAAGGGCCCAGAAGGCTGCCAAGTCTCACAAAAGCCGTTCATTATCGGTTGGGCAGGAGGAGTGATCAAAGAGTCACTCTGAGGCTCAAGGGGCATGCCCTGCCGACACAGTTCCGACGAGTCTTTGGGATATTGTGCCAGGATTCCCAGATTCCCTACGCTAAGTTACCAACTGGCCTTAAAATGGTCTGGCTCCGGGTTCAATTTCCATTCAGAAACCTGCTACCTGAGGTATGTCATTCATTGTATAGCACTGAATTTCATGCCAGTAAACTTCAGCCTATCATCCACAGCTGCTCTACCATGAGTATCCCTACTAGTTACTCGTATTTCTCTTTGTTGTGAATGCCCTAAGTGGCTTGGATCAAGAAGAGACGGTTAACCTGCAAATCCGGAGAAGATTAGGTTCGTAACAAGAAAGAAGCAAATCAGGAACCACCGAACTGTCTTTCGAAATCCTCTGCACGGGTGACTCCCGCGGAAGGTCTGTGGTCTAGTCCTCCAACCCGTTCTCCACATTGCGGACACAGAGCTTCTTCCATCGGCATCCCACAATCACCCACGGTAAACTGCGATTGATATATTAGCATGGTCGCAATTCCTCGTTACCATAGCTAAGGAAGTAATCTCACTGGGTGATTATTCTGGCAGTAATACCAATGTCCAGTCCCCATGAACTGACTCGCCATGGCATTGTAGACCTCCTTCTTCTCCTCGGTCGAGACGAAACTATAGAACGTCGCACCGTTCAGCAACCCCTTCGCCTTTTCGATATCGTCTTTCAGATAGGCCAGTGTCCCCGAATGGCCGTAGTATAGAGCCTCACATTCTTGTAATGCAGTAGATGCCTGATTGCGAAGCTCGTTGATGGCACCCATGCTTGGCTGTTGTTCTTTTGTCTTGGTGGCATTCAGGGATAGCAATGAGAATAGTGCGTAGTATATCATCGCTTCTACTTGTTGTGCTAAGAGCTTTGCAGTCTTGCTGCTATCTCTGATCGACTGACAGTTGCGGATAAGAGCTTTGGATTGATTTGCTACCGCATCGCATAGCTCAGAACGCAGTTCTGAGTCAACGCGGACGTCGTTGGATACCATCCTGTGGTTCCATAATATGGCCCACATGAGTCGAAGCTGAAGAATCCGTCCACGGATCTGGAATCCCGTTTGGATTTTGGACTCATCGACTTGGAAGACATCGCTTTTCACAGTATCCTCCAGAGAAGCCGCCGATGCGAGCAAAGCATTTACCCTCCCATAGGGCTGCTCTGCAGCGGCCATGGACTCGATAAATTTATCGATGCTTTTTTGCAGTTTTCCCTTCTTGCTGAGTGGCCTGGTAGATCGTACGACAGTTGAGTCTCCTGGCTGTCCTTCCGTCGTTGAGTCTGCTTTCAGGGAATCTGCGTTAGCGCTTTGTAGCTCCATCTCACGCCTTGAAACTGCATCCAAGAGTTTTTGGTATGTCGAGCTTGCCGTTACAATGAACCGCTTAGTGGACTCGTCGAGTAACGCCTTTTTCACAATCCTGTTGTAGCGGTGGATGTCTCGAAGTGGTAGACGACACTCTGGGCATCCGGGAAGTTTGGCATCGCTGCTCACTACTCGCGGTGCTGATCTAGGGCTGATAATGGTGTCGGTTGCTGTGTCGACGTTATAGTATTCCTTGATATCCATAATCCCGTCGAGGGTGGAAATTGTATAGAAGTGTCCACAGGAAAGGAAAACGCATGGCTCTTCGTCGACATTGATCTCTCTGTATTTATCGAACGTAAGGAGGTCGACACTCCGTTCAAGCACATCCGCATCGCCGCATGTCTGGCAGAATTTCCGATCAGGGCATTTTTCGCCGCAGATATTCGGACAGCGGTGTCCGCAGTTCAGCGTCTTGTCACAACGCTCATTGCAGGGGATTATGTCGCACGGAACTGCACAGGGCATGTTGCAAGGATTACTCTGGCGATGACTGCAGCTCCACCCGCACTTCTCGGCGCAAGGGGCACATAGGTCGCTGCATTTCTTAGGGCATTTGTTATGTCGACAGCGGACCTCGCAGGGCTGGTCGCAAGGAGAGCAGCGGGTGGGTGAGTGACAAGGTTTGGTACAACTGTGAGAGCAGGTGCTGAAGGGTCGTCCGCACACTGTAGTACACGAGGAGCGGTGATTCTGAGCGTCCTGGCCTTTTGATTTCCAACATTCCCAGCATGGTCTCTGACAGGCGTGCCCACAGTTTAGTAATTGCTCGCACGGATGGAAGCACTTCTTCTTTGAAATGTCTTCGTAGCACTTGACTCTGATATCATGGCCACATCCAGGGAACCTCTTCACCACAACTTGCGTGCATTTGACAGAGGCGATTTGATCCCTATCCCGACATTCAATACTCGTTGTATGTCCGCAGGAAAGAGGGACATTAGTAATTTTCTCGATGCATTCGCCACACTTCTCATGACATCTCTGTGGGCACGAGTGTCCGCACTTCTTCATCCGTGTACACCGCTTCATACACTTGACCGCGTCATGTCGTGTGTTGGAATGGCACTTGAACGTACAGGTGTGACCGCAGGGCAACCTCCGTTCACATCTCTCTGCACATCCGCCTTCCGGGGCCTGTTCTAGGAAATCCTCAGGAGTTGAAACATGGATCCTGCTTTGGGGGTGTCGTGAGCATTCGAGCTGCAGCTTGGGTCCGATATTGCCGCCGTCCTCTAACATTTTGATAACAGACGACCACATCGGAACACATGACGCTGTATCAGCATTTCCGATGATATACATGCCATGCTTTGCACGGCTATAAGGGAGAAATCGTATGAAAATTAGAATGGAGTTGACAAATATCAACAAATTGGGCATTTTGAACACTTACCTCAGCAAAACGTTGATTCTGTTTGAAGTCTTTAGGAAGCCGCAGTTCCGATACTTGTTGCTCCTCACGAGGGATACTATAACAACGGTTGCTTCGTCACCCTAAACAGACACGATTAGTATTTCACTGTTAGTCCAGTGCTATAAGACGACCTCACCTGAAAGTTGTCTACAGTAGCGATCCTCACTTGGTCTGACAGCTTGCCTTTCCCAGCAGTTCGTCGGTTGTGGTTGGTGCTGCCATTCGCATCTTCCTCTGCTTCAGATTCATACAGATCGGCTGTATCTTGCTCTGAGATAACCAAGTCGACTATACCCTCCAGTCGATCCTTCAGCAGCCTCAGTTGCCCGATATAAGGCGTCAGAATGGCAATTTCTCCCGGCTTGTAGTATTCCTGCTTACAAAGATGCTTCACCACAGAGATCACCATTTCCGCTTCCCATGTGTTTGTCTTGCTTCGCATTGGGTCATCTGGATCATCTGGATCCTCAGTATTGCGGTGGTCAAGCCAGAATAATCTGCTTTTGAAGCCGGAGACCCCATCGTATGAGTGCGTTCTGGAGTGGTCGCGTAAATTAGGGTACAGGGTCCCACGAACAAGAGAAGCAATTGAAGGGTGCATTCTCCGCTGATGATCCAGCTGTGCTACAGGGAATCGGATAGGGTCATCAGCGTCTTCGCGTTCTCCGATCGATATGTGATAGTTTGGAGGACGAAAGTTCGCCAGACGCTCAAAAAGAGATTCGTCGAGGTTGTATTTAGGCCCATCGGAGTCATACTCGGCCGAAAGTCTTCTTGTTGAGATCTTTGGGCGCAACTGTAGATGATCTCCGATCAAGATTGCATGTTGGACAGAAGGCAAGAGAGTCGTGAGGATGTGTGATTCGAGTACTTCACCGGCCTCTTCGCAAATCAGCACCTTCGCCCGAAGGCTACGCAGAAGATCGGCATTGTTCGCCAAACCAGTCGTTGTAATCCCAACAACGTCCACTTGATCGAACACCTGGGCGTCTGCTTGATTGAAGAGGGAAGTGAGCAGTCGCTTCTCCTAGGCGTGCTGTTGCATCAAATTCTTGAGCTCGGATGACAGCTCTTCAATGGCACACCCGAGCCAGTGTTCGAGCAAGCGCTTGCGCTCCTCATTCGTTAGCGTCCATTGATTTATATAGAGTAGCTGCTCGATAGTGCGCTCATCCCCATTCCCATTAAGGTCACCAGGGCCGCTCCCACCAGCCCAGGTAGCCAGAGGATCTGCATCCCCGATCATCACTCCGTCACTGATTTGCACCTCCTGCGTGGGAAATCGCTTTTTGAGAAAGGGCCTCACAATCGCGTCCGTCCCGCTTTCGAGTCTCTTACATATACCGCCGACTTTGGCGGCCAAGTCGTCCAACCGCTTTTGCTGTATGTTAATCAGTCTCCCGTGCCCCGGGATACGAGGGATCTTCTTGAGCCTTTTATAATTGTCAAGCGAGAGTAATTCCAACGACGGTGAGGCGCTACGAGACCCAATGCGGACGATTCTCGATATTTCCGAATCATAAAGCCCTTGTAGAAACTGATCAAGTGCATGATTTGTGTAACAACTAGATCTGAGTTAGTCACAAGCTCCCTTTTATGGACGATAAAGACAGTCATGGAAGAGACTTACACACACAAGATAGGCCCCAGTTGCAGCCGAGTTTTGTTGGCCAAGAGGCACTTCGCGATCTGAATACCTACGTACGATTTGCCTGTTCCTGGAGGACCTTGAATGAGCGCCAGGTGATTTTTGAATGCTGAAACCATCGCCCGCGCCTGGCCCGTATCCAGTGTCGTTCTTCTGGATAGTTGTTCGCACACAACATCGAAGTCTTGTCCGACTGAGAACGTAAGTGGCGTAGGATTTTCGTCCTCTTCATTCGTCGGAACAGATGAAAGATCTAACGTCACATCTTCAAGATAAGCCGGCGAGGAAACATTAAAAGCCTTGTACCCACATAACGTCGTGTAATCCCGCGGGTATCTGTCTTGGGGTGCTATCCATTCAGTCAATGGAATGTATCGGATCCCTGTACAGGGTCTGCAGGCACCGTAGAATACCCTCGAAGGCATTATACAACAGGGCCGGGAATTCAACAAGTATCAAAGATCGGGCCGAGGAAGAGAACTGGTTATTTGCCAGATGAATGATGCTGTCTAAGTCATCACTGGAAGGTGGGCTTGTGAGGCGGAGTGTGATCATGGCCCTTTTCCCGCTGCTCACCAAATCACGAACAGTGTCCTTGTCATTTTCGTCTGTTATAGGATCAATGTTCCTCTTGGAGACCTGAAAAAATATCACGCTTATGTCCTCCCTGACCTCCGCGTCAATAAGTGCCAACAGTGCTCCGCCTTCGTTTAGCCCACGCGTATTGCGCCAGTGGAGCTTCCGTTTCCAAACACTCATATTCCTAACTCTTTGCACCTGATCGAACTCCACATCAATCTCCATCCCCTTGATACGGTCTGGATTGACCTTCCGGATCTGGGCGCCGTAGTAAATACGAACGGGAGTGGGACTTTTGGTACGCAATATTTTTCTCTTGTCTTGCCACCTAGCTCCATGAACAAGTGTCTCCCAATTTTCGAGGACAACACGGAGAGATTCTCGAAGAACCCCTGATGTATCCTCCCGGAGAAGACGAAAATGAGAATCGAGGAGACGGCGAATACCCTTCTCATGGTGCCGGTCCGGAGAATACAAAGCGTCCCTAGTGGGGAGGAAGTCAGATCGCCGGCTGTACCAAATTTCAGACAATGTTGGCAAGATTTTGATATCGGAAATGGCTGCATGATCATTGTCATGCCGGATTCCAGACTGCGAAAGCTCCCCAGGAAAGTCAACCGCGACTGCAGGCTGAGACTGCTTCGCTTCTATTTTACCTCCCCGAGCCTTCTGTCTGTTGGCAGGAATGCCATCCCCAGTGCAGAATATGTCTTGTGTCTTTAACAAGTTTTCTCTGGCTAGGCGTATGACACGACTCTTCAGATGATGATCTGCGATATCGACAAAGAAGCAGCTCCAGAGCGTTTCAGCCACTTCCTTGAACTCAGACTTGAACGTAGCCTCCTGGACTTGTAATAACGTGCTTAGTATTGCCTCCGTTACGTGGAGTAACGCTTCTTCGTACTGGATCTCATTATTCGAGCCAACGTCTCCCCCTTCGTTCTGTAGATGTGTTAGGCAACCCACCACCCTGCGAAAAAATGCAGCTCCCCTGTTTCCGTGAGGTCCATATATGACATTATATATAGTTCCCACTGACTTTTCGATAACAAGTGAGTTCTGTATATCTTCACGCGAGATATATGAGATGAGACGGAGGAAGAGGACGCAATGAGGGTCGAACATTAATCGTGTGACGCTATATGATTGGGCAAAGTCCGCTTCCACTATTTCTCGGAGAGTAGCGAGGCCAGCCTCAGTAGCCCAATTATCGACAGCATTGAACGCCGACGAATCAGAGCAGCCTATTTCTGAAAGAGTCGTCTCGAGCGTATCTTGTATTTGACCTGGCGATAACTTGGGAGTTCCTAGCTTCATAGACCCGTTTCTGAATGATGGGGATGATCGCAATGTGGGCCTAGCGACACATGCGGGTAGTTAGCTGTAAGGTCCATCTCACCCATTCGATATCGTTCCTGACCTAGCCATGTGATTCCCTCGGTTGCCTCGACGGGATCCTTGAGAACGAGGCACCATGGCTCGTCTGCCACCTCGCAATCCGCGATGAGGATTACCCTGGCTTGGGGGAAGACCGTTGGCTGCATTGAGAAAGCCATTATCGACGTCTACTGTTGTGCGTTTCTCGCCATGTGACTCCCCTTCGGGATTCTGGGTCTGCACGAACTTGGATCTTTGACCATTGTCCTCTGGTCGACGGCCTTTTCCACGGCTTCCTCGAGGCTTCGGCACCTTAGAATCCTCCATATTATAGTATGCTATTGAATGGCTAGTCCCGCAATATTGGACAGGAAGTTTATTGCACACCCAGAGATAAGAAGGAGGGATCGGGCATCCAGGTGAGGCTGAAAGCAAAACTCTATAATTGTTGATTGGCGGTTAAGAGAACCAACGATTCGATTCAAATCCAAGCAAGAGCCTTTGGAGCCAAGCTTACTCATCTTGTAGCGATCATGGAGTAGGCTATACACACAGTTAAGCAATCATGGATAATAGAGCTATCAATCTGTACATGGTCAGTAGCGAAAATAGCTTCCCAATAATACCTGCTGATGACGCAGGCTCTTTGACACTCTGGAAGAGATTTGACGCCCACTTGGTCGATGTGGAGGTAGGAAGTCTGGAACTTGACATCCCGACCCAGATGTTATTTGAGAACGTGGTATTCGGGGGATCTCGATATCGAAATCTTTGTTAGGCAGTAAATGACGCTGTTATAAAACTCGAACATTACATTGTCTCCGGTGCCCCACATATGACAGCCATTCTGAGAGACGCTGTAGCGAACAATCTGCGTTGCTCCGCCTGGAGTGCCGCATCCATCACAGTTTAAGAAGATCCCGCCAGCGTTGTCATGGCTGTAATTATACTCGACAGTGCAGCTCCCTTCGTTTCCCCGGTCGCAGCCGAATGCCTCACTGTCAGCAACCGACATGAGGGAATCGTGGACAACAATAAACCGCATAATGGCATCGAGGCAGCCCAGTTCCCAGATTCCCGCGAAGTTTCCGCCGTTGCAAGGGTACTTGCCGTGCCCTAGGTAGCCCCCAGTATTGTCTCGATGAGAAGGGATTCGCCGTAAGAAACAACGATGCCGTCTCCGCCAACATAAGAGACATCATTTGTCCCAGATATGTACGCCACATCTGCGATTGTCCATCCGGCCCACCCACACTTTGATGTCTCCGCCTCCGCAATCGCGGATGGCGTTAGAGTAGATATTTACGTCGTCGTAGCGGCTGGAGTTCTCCTTTCTGTTCACCACAATCCCAGCTGAAGCCTTGTCCGTCTGTCCAGACAGATCGTATACCTCCAGGTTGTGGATGGAGAGACAGTAATGGATCTGGCTGTTGTCGGCCGCTGCGACTACTCCCCGCCTTATTCCAATGGTATTGGCTGGGTTCGTAACACTGATGTTCGAAATCTCTCAGTAGTCCTGGGTGGTGAGACTGACTCCAGCAGAAGCTCCCTCTCCATTGATGATCGGTAAGTGACCCTTTCCGTATCTTGTCAAGAAAATAAGTGCATGCTTCGAGCCACTTTCCTTGGGTTATAGGGTGCGTACGTAGGTGCTGCTAGCTTTGATGTTCAGTGGATCACTAGGATAGGGCCAGAGTTCGTTGACTTCATCAAGGGAGGCATAAGGTTTCTCTTCAGTGCCATTGTCCCCAGTAGTTTTACAGTCAAGGTAGACTTGCTTTGTCGAAGCGGGATGGGACTGAAGAAGGCATGCATGCCAACAACCCGATAAGACCGCCGTACAGGACTGTGGTAGCAGGAATCATTTCGCTGGACAACTTGGGCGAAGGTCGGGCATGTTTCCTGCTTGTTCCAACATGCTGAGGGGGTGGGATCCATTCACTTTATAATACTTCGCACCAACCGATCCGCGTACATGCATATCGACATAAGAATACCACTGTAATATCTTAGTGTTTTGATGATAGAATAGGTGGACTTAAGAAGACCAGTAATATTCTATTAGATAGTCAATGTGCACAAATATTATATGATCTGCAAACCTACTGTCGTAGTTACTCTTTGATTGCTTTTCTTCCAGTTGCCCTTTGACGATCAAAGCACATCATACTGGTATTGGAACCTTTCCTCTATGAAACTATTTTTCCTACTGAATCTCATCACTCAGCATCCAACCATCCTCTTCACAAGTTTCCTTCCAAGCGACCAGACTCTCTTCGTCGTCATCTTATCGACTTCTATCTGGTCCATGCGCATAACGAGATCCGTTGCAACTGGGAAGCCTGTCACAGTCTCCCTAAGTTCGCCAAAATCGCCGAATTTCTGGCCCACGCTAACAATGAGCACAATTACAATATCAAGATTAAACTATGTCGTCTCCCCAGAGTGCCACAGCTCAGCCCGGACGATGGTCCTTCCAGAGACACGTCCACGGAGTCAGAGACTCGGCAAGGCACTGAAACACCCGCCTCCTTTCTCGATTTTCCATGGCGGATATTGAACCTCGATTGATGGAACCCAGTCATATTACTGTGGTGTCCGCTAAGCGTTGAAATTTCCTCCTCGTCTAATGGATATTCAGTGACGAGCACCGATTCAAACATGCCGGAGACCTCTACACGGCGAGAGACCAGGGGAGCAGCAAAGGCGGCAAGTCTACAATCTGGTCTTACGGTGAGATCAACCCAAGCCTTCGATGCCCTCATCCCAAAAACGCGGGCGCTCAGAAGAAGAGCCTACAGGGAAGCGAAGGGGAAACGGGCGACCGGATGGATCGAAAGCGTCCACTGTCAAAGCTAGTCCTCGCCGGTCAAAGCGATTACGGGCTCGGCGATTTATGGACTTGAGTTTTTGTTGTTTTGTTTGTATACTCGTTTGCAGTCCAGAATGTCTCAATAGAATGTAGATTCCCCATTGAAAAGCCAGCTAGGCAATGAAACATTTCTTAAACATTGTTTCTCTACATTAGCACGCTACGCAGTGACTGGGGGATTCTCCGGGTAGATATATGGAACAACATACAGATTATGTCATATTTCGAATTCTTCTATTAAATGAGAAAAGGGACATCAACACGGACTTGCTCTATCTTGCTCACTCTACCGCGCGTTCAATTAAGATTGTGTAATGCTAGGGCATCATAAAGACTCCATACATTTGAAACTAGTTTAGTCATGGAAACGTAGGAGCAAGAAATGTAAACCTAGGGTCCTACACCCTGTTCAAAACCTGTTTTCTAACTCCCTCGACAGAGCCTGGTACAGTGAGACGGTGTAGGGGATACTCTCCCGCACGCCCTTCAGCCTCGAGGGCCAAGTAACCCGGGGCATAAAGCTCAACATCATGTATCCATTGCTCTCGGTCACGTAAGTTCATCGTTGTTGGAAGTTGATTAGCGGCCTTAGTTTGACAGAGAATATCGATGATCGGTAGGTCCATGTCAAGTCTGATATTTTGCATTAGTCTGTTGGTCTGTCTTGGTAAGACTAAAGGATACTCACGGCGGATTTTGGTGTCTATAGCCACCCTGAACATGACGGATATCATCAAGACCCATCATAAGCTCGAAAGCGTTCAGATATGGCATTCGCATATTGAACGGGCGGATGTGAATAGCATCCTTCACAGCCCCATTGATTTCATACTCGACCATTGTCAAACGGCCATTTCTCAGGCCTTCTTCATCAACCAACATATATGGGCCTGCATAACCGAGATAGAGTACGGTGCCAGCATGTGTGAGATAGATACTCTTGAAGTTTGCAGTCTCCAGATCCTGCCAGGACAGAAAGTCCGCTATTGAAGGATCGGTGGTGGTTGCTGGATTCAAGATAACCTCCGAGGGCATGTAATTATCGAGTAGACAGTGCCCAGTCTCGGTATCATAGTTATACAACAGGATGGCGAATTTTACCCATCGCGCCCGATTGGCAGCATGGGCCTCGTCAACAGGGGCGAGGGAAATCAGGCTGTTGACATTGTTTGGCTGAAGAGTGTCGTAGAGACGTGCCAATGCTTCGGCTGGATATCGAAGGCCTTCACTAGGTTCACTCCGAGATTTTGGCCCCTCGGTGCCTGGAAGACCCACAGGCGCGCGCGATTGGTACGACTGAATGAAAAAAAGGAAGAAAAAAATTAGTTAGTGTAATGCGGGAACTTCGGAGATTTGACAGGGTTGGATTCACATTACGGAGTTCCTGTGTAGCCGAAGCCCATTTTTCCACGAGTTGCCGCCGGTGGTGTAGCTCATATTCCCCATCTTTGGAGGAAGCACCTGTATTTGCTGCAGAAACCCAATTTTCCTGACTGCAAGTTAGTACTGAAGGCGTGGCAGTCAAAAATAGATTCTATAAAGACATACCTGTACAAAGAGTAGCCAGCCCTTGACTTCCTCCTTGATCTGGTCCAAAGATAAACGTGTTTCTGGTTGTGGTTTGATGGAACTGGGGATTCCCCCGGGCCAGTGTTGAACGGATCTCGGCATGGCTAAGATGTGTGATCAGTTCTGTTTGGCAGGGGTCTGAAGAATGAAGGAGATAATTAAATAAACGGGTGAGGCGCCGGAAGGAAACTTGGGCCAACTACCTAATGGATTAGTGAAAGCTTCACCAGCGGGGCGCTTAACTTGGTTGGGACAAGCCGAAGCTTAGCCGAATATCCTGAGGCATGGAATACCTGATGTACGATATGGCACTGGACTGGCTCTCGGTGTACTAACCACATGAAACCTACGGCCACGCGGCGGTATGTGTGCAGAGTTCCGGGTTGAGGAGCACTAGTGTTGGGTTGACACCTGGTTCGAAAAGATGTTTCGCATGCAACCTGTCATCAGTAGCACCGGCAATGTGCTGATATTCACCACCAGACAGCGTGACGGGGATGTTGATCAGAGGGGTTGAAGGAGGCAGCAGAGCAGCCCGCCTTCTAGGATTGTGCAACTTTCTGCCCCAAAGAGTGTCGATGTCGTCGGCTGTATACGCTGAATTCACAAGGGCAAAGTGCACAAGCTTTCCAGCATCAGTAATACTCTCACCCCCTAGCATGGCGCCCAGAAAGTCAACATTCCCAATCTATCGAACGTCTTCGATGACCTCGACAACATGCGAAATTGGCGTGTGGGGACCAACACCAATATGTGAACCGACAATTCGGCCCTCTAGGCTGTCCTGGAGTTGGTGTCATGCATCAGTGTGTGCAGACAATGACCGCGATACCATGACGATGAAGAGGTTCAGAAACAGCGTGTCTGCTCCTGTTCATGCCGATCAAGCATCATGTTGTCATGGCTATGTTCCTCGCGGCAGCTGGACGGCTCCACCATGATCACCGTTATCACCGTAAATCACCAGAATCAGTCATGCGGCCCACCGTGGATGCGGAGAGATTTTATTACTGATGTGGAGGGAAACTGTAGCTTGGCTGTACAGAAACTCTTGAGTACGCGCTCAAACGACTGGGACTTTTTTCATAGGCCACAACATCCACACCTGCTTGATATGGAATATAATTTCATCGTGCAGCCTCCATACTTGTCTATTCTACTCTATAGTCTTTAAATTTGAAACAAACCTCCCAACTTATAGGCCGAGTCCGAGAGATTCCTGGGCTTCTGGAATGTTAGATATGGTTCCTAGTCTCTTATACGCTGTGCGGAGAGACCACTAGTATGACAACAGCGCCCACCTAAGTCACCAGCGACGATAGCCCATAGGCGACAATAACAGGATGTGGTTAGAAAGGGTCTGTCAGCAACGGACAGATCATGGTCGTCATCAGGTGGTGTGCGGCAGAGGGGGATGGGGCGGGAATTCTTTACCTTTGGGTTGACAATGCCTTTCTTTACGCCTCTGTTATCCCCCCCGCATTTGAAAAGTGACTACTGAGATGACTGGATTCAGCTGAAGGAAGCTCAGCTGACAAGTCTTCTGCAGATTGTGTCGCCTTTTTCTAGTGGACGAAAGTCGCATGACGCTTGCAGGGGCAGCCGTCACCGACTATAAGAGAATCATTCAATCAGTCGCCTTCAACACGTTATGACATCTATGGATTGGATTGGCACATTCTCCAACTCAGGTACTATGCCTGGATTCCAATAAAAAGAAGCGAACGCACTGTGGCGCCTGGCATCAAGTGGACACTGGGTGTTCCCGGTTCAGCTACGGAATTAAGCTTTGGATTAAGGTTTTCAGGGCGTTTGGAGTGTGGTGTACCAGGATGGGCAAAGGAAGGCCAGTGGTTCGCGATGACCCACACGGTCACATAGCAATCCCGGCACACCGACGGTGATCATCACGCTCCCCTTTTTGAAGATCAGGGCTCAGGTACACATGTTTTACTGTCAATGCGGATGGATCTTTCGGTTCCCCTCGAGTGACCACCATGGCATTTTGCGTTGTTTCGAAGCAGTTATATAGTATTGTTCAATTGAACACCTTCCCTATGAGCGCCGATACAATCGTCCGCTGAACGCCATTTATTTGGAACAAATCGAGTGCAAATCGTCCGCCGATCTACAAATAATGTTGTTCATCACCACACTTGCGCTGAGCGCTGCCTTCATAGGTCTAGTTTTCGGTCAACCTACCATTAAACCTCGCCAGCAGACCTGCAATGGTTACGCAGAGTACTGCGACAGAATCTATTCCAACGTTTCCTGGGTCGGGACGCACGACAGTGCTTTTGTGGGTAGCACATTCGACCCGCGAGTGAATCAGGAGCAATCTGTCACCGACCAACTCAATGCCGGCATACGGTTCCTGCAAGCGCAGACTCACGAGAGCATCCTCGAAACCGGGCTCGAGATGTGCCATACAAGCTGCTTTGAATTGGACGCTGGAAGCTTAACAGACTACCTGAGCACCATCAAAGAATGGCTGGATGTGAATGAAAATGAAGTCCTAACGCTGCTGCTCACGAACGGCGACAACGTGAATGTCACCGAGTTTGACACTTCCTTCAAGAACTCCAAGCTCCGAGACTATGCGTTCGTGCCGAGTACAAGCCCTAACATGCTTCCTATTTCCTCCTGGCCCACATACGGCCAGCTCAACGGCAACGGGACCCGCATCGTGGTCTTCCTAGACTACAATGCCGACGAAAGTCTCTTCCCGTACATTTTGGACGAATTCACCTATTTCTTCGAAACGCCGTACGACACAACTGACCCAAGTTTCCCTGAATGCACGCTCGATCGACCTCCAAACGGCAGTCCAGACGGTAGAATGTATATTGTCAATCACTTCCTCGACATCAGCACCCTCGGCATCGATACGCCGGACAACAGCGCCGACTACACGACCAACGCTGCTACGGGCAACGGCTCGATTGGGGCGCAAGCAGACCTGTGTTCGTCAATATACGGTCGCCCACCGAACTTTGTCCTGGTAGACATGTTTGATCGGGGGAATGTGTTCACGTGGCAGAATTCGGCGAACGGCGTAACATCGTCTCAGAAGAATGGCTGCTCAAGATAGTTGCAGTGCATGAAACATCATAATCACAGTTAATATGCACACCTGACAGTGGTTTTAGTAACAGAAACCTTTCGAATACAAGGAATGCAGGCGTAAACTTTGGCTCTGAGGAATCTGTAATACCAAGATGAATCTGTCTGGAAGAAACAAGACATCATGGGGAAAGGGCTCGCATTTATAGACTTATCTTTCAGCTGGCTGATGGCATTAAAACTGTTGCTGCTGGCAATCCTGCGTAATTGCCAGCACTAGCTGCGACATTATGTTTTGGCTCAAAGAATTGGACCATCCTCCGGCCAATGCTACTGTACAGCAGCAATTGATGGAAGTGTGCAGGCAGGGTTTGACCGTATGACCTTCAACAACATATGTGATTATCCCACCAAACCACGTAATATGGGTAATCTAATTAAATATATATATAATTAAGACCTCAGTAAATATATATTTTAATTTAAATTATATATTATATTATACAGCGGGTGGGAACACTATGAAAACGGCGGTATGGCTTTGCTTGTAATAGCTTGGTATAGCCTAAAGGTTGATGTGGGGTTTTTTAATTCAACCCGAATCAAACTTTCACCTAGCCTATTATGGTAAGATGGGTCACATGACCTACCATATTCAGCTTAGCTTAGGCTTGTTTTGGGTTAACCTGCACCTGCAGCAGGTGCGATGAACAATAAAAAACCCCGCACCAACCCGCCCCAAGTGACACTCTAGTTGTAAACTTGTATGATCTCAAAAATACGTAAATAAAAGAGCTCAAACAGAGAGAATGGGAAACAAACACGAGACAAAAAGCTCCACAAAGCATATAAGAACTAATACTTAAAAGGGAATTGTAAGGATACAGCTAGTCCCCAGCGCGCTACATAAGCTGGGTCTGGGTCTTATCCGCTATCGCGGATAATGATGGTCTTTTTAGCCTTGTTGGGGAGCGCAGGCGACCCAGCTGTCCCCTTACATGAATAATCACAAATCAGTGGAAATGATATGTTGCATAGCAGTTAGGGATCACCCCCCCCAGCCATCCATAATTGACGGTGGGGGAGGGCCGTCTTGTGTATCGGGATGCACGCAGCTATCCCAGTCATCCCAGTCAACGCCATCAATCGGACTTGGGCAGGGCACCGGGAACAGTGCACCGACATCGAACTTGTACCCCGGCTCGACCTTGACGTCAGTAAAATCAAGCGACGTGTTCGAGGTTCCACTGTGTTCCGGCGGGGCCGGCCGGCCGGTTACGGGCACATCCTCTGGATAGTCTTTCGACATTGCAGAGATGTTTGCAAATTGCGCCGCAAGGTCCTGTTGGAGTGGCTGAATATCGATGAGCGGCGGCCCAGACTGGTCCAGATCCACATGTGCTCTGACAGTCGGAGGGCTCACGCTTGCTTGGCTATTAGAAAGGGGAGTTAGTACGAGGGAGACAACAGACCATCCGTACGGAGACTGACGTATGTATAGTGTTGTGGGGGAGGGAAAGGAGGCACATACTCCAGGAACTGCACGTCTGCCAGGAGATCTCCGCGCTTGTTGAATCGGACGGTACTGAAACGAAACACGCCCTGCCCTGGAAAGAATAGCTTGTGGAGGTCGAGCGCACCGCCTGCAAGTCGGTTGGGCATATCTCTCAAGTTGTTCTGGAGTTGATTCCTCAGGTCATTCGCCATACTCCATGCCATCTTGTCCGCGTCCGCGGTTTTGATGTCCCATCCGTAGTGGCTTGAGGTGACGTTGTGGGGATCTACGATTGGGGTGCCTGGGACAAACTGGATACCGCCGCTACGTACGGACTGGACCCGCAGAGGAAGAGTCCAGTTAATCCCAATGTGTGCGCGAACGCTTCTACCATGCTGGTCAGCATTACGGGGCGAGAAGAAAAAAATAAAAGAAAAGAGGGAAGAAGCAACACAAGGACGTTGCTTACACTCAGCCCTTGCATGCCACATGCACGCCGTATGGTAGGGACCCCTTGATGTAAATATCCTGGCCACCAGGTGAGAATGTAACTTCGGTGGATGACCAAACTGGAGAGAGTTAGCAGTTGATTCTTTGGTACAGAGATAGAAGGGAAGGAAAACATTACCTCCCTGTCCGTGCCAGAATCCATGCTTATGATCGCGCCACTTGATCTGGTTCTTCTGTGTCTGACCCTCCCACTTCCAGCGTGGCTGCCCATCCTGTTCCTGGTGCTTGAAGTCAAAGTAGGAGTCCGAAGGATAGTGATGGCTGGGATTCTGGCCAAACACGCAGTTGGTCTCGAACCGGTAGGGACGGGTCGGCTGGGGGATCATTTCCGTCAGTTGGTTGATCTCGCGGAGAATTGGTAGTAGAAATCGATCCCAGAGAAGGTCTCGATTGATACAAAAGACGGCGCCAGGTGCCTGAGTAAAAGCACCGGTATGCAGGAGGCCGGTCGGTGCATAGCCGCTCGGTTTCTGGTTGTATGTCACAATGGCTAGTGCATTATTGTCGTTGTTGTCAACTACGTTGCCTGGAGAAGCTGGATCGATCCATGGATACAGGGCGTAATCGATGACGAAGGGATAGAAGGTGGCGGCATCTCCAGTGCCTGCATTAGAAGCCCAAGGTCAGCATCCAGCAGGGTCATGCAACTCACTCCCAGATCAAGGGCATCACAGTGGGGAAAGGGAACTGTCTAACCTTCCGTGTTCAGCTTTTGGTGGATCAGCGAGTACCCAATGACATTCGCATGCCTGGTGTTGGAGGCCGCCACCCACTCGCCCATAAACCTGCGAAGATTGACGCCGGTGGTGGGAGGCAGAGGGACAGGAATCTTGCTCGCAGCCTCATCCCATGCACCGTCCCCGTCCGCCCCGATATCTGTCTCAACTTTTAGCTGGCTCCATTCCATTTTTCATTAGGTGACAGCCAGGAGGGATGCGTATCGGAAGAGTCCAGATAGATCTGGGCTAACTCCAGGATCGAATCCTTGAAGTTTGTCGCGTCCCGGTAGATCTTCGTCCTATCGTCATTTGCGTCCAAGACCTTGCTCGCTGTATGGCCAAACATCCAACCGAGTCAGTCACCTCTACCCGCCACCAAAGCGAAGGCCTCTTACCGATCTTCGTCCTGAAAACGAGCTCCCACCCACGGAGCGGATACCGGACTGGTTGCGTTGGTGGTTCCCAGTAGTGGTTCGGCTTGAGATAGATATCCCCGTCCGTAAATTTTATGATATACCGTATCGGATGGCTCGGGTTGCGTTCTGTGACATGAATGGAGATCTTAGGGGGCTCGGCCTGCGAGTGAATGATCCACTGTCCTGTCCGACGGGTCGCAGCAGCCTCCGCATCGGAACGATCGTAGTTGAAAGCCATAGGATTCAGAGCGTGCATCTTCGCAAAGTTGTCATTGACAAACTTCTGACTCAGGATGTAGACTTCATCGTACGGGCTGGGGTTGGTCTCATTGGCCTGGCTCCACTGGAAGGTGGGCATTTTTCGTGGGCTGTAATAGATTTGAATGAAGTGGTTTTGGAAGAATACTTGGGCTGATGATGGGTGCTGCTGCGTGGGTGCTGGAGAACTGCAGAATTAAATATGTCCCCTTTTTCCCCCAGCATACACCAGGGCGACTGAGCCGAGCTCTGATAGTGGAAGAGTGGAAAGAACCCATACACTCGAGATTGCGGCATGGGCAGCGATGGCTGGCTGAGGAATTCGCTTGTTCTCCGTCATCGTCATCGCTTTCTTCAACCTGTTGACGTGACAGGTCATGAGGAGAGTTTGTTCAGCCAGACCCCGTAGAAGTGACGATAACCCTGCAGGACCGCAGTGTCCATTCAGAGCCCGGGCTCACCAACTCTATTCCGGGTGTGGCGTTGACTGTTACTTGGAATCACCGTTAGCCCTATTTTCTACTGGATGACAGCTGTCACGCGCTACGTGGACCCTCCCGCATAGAGTGTACTGCATAGAGCGTGGCCACATTCTCCAGCTGCAATCGTCCGCCTGAACGGGAAGACGGAAGGAATGGTTCGTCCGCACGGGCATGCCCTTGGCACGCGGGCTGGCTGGTGGTTCCCTGCCGGCTGACTGCAGATAATAACCCAGGGCGTTCTAGGCTACCCGGACAGGTGCGAGGTCAAGGGTTCGGGCACTAAATACGAAGCAATTGCGAGGGACGTAGAAGCTGTGATTGCCAGTTGCCCATTGTCATTTTACCCGTTTTCAGTTGCCCGTGGTCAATTGCTCGATCCACATTCGTTGGACGACTCAACATGATGGACCTTTCCCTCGTTCATTTTCCCGGTCAATTGTTGTCTCGGCTCCTATCCGACTCTTGCAGGGAACATGGCCGCGGTATTGACAAGACTCATTCTCACATCGTATATCAAGCCAGATGACTTCAACTGAGAGATGACTCGCTCTATCAACGCCCCGGAAGTCGAGCCCGCGATCATGATGCAAAATGCCGAGCGCGAGCATGAATCCCGAATCATCCAGGATGAAGCGAAGGAAATGCCGGAAGATCAAATGGTTGTCGAGGATCCGGTACGTCTGCGGAAGATGTTCGTCCCGGCCGTGATTTTGTCCGGAGTGCTGTCGTTCACCATGGACTTTATCTTCTCTATGCCGATGTTCTTTTCCCACTACGTTTTCTCGAAGCCTGTCTTTACAGACTGTGTGGTTATCTCGTTCTTGTGGGTGTTCTTGGCACTGTTCCTGTGTGGAATTCTGTCTGTCTGGGAGACGAGAGTCTTCTTGAGGGATCTGTTTATTGAGGCGTTTGGTAGGGGTAAAGCAGAGAGAGAGGAGGGAGTGGCTGTGGCAGTGGCAGGAATCGACGGCCCCGGAGAATTGAATCGCAGCTGCTAAGGTTACTTGTGGCACTTCAGAAGGGCAACGCCTACTAATTACATATACTGAATCGGTATTCAAGGAGACTACCATGCCAGACCAATTGCTAATGTGTGGCCATATACAGAGTAGTTTAGACTAATATGGTAACTAATAGAGTTCACTATTTAAAATCTAATTTTACACCAAATATAATCTCTGGTCACTGTATCTCAAATATCTACAATAATCATTCATTGCTAAATTCCATGGAATTATTCAATTGTGAACAGAATCTTTAATGCCATGATGAACGTGGTGTCAGGGTCTCCATCCTTCTTCAGCTCCTCATCTGGAGCTCGCTGCCGTACAACGCGCGAGGCGAAATAGGCTTTGCTGCCCAAATACTCACCAGGGGAAGATTCCGGTGCCTCTGATGTGGTACCTAAGATACCATTGGTGATCTACAACGGTGTGGTCAGCTCGCCACCTGGCTCAATGCTCTCTCTGATGCTCGGCCACCAACAAGCTAACCGTGAATCCCTATATGCGTATTGCACCAACTTTGCATGGTCAACCCAATCAGACTGTCAATTTTGGGGCAAACATGAGTTTTGAGGTCAGTCGATCCCGTGCGCATAAGGTGTGGATTAATTGGACGAAGACCCTCCGAGTCTTGGAGCAAAGACCGAGAATGATAGTTGTCCGAGGTATAAGAGGTGCCCGAAATCTCACGTTCATCATACTTGTAACTCATCTCTCAATATTCTATATATATACACATCAACCTTTCACAAAGCCATTTTTCTTCCTCATCACCAAGATGGTCGACGCGGCATTCTTTCACCAAGGCATCAACCAAACCTACTTCCTCTCTGGCCGCCGGTACAGCCGCATCAAGTTCACCCCGGGCACGGGCTTCGAAGAGACCACTTGGGGACCCTCCAAAATCACCGAATCCTGGCCCGCCCTGAAGTCCCTCGGCTTTGGCACTGTCGATGCCATCCTCCCCATTGCTGGAGCTCCTGATGAAGCCTACTACTTCTCTGGTGGCTCTTTCGCGCGGCTCAGAATTGCCTCTGAGACGTCCGGTGATACCCTTGTCGGCGGTCCGTGGGTGATCACCAACAAACTTACGAGTCTGGCTGGGTTTGACCGGATCGACGCTGCCATGCCTGTGCCTGGTAAAGCAGGGCAGGCGTATGTTTTCCGAGGTGTGAACTATATTCGGATTGATATAAATCAGGATAAGGTTGTCTATGGTCCGCACAAGATTGTAGATCACTGGTCTGCGTTGGCGGAGGCAAAATTTGATTGTGTTGACGCCGTGTTGCCGGTTCCCGGTGCTACTGGTGGGGAGACATACTTTTTCTATCAGGACATGTATGTTAAAACTCGGGTTACAGCAGGTGTCCCGGATACAATTATCTTTGGCCCGAAGATTACTGCCGATCACTGGCGTACCTTAGATTGGGCTTAAACAGGTACTACCTAGGCACCTACCTAAGGTCCCTTACGAGGGAGTTCCTAGCAACAAGGCTAGAGTGAGCCCAGAGGAATTCTAGCCGCCATCAAAGTTTAGCAGGCTTTTCAGGACAGAAACAGACGTTTTTATTTTGCGGCCTTAGAATAATTTTAGCATTTGTATTGTCCATGCCCTAGTATGGGCCAGGAATAAGCATATATATCTGCTCAGTCACCACAGCTCAAGAGTCTACTATATCTTAGTGCTCAGAAGCATTTCAATAATTATCCACCTGCAGGAGCAAAGTTAGACTGGGAAATGCTCTATAGATTGCAAGAAGAATAATAATAAGAAAATCGTATAATCTCTGCCCAAAACTCTCTTCGCACCTGATCACCCAGCTGAAGAGTCTCCTCACGCCCACTACTTTCATCCCTCGCAAAAACAAGATACGTCGCGAGCCAACCTAAACTCTGATCCTGCGGTCCAGACACCTTATCCCCAGGCTTATACCAGCAGCGAGACCGTAACACGTGCTTCATCATCTCCGGCGCGCGTGCTTGAGTATCCTCACAGGGAGAATTGGTCAAGATGCCCGAGCGCCCGCGCCTCCGCCTCGCCACACTGCGGTCCCACATCATCCTAGCCAAGGCGCAGCACGTCCAGGGCCGCCACCTCGCCGCGTTCCAGCACTGGACCGAGGCCCTCCGGGCCGCTTCCAAATTCCCTCTCACGTACGGATACACGACCCAGGTGATCATCGCGTCAGCAAAGGAGAACATGCTCAATATGGCCCGCGAAGACCTGGTAGCCCAGTCCGAAGAACAGCTGGCCGCTCTGCACCTTCCGGTCGTACCCGAAGGAGGCATGCAGCACTGGATAGCCGGCAGTCCTTGCCACCTATCATAGCATACCAAGTGCTCTGTTCCTAGCTAGATGGATTCACCAAGCGCCGACCTGCATTGGCCTTTTGCATTGTAGGTCATTCAAGACTACTGTCGTTTCACGTAGCGCCATTCTAGGTACACCGGTGATGCCGCTTTGAAGTATAGAAGAGAGTAGGCACGACTCGATATTTGTCAAACTCGAGTAGCAACCATTACACCTTTAGTTCTAAGTTCACTTACGAAGTGAAAATTTGGATTGGCTTCGGCAACAAAATCTCTCAGTGCTTTTCTAATCAATCGCTATGGTTAAAAATAAGCCCAGACTGTATGTCGTCTGCTTCTTTCGCGCTCCTCAAGAAGGTGGAAACCCTGACCCTTACCATTGGGGTCTCGCCAGCGGCCCTAAGGATGGTGGAATGAACGGCATGCTTCTCTATCACGTTCGCAACATCCCAACTGCACAAGGAGTACAATGGCAGTTCGAAGAGCCACCGCGCAACCTCTCGGCCGGCCCTACCCCCGCAATGCTCACATTCACAGCCGTCGCCAAAATCGAGAACTTGGAACGCCTGGAGCAGGTCATTAAGACTGTTCCTATAAATGTGAATGCTGCTTGGAACGTCTTCAATTGCCAGGTGTGGGTTGAGCAAGCCTTAGCTGCTGTCGTTGGGGATCATAGGTGCGTGGGTACGAATGCAATTCCGGCGAACTGGGCCATACTTCATCAGCAATGCACGACGTTCTCGGACCCGATTCGGCAAATGCGAATTCAAGGGCGACCTCTTCCAACTCCCAGGCCATTGCAGGATCTTATACCTGCGTAGAAGGGAATTGGCTAGTGTAGGTCAGGGATAGCAGCGAAGCGTTTAGAGAAAGATATGTAAGGTGTTATGAAGTTAACTTGTATTATTGAATCTCTGATTGCACCCGGTTATATACTCAAGGGCCATCACAATAAAGCTTTCTCCACAAATCATCCATCTCTTTTTCTTGCGGCCACTCATCTAGAAACTTCCCAATTTCCTCCCTCCACCCCTTGATATAATGCGTATTAATCGCTGTTGTGTACTCCCAATACTGTGGATACCAGCCAGACATCTCCCAATCCACAATTCCTACTACTTTTCCTTCCTTCACCAAAATATTACTCAGGCTAACATCCCCATGCGTAAACACAGTCTTCATCTTCCCTTCCTCTGATTTTCTATGCATCTCGATCAATTTTTGGATCTCTGCCTTTTTCTCTGGGTCTATGATAGAGTCTGTATTCGAGACTCCGTTCCGAAGGAAAAGGTTGAATTCCGCCTCGTTTACAAAAGGACCCAGTCCTTTCTCCCCAGCGGCGTTCCATATCCGGTGATCATGCAATTTCCCCCCATCAGCGGAACACACAGCCCCATCTGTAATCCCCTTTTCAATAGGCTTCTTGAGCGCCCTCAGTTGCCCAAAAATACCCTTCAACTGTGCCAGCAACCTATCCTTCTCTTGTCTTGATCCCTTGCTCCAAGTATCACTCAAAGATTGCCCGTCAATCTTTTCCATAACAATATAAGTCACCTCGGTTTTGTTATCTCGGAACGCGCAATGCAGTTTCGGGATAGGTATGTTGGGCGCAAAGGAAGCTAGGAAGAGTAGAGCTGAGGCTTCAGAGAGGTGGACTGTGCGGCCATATTTCACGAGTTTAGTTGAAGAGAGATATATGATTGAGGAGTTGGAGTGTTGTCGGGAAGGTATATGCCTAGAAATAACAATTTGAAAAAGGGTTTTCCAGCGGTTGAAGAGTTTGTCGTTGTAGCCGTTGGCCCAGGTTTCAAATAGGGCTGAGGATGCGGAAGTTGGTAAGATCGACTTACCCATGGTGAAGTCTAGGTGAGAAGTGAAAGCGTAAAGGCGGCAGGTATTGCATTGTTGAACAGTTGTCTGTTGAAGGATCTACAGCTTATGATTGCCTGCGGTAGTATGAAATTGGAGGCATGTCCTGATTAAAAATCTGGCCTTTTTGTACGTAAGCATATGCCGTGCGAATTACCGGAGTAATACCTCAGGCCACTAAACACAGTTCACTAAGCGTGTCAGGTGACTAAAAACACGCTACCTTTTCGGCGAGAAGTGGCCCAGCCCACCGGCTACCAAAAGCCAGACCTTTCCTTCCTTTTCAATTCTATCCCGATCCCATTCTTTCGCTGGCAATGCTCCTCACTTTGTATCACGGAATCCATGGGCATATTCTACTTCCCCACCAAACGTTTTGAAATCCTGCGGTTGAGGATTTTGGAAGGACTTACAGACTGATGGTGATGGCAACTGACTTTGTACTTAATAAACCAGTCGACTATCTCTTCGATTAAACAAACTTTTGTCTATTGTGCTACTTGGCTGCCTGGTATAATGCAGCGAAAATGCTCTTTTTAACAGTATAACTTTGCTGCAAGGCGTCGGCTAGATTCCATTTCTAGCCACATCCGATGCTAGTAGTGATTAAGGAAATAACATTAACATCTTGCTTTGCCAATATACATACTAGTGTATAGGGGTAATAAATGTTATTTTGTTACCTGTCACCGCCTGTGTTTTAGATTAAGCTCCACCTATTTTCTTCAGTGCTTTTACTTGTACTAAGACACAAAACAATCTTTAGACGTCACCCTGATCGTCTCAGTCGAAGGGCAATGCCGTGAACAGTCTGTACATGATTCCTGAAATGGTCCAAATGCTTCAACTTTACACCCTCCTCTTTACACTTAGGATGATCACAGAAGATCAGATGGTTGCGCTCCATTTCCTCCATCTCCTTTAAATGCTGACGGTCAAAGTGATCATTCATCACAGACGGCCGACAGTACGAGAAGATCCTCTCCTGATATGTCTGTCTTTCGTCACCAACGCAGCATGGACATTGTGTCTTCTCCATTAAAAGAGGGAAGGGGTCCGGGCTGGGCGGCCTTTCGTCTTTGACGGGAGCCGTAGCTTGCGCCTTCTGGTGAACACGGCGCAATTTCGCCGTGTCTCGTTTCTGACAAAGAGCGGACATCAGCTCGCCAGCCTCAATACGATGTCGGGTGAGTTCGTCACCGCCGAGATCGTATGGCTGGTTAGAGAACAGTTCGGCCAGCCGAGCCCGCTCAGGAATGTGGAATTCTATCACCGGTTCACTATACTCTTCCTCTGGCTCTCCCCTAGCCTGCCTCTCAATGTCCCAGGTTGGCCGGTTGTAGAAATAGAAATCATGGTACGCTTTTTGAATGTTCCTTGTGCGCTGTAGCTGTTTGTTTTTGATCTTCTTTGTAAGATCTTTTACTTGTTCTTTCTGTTCCTTGCCCTTGATCCGATATTGGCCTTTCTTTAGGCTTGCTCTCTCCTCTTGGAGACTGACGATCTCTGGATCTGGTGGCAAGTTCTTCCAGACTTCATCTGGGACCATGTCTCTTCTTGCGCGAGGATCACGCATGACGCTCATGTGCGACAGCATCCCGATCAACGCGTCTTCGTATGGCTCGTCCAAGACGGCGTTCTGTTAATGAAACTGTACTTTCTCGTTAATGTATGCGCTGTTAAATGTAGCCCATTTAGGATTTTGACGCAACATCTGGTCGCGTGTGGCATCAGGTGCCTTGCCTACAGAGAGGGTGATGAGTAGAATGGTCATACAACAAGGCACGGGGAGACATGCCGTTGGCTGCGTTGCCGGCTCCTCTGCGCCACACTTTGGCTTCCATAGGCTTTTCAAAGCCAGCATCCAGCGACTGTCTGGCCATGCTCTCCCGTAGCATATTGTACTGGAGGGCCGTATCCTTTGAAGTAACCGAGCCATCTAATTGCCGCATGATTGGCCTTTTAAGCCACTCTTTTTTCCAACGCAAAGGTGTGCAATCAAGCGGTCCTATGTTTTTTATCTCAAAGACACTTTTGACGGTAGTAAGACTGGGTGCGTCGAATGCTTGGTCGGCTACAGCAAGACTGATAATGACGGTTATAAAGCAGAAAATCAGCTTTTTAGCCAGTGTAAAAAAGAAGATAGTCCTGTTTAAAGTGTTAGTATAGCTTAAAAATAGCGTTAAAACAAAGTCTACTAGAAATACGTACGGCTTTGGCTTGTTATCTGCGCCTTTGTGGTGGATAAGCTTAACTGCCATGACTAACGCATCTTTACCGGTGACCGGGTGGCGTACAACCATCAGCAAGACATCTTCGTAACAGAGAGCCTTTGGACGGTTACGCCCGATGGTTTCTTGAGAGAGCAGTTCTTCAAGCACCCTAGAGTCGTCGTCAGGCGGCGGCTCATCTTCGCACAGTTCGGGAATCTCCTCACTCCCGCTATTGATAGTTTTAACGTTGATCGGAATGTGACACGACACCTTGTTCTTTCAGAGGACACCAACGGATTGCGGACCAAATATTTCTTCGAAAGAGCCATCCTTGGGCTTCGTTTTCTTGTTGTCTACAATCTCGGCAGACCGAGCCCCCGTGCAAGCAAGGAAAAGGTAACACCCGGAGAGCTGAATGCGCTGTCGCTCGGTGAGAAACGTGCCAGTGTCATAGGCGATGTTAAACATCAGAAGGGCCAACAAATCTCCCGAGTCCCCTACGTCTTTTCCGTTTGAAGGTCTCCCATCATCCCTGTCAATTCTATACCTCGTTACTCCGTACTAGCATACAATCCCTGTCACCATTGCATTGAGTCATTGCGACAGTCATCAACAGTCATCAACAGTCATCAACAGTCATCTTCCCCTCTTTTCCCATCCAGCATGAACGATTTCACTCCTCTTCCTTCACAGCACCAGAATCCCAGTCCCTTCTAATTCAATTGATTGGACTGATACCGCGCACACACACACTACCTAAGTACCCTACGGCAATGACCTCCGCCACCGGCAAGAAAGCCCTACTCCTAGGTGCCGGCTTCGTCTGCGAACCAGCCGTCCAAGCCCTCTCCGAAGCTGGCGTCGAAGTAACCGTCGCCTGCCGCACCCTAAGCACCGCCCAAGCCCTAGATGTGGCCAATGACGCCGCAGGGTTAAACGTGGTCGTGTCCGATGCGGATATAGTCATCTCACTCATCCCCTACGTTCTCCACGCCATCGTCGTGGAAGCCGCCATCGCGCACTGCAAACCCGTTGTCACGACGAGTTATATCTCCCCCACATTATGGGCACTCGATGAGAAGGCGAAATCGGCCGGCGTGACTGTGCTTAACGAAATCGGTCTGGATCCGGGGATTGATCACTTGTATGCTGTTAAGACGATTGATGAGGTGCATCGTGCCGGTGGCCGCATCAGTGCCTTTACAAGTTACTGTGGTGCTCTTCCCGCGCCCGAACACTCTGACAACCCCTTGGGCTATAAGTTTTCCTGGAGTCCGCGAGGTGGCCTACTCGCTCTCCTTAACTCGGCTCGGTGGTATCGCGATGGCCAACTTGTCACGGTCGAGGGTAAGGATTTGATGGCCGTCGCGACGCCGCAGCGTATCTTTCCGGGTTTCAATATTGTCGGATTCCCGAATCGTGACTCGGTTGGGTTCCGCGATTTTTACCGTATCCCTGAGGCTCGCACCGTGTTCCGTGGTACCGTGCAATATGCCGGGTTTCCTGAGATTATCCGCGCCCTGGTGGCTATTGGTTACTTTTCACAAGAGGAGATACCTGCTTTGGCGGCAGCAGCAGCACCACGACCCCAACTGACCTGGGCACAACTCACAGCGCAGCTACTGGGTCTTCCTGGATCCACATCGGTCACAGTCATGCAAGATGCAGTAGCGCAGAAAGTGTCCTCGTTCATCCCGACAAACAAGAAGTGGACCGTGTACTTTCCGGCCTTCGCTGGATCGGCTTATTCGACCCGAGTAACCCTGTGAAGAGGGAGGAGGGACGGGGTACACCCCTGGATACGCTGTGTGCCCTGTTAGAGCGTCGAATGGCCTACAAGACAGGCGAATGGGACATGATCGTGTTACAGTACGTCTTTGCTATCGAGCATGCAGACGGATCCAAGGAGAAACGGTCGAGTACCCTGGTTGAATACGGGGAGCCGATTAGTCCGGAGTCTCGCAGTGCCATAGGTAAGCTGGTGGGATTGCCATGTGCGGTGGGTGTGTTGGCGGTGCTGGAAGGCCGGATCCAGGAGAAGGGGATGGTGGCACCATGGACGAATGCTGAGATTGCAGGTTCCTTGCGGGAGGAGTTGAGGGGAAGATTTGGGATTGAGTTGAAGGAGAGGGTTATTGGGTGAATTTTTGTTGAGAATTGACCGTTAGCATAGCTTGTATGTAGGTTGGAGAACTTAACAGGCTTACCTGTTGTATGTCCCCTGTATGGAGTAGAACATAAACCAAAAACATCAAGTGATCTTGATAACTTACTATGTCCTAGAAGACGTAGTAAGATGAGCATATTCGCCCACCTACTTTTCCTAGTGCTGAGTGAACCAGCTATATCTACATATAACCCCCTCGATCACAGCCGCAGTGCATTATGCTTCCACCCCTCACAATCTCTCAAATCAAACTTGAACCGAGCATTCCTCTCCTCCCTTTCCCAGCACTATGGTGATACCATGGAGTTCACCTATATATGCTTGTTCTAACATCGTGTCACTATAATCTGCTGAGTTTACAGGGCTAACTATTCTCAGAGTTGGCCAGATTTTGTTCCTTCTTCAGATTCTACTGAAATTGCGACTGATCTGGAAGATCAGGTTGCTGAACATGGGAACATTCGAGAAGTAATTGATCTCGAGGACAGCAGGAATACCAGGTTGAAGGGAATCTCCCAGAGAATGCAATGGGAGTCATCTTGATACATCATCTTGGCCTCAACTGTCCAGGGGACACAAGCGTGACTACAGCTATCCAAAGTATGAAGCTGCAGTACGTGATGCCACAGAGGAATCTCCGTCAAAGTGTCTGTCCGAAAAACGTGATCAGTATATGACTCGCAGACCTGCAAATAATGCTGCCTTGGGTAGACCCTCTATCGCAGAGAAGATAGTTTGCGCTATATATTTAGTGGCATTTAGCCCCTAAAATAGTTGTGGAATATTTCCACATTCAAACATCAAAAACAGGGCAAACACCCTGGCAACCAATAATATGACACAGCCCGCTGTTTGCACTCTTGTACATCATGTCAATCAGTACCAACATAGGTATAGAAATGTGGCAAAAAGATGACCTGGAGCCCTATAAAATGAAGTGTACTTCCGGGCCTGGTCACAGGCCATGGACTTTTGTGTATAAATTGAAGCTCTCGCCCCACCTTAAGAGTCTACTATATCCCAGTGTTGAGAAACATTCCAATACTTACTATCCACCTGCAGGAGCAAAAGCAAAACGATCTCATCGAGAACACCAGTATGGCCGCAAATCAAATCACATCACGCCACACTTTCCGGCGGACAGACGACTACACACCTAGCACACCGAAGGTGGAGCCCGTCATAGAACCCCTGCCACTTCCCCTTGACCCGTCTTCGGTGCTGATCAAGGTCCACGCCGTCTCCCTCAACTACAGGGACGCCAACATCGCTAATGGCGGTAACCCGTGGCCCGTAATACCACGTGGTATACCCTGCAGCGATGCGGCGGGCGAGATCATCGCCGTCGGCGATAGTGTGAAAACCCTCGTGCTTGGGGATCGGGTCGCCACCATCGTGGACACGGAGAATATCACCGGGCGCGAGTCAACGCGTTCCTGGCTAGCAGCAGACCAGGACGGAGTGCTTGCTGATTACCTCGTGTTTGAGGAGTGGAAATTGTGTAAAATTCCGTCTTATATTGATTGGTTCGGAGCGAGTCTCATACCCTGTGCCGGAGTGACGGCGTGGACGGCACTGAAGGGTATGGAGATTGGTCAAACTGTGTTGATTCAAGGTTTGTCCCACACTAACCTCCTACCTTGGCGCGTCTGGACGTATTTATTTTGCCGGTGAGAATTTATCTGATGATCGCAAAGGTACTGGCGGCGTCAGCATGTATGCACTTAAGCTTGCTCGTGCGGCAGGTCTGAAGGTGATTCTGAGCTCCTCGAGCGATGAAAAGCTCAAGAGTATAAGCGGGCAGTACCCGAGCCCACCTCTTTTAACTATCAACTATGCCAGGAATCCCGACTGGCACGAGGAAGTCCTAAAGCTTACCCACGGCGCTGGTGCCGATCTGGTCATTGACATGGGCGGCACGGGGTCGTTGGTGAAGAGCCTGAAGTGCACAAGACGTGGAGGCGTGGTCAGTCAGGTCGGATACCTCAGCAAGCAGGATCTGACGCAGTTTGCGGAACTGCTTCCTGTCCTGATCGACCGAAGGATTGTTTTGAGGTAAGCTCGAGTTGACCCAGACCTGCTAGCCAGGCGCCTAATGTCGAATTCAGAGGTATCGATGGCGGATCAAAACTTGAAATGGAAGATCTATGTGCTGCTCTGTCGGCTACGCAAATGCAGTTCGACGATATTATAGACAAGGTCTATCCCTTTGATAAAGCTGATGAGGCGATCGAGTATCTTTGGCAGGGAAGACAGATAGGAAAAATTGTGATTCACTTGTAGGTTGAGCGATGAGAGCGGCTCATTTGAATCAATTCCTGGTATACGATTGACCGTGTCGAATTTCTCCAAACCAAGCTGTTAGTGTATTCATGGCTCAACCGCATCACTTATATAGTCATTGAACCCAATTGAGCGGCCTGATATTTTGACCATGGTGCCTAAGGATGGCATGGGACTCAGGCCAGTCCTAATACTGTCCTATATAAGATCGACGCCCTAGCAGCAGAACAGCCTCTTACCGGAACACCATGTAAAAAAGACTCAACATCAACAAAATCCTCAATTATCTATGCAACTAGTATGCTTGCCATTCAGTTATATGAGATTGTAAATCAGCCTTTCCAATTGCTTCTGAGGCTTTTTAACCTCAGTTCTGGTTCTCTGGCCTAGATACACTATGTCTGCTCCTAGAGTGTCACTGGCAACCCGCAAAACCCGCACCGAACCCGCGCCAGACCTGCAGCAGGGCGGGTTCGGGTTGCTATTCCTTCAACCAGCAGTGGTGTGGGGGTTTTTGGGCTGACCTGCAAAACCTGCAGCAGGTGGGATAAAAAAGCCTGCACCAACCCACCCCGAGTGACACTCTACTCCTAATTGAAGATTAAGCTAAGTAATAAACCTTAACAAAGGCCTGACAAATTGACAGGTACGTGTCTCACAAAACCCATAAAGCGCTAAAGACACTAATAAATTATTATAGATCTACGCCTGAAATCACATTTGACCTGTCTACATAGTACAGACACATTTGCTTTGTCTCTAAATGCCATTTCTCAACATCAGCAGACCACCTACTTCACCAATTCCAGGGATAGTGTCTGCCCTGAGCGCGTACTCGGGTTCATCAACCCATGGAACCAAGACAGAACTGGACGCAGCATGCCTCATGATGACTACAATATGCTTATAAGCTGATGCGTCGACACTCCATTCCAATGCAAAGCTGGAGGACCCTTAAGATACGGCAGTTGAACAAATTGAATAATATGATCCCTCTCTGTAAGGACCAGGGGCTGTTTCAATGTTGCAAACCGGTCCCGAGATTATGCTACGAGGAACGTGATTATAGAGTTGTTGAGGCCTGAATACAGCAGAAGGGAGCGATACTACAAAGTGTAAAGAATTCAGTGACTGCTTCCTTAGGGTTCACTGACTTGCCGCTGAAGATGTACTCTCCGAGTCTGTGTAGTCATATAACCATCTATGGGCTAAGTCGACGGCTACATACGTAGGTGTGGGCTATACAGTAGTATATCCTTACAATCACTACTTTTCGTTCAAAAAGAAATATATTCACCTATAAGGATACAGATTCGATTTCTCATAACCACCACAACTCTCCCCTTCAGATGCTGCTCCCCTCAGTCAGGCACTGAGTCCTGCTCTGTAATTAGATACTAGGAAGTTGCAACTTGTTCGACAAATCCTCCATTATAACAGTAAATAAGTTCAACCACCATCTCAGACGAAATTAAAACAGAAAGAACGGCAAGCTACATAAAATATCAAGACAGAAGCAACAACATAATATTCTCTCCCGAAAGCTTAGGATAGAGAAATCTATCCAGAAATAGATACGAGAAATTGACTTGACCTCCTTTGGTGGCTAATAGTGTTGAGCCACCATATTTCTTCTGTAGCGGTTTATAGTCAAGTTTTGCTGTATACTCTGGGCAGCCAGTGAAAACAGTTAAGTATGCAGTCCAACAGCTGTGAAAAGAAACATTTACAGCGCCACTTTTCAGAGTTGCATTCATCCACACTTCAGTTTTAGAACCAAGTGGTGGTCCAAATGTGTGACAAGAACCCCATGTTGCTTTTTTAGGGGATTCAAGTGGGTAATAACCATGAGCTGGTGAAGATGGATCGTTGACAATTTTTGTTCCAAACATTTGTAAACAGGTCTTTCTAATTGAGTCAACTGCCTCATCCAGCGTGATACTGGGAGACTCTGACGTAGAGGATCCGATGACACAGCTTGGGGCAGAGATATTGTCATCAGGTTCTGGTGGGTTATATGTAATATTGGTAATAGGGAGGTCGGCATTCTGAATGCTCTGACGGCGATTGTAGAGGTCAAATGAGAGAACAAAATGCATATTACCCACACTCAGAAGGGTGGCCAAGAGGAAGAGAGAGACTTTCATCTTGACAGAGGTATGTATCGGAGGTTGGCTGGTGTTATGACCCGTAGCAAACAGCCGCAAGGTAGGTTGTGCTGCCTTTATAGGCGTGACAGCTGCAACACATGCGCTCTCAAGGGTGAGCTGTCCTCTTCCTTCATAGGGCCAGTCACTAAATTAATTGGACAATAGGCTATTGACTCATTGAGTTCTATTCATAATGATTAATAGGGTTGCTCATTTCCCTCAAGGGACCACATCACCATACACATTCTCTTCTTCTTGGCCCCATCCCGCTATCTGCCTCGCCTGGTGCACTGTCCGCTTACCAAGACGCTGTGTTCCTTGACGATTGCTCTTTCCCGGTATACCGCCGTCCGCTCCCCTTAGGTGGCCGGCGGGTCACCTGGACAACCCTCACTTGCTAGAGCTGTTGCTCCGACTTGTTTCATTGAAATTGAACTATCCACCCAAGCTGACATTCAAGATATCCTCATATTTATCCTTTCAAGAGTTGATATCACTCGTCGGATCTCTCCATGTCCACCTCTGCGGTGGTTGCAGTATGGTGTACCACATCGCCGCACATTAGTTGCTTGGCTACTATGACTTTTTGGGTCTTCCTAAGTAGAGCTTTCTGTGATCCCAGGGCATGGTTTCCTCACTTGCAGAATCTGATAGCTCAATACTCCAACGCTGTTTCGGGGCTGATATCAACAGACACCACCGTTTGAGCTAGCAAACAAAGGAAGCACTTAGCGCCACCATGCAGCAAATGAATAAAGCCCCTTTTCTCCTGTAAATAGATTCCTCTTCTTTTCTCTCCAGATTCAATATTCTCATCAGCAGAAGAGGTGAGGCGAATTCCTCTCGTCCTTGAAACCTTGTTGGAGCCTGCTGATATGTCCATCTTCGTCTACTAGTGACAGGTGTCCTGGATCAATCGGAAGTCCTCAAGGGAGATTCCAACAAATAGGAGGGATGGCATGGCCGGAAGCAGCAACCAAAACCTTAAAATCTGCAGATCAGCTGGTAGGCGTCATACACTGAGAGTCCATCAAAAAAATGATGCTTGGATCTTTGAAGATTTCAATGTCTTTCCTCTCTCACGCATTCAGGAAATGGTAATAGATGTCAGCTGTCATTGGACTCAAAGGGACCAAAGGCAGTCGCTTGGAGTCGTCTACAGACAGAATCGCACAGGGGTCGGCGTAAAGGGTGAGTTCGCGTCCACTGGTTTCAGCCGCCCAGACGAATTGCGTATTTGTGTAGCGCCCTCATAGTCGTGGCCAAGTTGGAAACTGGAGCCTTCAAGACAAAGAGTGCAATGGAGCTGGTAGAAGACCAACTCTGCAATGACCATGTCATTCTGGAAATAATCATCTTGTTCTTGACCGAGTCTGAGGAGAAGCAATCTCTAGCAAGAGCAGCGAAAGCCTCTCAGAAGTGCCAATCGCTTTCAGATGGTTCACAAGGCCTCTATTCTTCCAGCGCCTCGGTTCCGACGTCGCCATAGGATACATCGCTGTCAAGCGGTGCGTAGAGATTGTTCTGGCAGCTTATTAGCCCTAGCCCAGTGATGATGGCAGAGTCAAAAGGGGTATTGGTTGTGTAGATGCCTTGTACTTCTGCGTACCAGGGGCGAACGCGGGCTGGCAGAGAGGATAGGTTATCGGGCAGTAGAATGATGTCATAGAAAGGGCAATAAACGTTAGAAGACATCACGTCAAGGTGTCGCGCGTCACCGGATCCCCGGTTTATGTGGTTAGGCAAGGATTGCATGGAGCCCGAGTGGTTTGAAAAAAAAAGATTTCATCACGACTAGGCATGACAGCCGTTCCTGGGCTGAGCAAGCTGATACTACTACTAGTAGATAGTTAAGCGTGGAACAATAACCTGTTTAACTGCTATCTGAAAATTGCTAGAATTTACGCAGAAAGGCCTTAGTAGTTAACATAATCTACATCCATCCAACAGCTATGCTGTTAGAGCCCTAGATAAATTGCTGTTCTGGTGCATCAGTTGTTCGCTGGAAAAGAGAGACAGAGAAATTTGCCCGGCCAGTTTTGGTTGTCAGTGCTGCAGAACCAGCAAGTTTCTTTAGCTTTTTGCCCTTCTTTGTTTTGACGGTTCACAGTTATTGATAATATTCAAAAATACATTTCGACAGGTCGAGTAGGCAAATTCGACAATAGTACCACTAAGCCGGTAGTAGCCATAGTGCCCAAAGTAACCGACCACAACATTTGGTTGCGCCCAAATTAGGTCACAAGTGTCATTAACAGTGCCTATTTCCTAATCAAGTGTCATGTGTTGTTTGTTCTTTGTGGGGGCACAGAATGGCTTTCAGAGGGTGGACCTGTTGAAGGGAAACCGGTGGTATAGTACAACCGGAATGTACCAAGATATTCAGGAAACTGGTACATGTACAGCAGTGCCTCTTTGCGGTATATCCCAGGATGATTTGGGGGCTGTGCTGTACTGCTCTTGCAAGGTCTAATCGGTTGAAATACGCGACTTGAATCGTCTGGAGTTATCTCTTGCTTTGCTTTTTTTTTTTGTTTGGCGTGGCGAATCCAACTACACTGGCAAAGGAATGAGTAGCCATGAATGGCGTAGTGTAAAACAGCCTTTCAAGTTAAATCCATAGTAAATTTACGTGGTTGAAACAGTATTCTCCTTCGCCATTAGAAAAGCATGACCTTCTGGAGTTTTTTAAATGAGTCTCCGAGGTCGCTGCTCGAGACATCAAAACCACATTTGTCTCCAAACTGTCAACACAAGTGCAGGGGCGCTACTGGCCATTCTTTGCATTGACATCTAGCGGGAGGGGAGGCAGGAATCAGGTTCTATATAGCAAGTACTCGATTGTAGCTTTGCCAGAAGCCAGCACACCGAAACATATAAAGATCTGAATATTTTAGGCGTCGTTGAGAACTACTAGGCTATGTCCACCAGATGATGCGCGAATGGCCTCAATACTAAGAAAATTGGAAGTCGGGATGGTCTTTGAACGGTATCATCTGCCCCTGACAGGTAGTATTGGCGGGTGGTAACTTATTCCCATCATCCAAATACGCTCTGATATATCCGAACATGCAGTCAGAGCCGCCCTGCGCAATCGCAGTGTGCTAGTAAAACATTAGCAACTCTTGTATAGATAATTATGCGTGCTGCGACGTCTACAAAACTTACACCAACGCCTTCCTGAGTGAGGACAACAGAGCCGGGAAACCCCTTCGACATTTTATGGGCCCCGACAACTGGTGCGACTGGGTCGATGGAGCTGCTTATGAAAAATAGCGGATTCGACGTTTTTGCCGCAGAGGGTGGCAGAGGTCCTGAATGCTATAAGCGAGGAGCCAAAGAAGCAACAATAAGCTAGGTACCTACCTTGAAATTTGCCGCTCTGGGGGAGATCAAGGACAAGGGAGCGACACAGCGCCGGCGCAGCGTTGTTAGGCCATACTTCGCCAAAGTACTTGCTTTGGCCGGTGAGCAGCTCCACATATCTCGAATAGTCGTGTACGGAACTAAAATTGTTGCGACCGTATCCGTCAATACATCTGATCAAACTGTTGACATCAGGGCCTTGCAGGAAGCTAGGTGCCAGGCTCGGGTCGAAGCCGACCCGCTCCTCTAAGCCGGCAAGGATATCTGCCAACGCCGGAAACTGCGATATGGGCAAATAGGTGGATTGGAACATGATCGTTTTCAAGCCTGAATATGTTGCCAGTCCTGTGGTAGTCGATCCCGAGTTATCCAAGCCTGTAACTGGAATAGGGTTGTATTTAAGAGACGCGAGGATGTTGTCCAAACGATCTGTGATGTTTTGGGGAGACGGTCCCCAGAATGAACAATTTTGGGGCCCCGCTTGATAACAGAAGGTCGAGAATGAGGCCATTGCCTGGTCCGCTTGATACAAATTGGTCTTCCAGCCGTTGTTGTAGTAATCTTCTGCGTCAATGACACCGTCCAGGATCATTCTCCCAACATTATTGGGGAAGAGGGATGCAAACGTTGCCCCAAGAGCAGTGCCATAGCTTAGGCCATAATACAGAAGCTGTGCGGCGTTCTCCTGCTTTCCAGAGGCTTTCTGCTCAGCCTTGGCGTATGTCAGCATGTCCTGGGCAACAGCTGGCGTGCTGATGAATAGTCCTTTAGAGCTGTTGGAGCCAATGGCTGCACTGCACCAATCGCCAAACAGTGCCGAAGAGTAGAATTGAGTCGCCAGAGAAGTAGAAGAGGCATTTGCTACCTCACCATAAAACAGGTCAGCAAAGCTCTCTCTTGCTGTTGGGTGTTTTGGAAAGCAATCCACCACCGGCCCACTCTCTCCAACCCCTCTAGGATCGAACGAGACGATGTTGTATTGACCGCCGACAAATTCGCTGAACGAGGAAGCAACTCCTCTGAGGGTCTGAACGCCTTCTCCTCCCGGACCGCCTTGTAGTTGTCAGTCTTCAGGAATATTATATCATCCGTAGATCACGCACCAAAGTTGAGAACAATATTTTCAGAGCCATGAGAAGCATTTGGTGGTGTATACTTGATAAACGCAATTCCGGTTGTGCCGGTACTAGAGTTGGAATAGTCCAAGGGAACCTCCAGCTTGGAGCAAGTGAAGTTCTGGTAGCACGGTAGCCATTCCAGGCTTTTAGAAGGTTTGAGCTATGCAAGTTAGAAGCCAACTTATGGTATCATTTGGAGTCGTCACGGAGGTCGAGGCGCACCGAGTTCCAGTTAAAGGCGTTGTCTCGAGCGTTGATGATCGACGCGGAGACACAAACGGTGTATAGAAGGCTTAGGGCCAACCAGAAATGACATCTTCTATGCACAAGCGGAAACATACTTGCAATTGCTTGTATGTTAGGGCTTGCCGGTTTAATGGGCATATAAATAAGCTTGAGTCTACGATCATCCGGCATACGCCCCATGGCTGCCTAGTAGTTGAATGAGTGACGAAAATAATCAAGACAGGGGCTCCGAGTTGGGGCAAAGTAGAGCCGAAATAATTTACGGTGCCTAAATATGTTGCTAATTAGAGAGTAGCTTAGCTTCCTAATGCTGGTAAGCATAGGCTCCAGCACAAAGTATCTGACTTCTGTATGGATCAGAAACAGGGGTGAATTGAGATCCATGTGGAGATTCCTGATGGCACCATAAGCACGAACGTAAGACTGGGGGGATGCTGACAGCTATCGCAGCTAGTACAACGCTGAGGACCGGAATGTCCGCGCAATACTGGTTCACATTGTTTGCTGACGGTCTATCCGTAATCATCATACGCTTTGATGTGTGCGCGCATTTACTTAGCGGTAGGTTGGTGGAGCAGGACGTCTGGATCAGCCGTTGGGCTTACTGTTGACCGTCAGATCCTGGTTGCAGGAACATGGGCAATGTACTAGCTTCTTCCAGTGATTCTGTCGAGTGCTGACCCAGTCCGATTGCGAGTATGGCGACGAGCATCCCGACGCCAAGGTGATAGGCATGGATCTTTCCCTGATGCAGGTACGCTCCCCGACCCAGCACACTACTATTACGCCCTTAAATTTATAGACACCCATTCTCAACTTCTGCTTCTCACTTTCCCATATCCTACACCATCATCCAGCAGGAGATCTTCAGCAGGGAGACGTCATGCAGTCTCCACCACATTTTAGCCGCAGAGACAAAATGTCGGTCAATATTGCACTGACAACTCCAATAGATCACCGATCTTCAACCAGGATGCCGATTGTACAATGACCAGACCTTGTTATGTACCGCTGCTAGGTCTATCTAAAAGAATTGGACAACAGCTTTGTGCTAAGCGCCATAGCATATCAGATTTTGATTGATGGTGTTCCGTAGTCCCCGAGCTCAATAAAAGCCCTTTCACATATCATCACAATTCTTAATTTCCTGGCCCTGTACAGTCGTGGTGTTAATCTCCGAGGGCACGGTACGGTGCGAGCGTGACAATAGCCCTACGACACCGCATGGGCTGAATAGCATGTACAGCAGAGTATACACTACAGCATATTATACGGCGACAAAGAAACTAATTGGGTCCACGAGAAGTCTCCAAGGCCTCATCAGGGCAACTTCGAAGATAGCTTCCAGGGAACGATCCGACGCCTCGACTGGGGCCTTGATGTTGTCCTTGCATAGCACTTTGCGCAAATGGCGGGCCTTGTTGCGCAAGACCATAATGGGAAGGGTTTCCGGCAGAGTGATGAGCAAAAGTTCAGTGGCACCCGCCATCCAGAGGAGGACGTAGAAAGTCCAACGCCACGTCTTCTTCATTTGCAAGAATCCACCGACCACTGGCCCAAGAGCGGGCCCCACGAACGTCATTGTAGCAAATAGAATCATAGCATTTCCACGCTCGACAGCATCCTCCCAGATTTCCGCAAGGACGCCAGGCGCCTTCTTTAGGGCAGCACTGGCTCCCGTGCCAGTGAGAAAACGGCCGACCAAGAGCGCAGCGAACTTGAGCGCAAAGGCGCAGAGGAAGCCGAAAGGAAGGTAGATGATGAATGAGACGTAGAATATCCGACGACGGCCATAAAACTCAGACAGAGGTGCCCAGAAGAGTGGACCGGCGTAGTACCCTAGGAGATAGAGTGTGGTGATAAGACCGGTAGCTTCGGCAGAGACGTGGAAGTCATTACTGACGAAAAGAGCCGGACGGTGCAGAGGAGGAGAAGCTAGCATTCGTAACGAGCGATATGGCGATGGCAGTTATGTTACATTTGCGTCCAAACGAGTAGTTCTTTGGGTTCTCGGCGTCGTCTGGTGCAAACTCGAGGTAGCCATCCTTATCGAAGAAGAGCTTCCCGTCCAATACCACAGTTTTCATCTATTTGGACGTTAGAAATTTGCGCCTGATAGACTCCATTGCTCGTACTAGTGATCAGATGCTTTGACAGTCGCAGTCTGGAAAAATGCCAAGTTTGTTTGGTGAGGGAGTGTTTTTCTGGAGGACTGTAGAGCCGGCTCGCTGCTGAAATGTATACTTTGCTCATCCATCTCCACAACGATAGAGCACTAGCAGGGTTGATAGCATGCTACCTGGGTACGTTTCAAGCCGGATGCTTAGAATTTCTCGTGAATCTTTGTCATTTCTCAGCGAAGAAGTCAAGCAGCTTAGCTCAGGGCTTGCCTTGGTCCTGACAATATTGGCATGTAATATATGTACGCCAAGATTCTGCCTGCGACAACAAGCTCGGCCATTCTCGCCAACATCTGAGAATAGCGAGCTATATATCCCACAGAGTGGATATGAGGCAGCAGCCGATCCGTTTTCGTTTCCAAAGCCTGTTGTTTTCTCACTATGAGCCGCCCTTTTCTGTCAAATCTCTCCTCACCTGCACTTGAACAGTTTCCCCTACAGGACCGAAAGATCCATTTTCTGGGACTCGCTGGAAAGGGAACTGCAGGCTACGTGTTCAAAGTTCATGTTGGCAATCAAATGTATGCGTTGAAGATGGTACGGAAATTTTGTAATCTCGTTCTGCGAGCCCCTACTGATTCTCACAAGTTCAAATTCGACAACCCTCTTTTGAGTCCCTCCAGGGATACGGGAACACGTCGACTCCTCCGCTACGACTATTTCCTAATCGAATGCCGCGCGAACGATTCCCTTGCCTGTCAACATAAGAACGGCAAATTTACTCCTTTCTGTCACGGCTGGCTAACCATTCCTCCTGAGGTGGAGATGTATGTGGCGCGAAGATTTGACATACAACCATTTCTATGGAACCGGCCGGCCAATAGCCTTGCAAAGGTTCGGGCAATACTATTCGACTGGATCGATGGGAACATGCTCTCTGAAATTCAGATGACTTCGGCCATTGCAGATAGGATCCGTTCTTCTTTGAAGGGACTCCATCAATCCTCAATAGCACACGGTGATATTACAGCGTCAAACATCCTTGTCAGAGACGATCAAGTCTATATCATAGACTTAAGCGCATCTGTAACCTTGCCTCATTTCCTATCGCCGAATAAACTCGAACGATTACAACAAGCGGATGTCGAGGACCTTGAAGTCGGATTTGCGTTCCTCTCTACGGTATGTATCAATAACCATTCCATCGGTAGAGCTAACCTTCTCCTAGTTACCGATCAACCAAGGTGTATGTGTTGCCGACATGTCCCTCCTCGGCCAAGAGCCTCTTGGCGAAGTTCTAAAGGAGTATGAGTCGATGCGGCGCCTGTGGTCACCACCTCCACCCACGAGTCGATACGACAAACAACGGTAGCCGAAGAGATAGGCGATGAAACAGAGGAAAGAGGCAGCAAAATGCAAACATGGTACATGAGGACGCGGTCCTATTGCGGGGAAGCGGCAAGAATTTCTCCAGGAGGGAGTGACGCTGCTGTTCTGAGAGAGCCCACCTGGCAGTAGGAGGTGCGGTTGTAGCTGTCTCTTCTTTTCTGCCAGGCGCCTAATGGAGGATACCACTCCTCCACAGAAATATCAGATGTGGCAAGGAGGTGAATAAACCAAATAGCCAAATTGATGGTCAATCGTTCTGGGCCGGAATTCTCCCAATTCACAGCGCAGATTTCCAAGGCGCCTCATTAATATCTGGGTTACCCGCGTCAGTATATGGGGAACCTGAAGAATCTAGGGACATGGCTAATGTGTAATTGGGCAGCGGAGAAGAACGATCGTGGAATACAAAAGTCAGTGATTGTAGATGAAAAGATAATGTACAATAACGCTGCACATGCTCTATCTCCTGTCCTGCTGTCTTTTTAGCCGCGCCCGAACGCCCATCAACTTGCTAAGCATCTTCCCGCTGGTCAACCCGGAAAAAAAGGGAAAAAAAAATAAAAATAAAGAGATACAAGAATGGTCAATAAAATAACAGCTAAAGGGGTATCCCAGCCTCTGAAAGGTAATATGTACAGCAGAAATTGTCCGCGAGGGCAATCTCCGGAAAAATAATGGAGTGAAGTCAAATAAAAAGAATATGAATAGGAAGACAAAGTGGAAAGGAAAAAGCACGGGGAAAAGGGAAAAGATAATAATACAGCGTCAAGAAAGAAAACTTGAAAGGCAAGCAGTCAAAATGCAATGACAAACTCGTAAAATCATGTCCGAGAGCGAGGCACAGTAAAAAAACAGGGACCAAATCAGCGAAGGAGACGACCTAGAGTCCGGAAGTATGTCGCTGCACCCCTGCAATTTACTGCTGGCGCTGTTCGGTCGACTGGTCCTTGCTCGTGCTGGGGGTCTTATTAAACAGGGCACGAAATCCATCTTTGATTCGCTGCCATCGGGTACGATTCAACCAGTCGCTGCGTTCCCGGTACTTGTTCATTTCACCCCAGCAATCGCGTCCAAACTGGCACCCGGCCATATTGACGAGAAAGTCCCTTCCACTCTCTAAATAATGGATGTCCTTGTCGACTTGGTCCCCACAGGCGCCCACGGGAAATGAATTGATGTGACGCTGCGGGACAAAAGCGACGCCGCTGCGAACCCACGGCTCGTTGGCATAGAGATGTTCTAGGGCATCCTGTTCTTTGTGCTCCCACTGCACGTGTTTCTGATCATACATGACTGGATCCCACAAGATGTCCAGTAAGCGGTCCGTCCAGGCGGATCTCCGGACAAAGAAAGAGCCCAGGTTGAAGCCTGCACAGTCCTGGGATAGGACAAGCTGGATAGACGAGGGATCTTGATCTCCAGTGGGCGAACGGTCAAGCTCATCAAGATAATTGTCGGACAGAGGGTGAGTGATGTTCAGAGGATTGTAGACATTAATGTCACGATAAGTCACGGAGCCTAAGTGGTCGAAAAGGTGGGTCTGCAGTGAGTATGAGTACTCCATGACCCATGTATTGAGATCAAGCCACCAGAACCTGCTCCAGTCAGCGCACAATCGCAGTAAAGTAAGAAGTCCCCCAAACTCACCATTCTGCATCGGGGTACTTCAGCATGGTGTCCCGGATGGCGTCGATCTTTTCCCAGCTCTCGCGCCATTCATGCGAGTAGCGTTTCTGAGCCAACATATTGACAACTTCTAATTCATATCCCCAGCGACTCGCATATTTCTGTTTGTTCCAGATACTACCTCGCTCGATAGCCCACTCATGAGCACCCTTCCACTCCATGACTCCTCCTTCCACATTTGACGCTAATATGATCACGAATTTGCGGCCTCCGCCCCAAGAGGATCGTCGGTAGGTTTGAACGATGGCTACAGAAGGCATAGATGTCAGTCTTTCCCGGTCAAGAAGTGCTCATAAAGGCAGAATAAAGAAGGAATGAACATACTGGACCAGAAGACCAAATATGCAATCCACCCCAGCAACAACGCCAGCAGCATCCGGAATCTCCGACGACGACACACCGATCTCCAGAACGCTGACAGAGGTCGCGAGCGTGCATGACCCGCATTCGCCCACGCCTCATCTCCAGATCCATACCCGTAAGTATCCCTGTGGTCGGCGTAGTCGCTCGGGGAGTATGGGGAACCGATGCGAAAACTGGGGATCCGCGCTGAGATCTTCCGTTTCTGACGGGAGAAGAAACCATTGTTCCTTGTCGAAAATGACGGATAACCTTTCACTTCATCGCTCTTGGCCTTCGCTGTCGCCCACGATATCCCACTGGGGCCAAGGGGAGGCGGAGAGAAGATTCCGCTGTGAGGCGTGGAACTGCCGCTGGCTGGTGATGCCAGGCGAGGACTCGACCTGGCCCATCCTGGTCCCGCTACAGGAGACGGTTGATCATAGGACATCAGTTGTGAAGGGCGATCTAGTTGAGCAGTGAGGTGGGAAACACTGGTAGCGCAGCAGGCAGCGGTCGGAGGTAAACGAGAGAGGGGAACGGTGACGGCACACGCGGGGTGGGATGGGAGGCGAGAGAAGAACGAGAAGGTTTCCTCTTCATTTAAGACGGGCGGAAGAGCCTCGTGTTGATGGCCCAAAAAGGCACGCTTAATTAAAGATTAAGGTCCCTTCAATTACGATGAGGAGAATGGACCGTTTCGCCTATCATTAAGCCAACGCCCCTGAACCTAAAAGAAAAAAGTGGTTCCTGGTAATTCACTTGCGGTGCTTGGCACTAATCTGTCAGAAATAAAAAGTGTCTGGTTGGCCCCGCAGTGTAATCCTGTCCAACGCACATTGGGAGAAGATGATGCAGCAGGGATCGGTGTCCGAGCCCTTACACTGGTTAAGAGCAGGTGTCACTCAAACGATCTATGATAGTACAAAAGAATGCACGTTGCCGTTTTCTCTCTTACGTATCCATGTCGCAACATGCTGAACCTATTCTTACTGGTTCGGACTCCGCAGAAACCCGAATCTAATTTGTCTTTCTAGATGGGTCAAGAATGCTAGTGCTTGCTATGTGGAGTGCCCTGTTCATCCCTTGATTGGAGCCCATCCAGCCTCAGAGCTGCCCAGACAACGACGTACGTCTATTTTTTTTCTCCTTCTTTTCTTTTTCTTTTTTTGGCTGAGCTCATTGTGCGTCGCTCTGGAGAGAGAATCGGATGCACCTATATACGCGAAATCGCCCTGACGTCATCTACCCAATGTACTTGAAACAGTCCTACAGATCACAGATCTATATCAGAAACTCATCTACAGAGTACCTCAGGTTTATTTTACCATCCACAAAGTCCGCCTTCTAGAATATTAAATGAGCCACAGAACCGATCTAGAAAAGCACAAGGGGACCGCTAAACTGTAATCCTTAGCAAAGCATCTACAAAATAATTAATCTGTTCATTTTCTTCGTCAAGCTACTTCTGCATGACTGAATCTACAGAAAGGGTCTGAGCATGATCAAACTCGATCCAAAGGACTCTTTCTGACCCCTCCCGAGCTATCATAATCTGCGGATAATATGCATCAGCATGATAGACTCCAGCCGCATGGATTTCGGCAAGGATGTGCCGCGGATCTTCCCGTCCGAGAAATTCGACAGATCTATGATATGCGTATCTGGTACGTATTCAGCGAGAATCGCATCGAGGACGTAGATGGTCGTCTCAGAGAAAAGCCCTCTAGGTGCGGCTGCTAATCTACGGAATCTGTCTTCTCAATGATACCGTAGAAATCAGGGACGTATCCCCGATCAGATAGGCCTTCACTCTTCAGCCGATGGTACGCGACTTTCGCATTCGAACGGGTCGAGTTCGCGGTATGACGAATCGGCGTCTGAAGCCCCCCACGTAGGATCCTGGGTCTCTGAGAGGACGGAAGTTAAGGGGAAGTCCGGGATAAAGCGCATATCACTTTCAGTACTCGGTCTTTATCATGCCAGAAGACGCGGAAAAAGCAAGACGACTGCGACTCCTTCAGCTGTTGGATGAAGGTAGCTTCGGACACTTTGACTCTCATTGCCGTTGCATTACATGCGACAGATAGACCGTGTTTGAACTTGGCAACATGTACAGATTGTGAACACAGCTACACTTGGAACGTCGCACATGCTGTGTAGATGGGATGCGAGAATAGCATCCAAGCTGAAGAGTTGGAGAGTTTATATCACGTGGGCCACTATCGGCCGACCCCTTGTTCGCCAAGGGCATCCGATCTACAGTTCGTTATTATTCTAGGTCCAATTTCAAGCATGATAGAAAATAGAAACTAGATTCGCGTTTCAGTCCAATGTATCCAGGATATGGCACCATAAAGCATCCAATGAACACCGATATCTCCAGTCAAAAAGTCGGCTCGGGGAAACAGTAGAAAAAATACACTCAGCGGGCAAAGAGGGTTGATGAAACGCAGTCCACAAGCATGAGAAAAAGAAGGATCATAAGGGAAAAGAAGATAAAACAAAATTACCGCCTCACTATACACCAGGGTAATCTCATTTAAGACTCGCGGAGCTGTCCTGCTGTACAGGTAATCGGTTGGCATTCATGTCCTCCTTCGACATCAACACCTTGCGCACGACAAACCGCAGCTCATTCTCGGGGCGCACACGCGCACTATCCCCATGGTAGAATTCGCATCGGAACTTCAAAAACTTGTCTCTGTTCTTGTAGACCGTAATGATGTCGTCCGTATAGAGTTTACCATATTGGAATCCCTTTTTGCCATGGCCCTCCTGCGGGCCTCGGTGCAGTTCGATGCCGTTGACCCAGATGCATCGCCGGGCCTTGGTCGATAGAATGGTCATCACTCCCGGCACGGTCATCCAGTCTTCTCCTGCGGCAATCCGGGACTCAATGGCCGGTGCCCAAAACGTTACTTCCAGTGCATATGCGGGAATTCTCGTGTCCATGGGATTTGGGTAGCAGATCGATGCCTGCGGACCGCGGCCCCAGGACGTCATCCTCTCTTCCAACTCGATTGTCAAGTCGAATATCGATCCAGGAACGGTCGTCAGTTTTCCGAGCAATGCCCTACGTCTGTTGAGAGGTGTACTGGTGACGTACTTGAGTATAGGTGGTATCTGTGAAGTATGGGAATTGGAAGTTTGTGAATTGTCCGTTGGGGCAAGGTCGCCACTTCGATCATCTCCATTGTTGTTATGATCTTCCTCACCGGCATTCGTCGCTTGTAGACCAGCGATCTCTCTTCCCGTTACAGCATCAATAGTCGTAGCCAGCTCAATATCCCACAACTCTCCTGCCCTAGCACCTAAGTCATCGCTTGAACATTCACTAGAGGTCTCGGGTAAAGGTAATTCGGTTCGACGGTGAAACCTCGCTGCCTTCGGGGTATCCTCGTTAAGACTCGGTCGCCCCTCATCATCGCTAGAATCGTCGTTGGAGTCGCTGCTAGTCCCGATTCCCTTCATGTGTTCTGAGCTGAAAAGTCGAATTGGCTCCTCGAGGACTGGATCGTCTATCTTCGGCGACGAATTCATGTTCAGCTGCCCGACGAGGTTCTCAGCTCCCATTAGACTCGCTGCGGAACCATTGCGCGGAATGTGCGGAAGGGAGACAACAGAGTTGATGCTGCTGCTATCGTTAATCGACTCACCATTCGACGAAGCAAAGTTATGGGCATTGAATCCGCCTTCTCCAAGCGCGCCGATGCTGCCATGGAAGACGCCTGAGCTGCGGCGTATAGAGTTTGGGATTTCTCCGAAGAGACGTCCTCCGTTTGGCTCAGGAACGGATCCGACGCCATTGAAGCTTGGCAAGTCCGGGAGAGACGGATATGGAATCATGTCTGGATAATCAAATCGGCGTCGTTTGACTTGCGCGTCGTCTCCCAACTCACCTATCTCCTCTAACTCTGGATCATCTTTATCATATAGCGAGAGCTGCGATGCGTCCAACTCATCTTCCAGATCCTCTCCTATATCCGAAAGCCCGGTTGCACTACTGGGAAATAAAAAGTTGTCATCATAGTCGTAATCATCCACGTCCGCCACATCGGCTACCCATGGGTGGTTGAAACACGCCTGTTCGTCAGGCCGAGAAGGAGGATCGCGACTCAAAAGGCGACCCACAAAATCGATGCCTTCTTCAGACACACCCGCCGCACGGAGCAGACTAAAATCGGGATCTGCCGTCATGATAGTTTGTAACATGCGTGAACCTCTGTCCTCACTACGTGGCATATATGGTGGCTCGCCACACAAAATGTGGAACAGGACCGCGCCCAGGGACCACATATCAACGGATTGGCCGTACGGCGAGGTTTTAGGCGGCCTGGTGGGTTAGCAGATTTCAGTTGAAAACCGACCGTAGGTATCTATTAGACTCACGGATCACCCAATCGGCGCCTCTTTCTGAATTCTCCGCCCCGATAATTTTGATATTCCGGATACACTTCAGGGGCGCAATACAGAAGAGTGCCACAGAAGGTCTTGAGGAAGGTCTCTTCTTGAACGACCTTTGACAGCCCGAAATCGGAGAGTTTCACTCTAAGTGGGTCCAGAGACGCAATTAAGATATTATCCGGCTTGATGTCGCGATGGGTTATCTTGCGTTTGTGAAGATACTGCAAAGCATGCAGGAGCTGACGCGTTATAGTCTTGACCATATCCTCGGGGATCTTGCCATTCGACTGCAGATATGTGGATAGTTCACCACCAGGCACATATTCCATGATGATATAAATCCACCGTTCGTGCTCATGGTGGTCAATGTACTGAACAATATTGGGCTAAATAGGTAACTAACGTCAGCACAGTCGAAGAGAGTCGGTCGTGGGACTCACGTACGTGCTTGAGATCCTTCATGATTTTCATTTCATTATCGACCTTCTGGTCCAAAATCCCATTTTTCATAAATCGTCGTTTGTCAAGCTCCTTGGCTGCATATACCATCCCGTGCTGTTTGGTGGCCAGTTTGTAAACTGTAGCGAAAGCGCCCTTCCCGATCTGTCCGGTGACATTGTAAATGGTACCTCCAGTCCAGTGCATTCCGTAAGCATTCCCTACTGTCCACTGTAAAGCGGACTGTGAAGGGGCTCGAGGTTTCCTCAGTTGCTGCGTTTTCGCCTCATGCTTCTGGATCCGTTCAAAGTAACGAATCAAATTCCGAGTATATTCCTGCACGAATCCTTCTCGTGTCGGCAGCCGAACTATGAATCTGACCTCGTCCACCGGCTTGCCGCCGCAGATCACTTGAATGACAGAGCCGTTCGTAAGCATCCGACTGCTACTTGAACCTTTCCGCAGGCGACAATCGTCTACAATTGTGCCGTTTGTGGACATGTCCTGAAGCATGAGAATCCCGTCGTTCGTTAGGCTAATGCGAAAGTGTGTGTTTGATATACGCTTCGCGCTGTCGTCAGCTGAGAGAAGGATATCACATCTCTGCGGATTGCGACCGAAACAGAACCCGGCACCAAGATCACGAACTTCGGAAGACATTCTGAGAGCAACATCTAGCACACCTGCATCGGGGTCCCCATATCCAATTTCGTCCCGTTGCAATATGTGTTGAGGAGAATGAGATGCAGTAGTGGCAACAGCATCATGCGCCGCCCGTGAGTTAGGGTGTAGGATACAGATAATATCAGATAGATCATGCTCTTGGAGGCCGGAATTGTTGAGGCCCACACGACGTGGGTCCGTACATGGCTGCGTGGACTCCTGAGTTGCCTCCATATGGCACACTGGGCAGCCGAACTTGGTTCTCCAGGTAAAATGTGGCAGCGATCACCAGGGCCAGTTGGGCGAGCCGGAGAATACCTGAATGCACAGGAAAGGGCGCGTAAAAGGAGTCAATCGCTAAAGCAGGACTGAATCATTTCACTCCAGGCCACGTTAGCTTTCCTTGACGGCTAAGATCGTCGCATAAGACTTCTGCATCTAAGAGGCTGCGATTTCACCTGGCCGAGGCTGACTGGAGATGCAAAGATATGGCTCGGGGCAAAGACGACGACAAATCGAAGATCCACTACTTTTCTGTTGTATTCCTCCCATGAAATCGGGACGGATACCACGCTCAACCTGTAAAGACGGATATTCGGAAGCCTAGAATCCGGGTAATGTCAATTGTTCCAACGGCAGCCCAATTGGGAGAGCGCCTAGAAGTCCAATCGACAAATGATAAATGCTTCGCAAAGGTAGGACCAATTAAATATGGCGAAGGTGTTTTCTGCAAGATAGCTCGTCTACTTCGTGAGGGTTTTCCAGGGTACTATTAGACGTCCAAACCGACTCGTCAAAAGAATGAGGCTAGAGACTGCGGAAATTCAAAAACCATAACCCATAAAGACAATACGATGGACAAGGTAGCTGGCGAAAAGTGGACTTCGGGATATCGAGGAACTTATTTCTGTAGCGACAAGAAGCTGTTAGCTGGAGAGTCCGAAATAATATCCGCATGCGAAAAGAGATACGAGCTGAGACAATACAAACTCACACAATAGCGGAACTCTCAATCGGAAATCCACCTCATGCGCAAGTCTACGCTTTCTACCGTTGCCCCTGCTGATGGAGTGAGGAAGCAACAGGGCGGAGGCAAGTGTGCCGTCTCGTCGTCGGAGAAACAAGGTCCCTGGGGCACGAGGCTGGTGAGGCTGATGATATACGGGCTGAGGTCCGAGCTTTGTGCCTGAGGCGTCGATCACGCCCACTGAGCCGAACTGGGAATGATTGGACAGAATGGATCTCCTCCGGGCCGTTCCTGCAGGCCGTATCCTGGATCGCTTCTACCCTGGATCCTCTGTCCATATAATTACTCTATTTCTAGTTTATTTCTATTTCATTTAGAGCCATATGGTCTACTCTGTGCGCTCGATCTCTTGAAGTCACCACTCACCACTGTATCAAAAACTTTCTCGAGCCGTGAGATGGCCTGGTCGGATATCTCTGTGACTGCCAGTCAGCAAGCTCGCGGTACTACCGCTGCTCCCAATTTCTACGGCATTGGACAACAACTTACGATAGTGCACGACGACCCGAGAGCCAGACAGCTTCAGACCGTTTTCTTTTCCGATCTCCGCCAGGTCATTGGGACCAATTCCTGACGATTCCAAGTCCAGCCACACCATGTTGGTATGCACCGGATAAGACAGCTTTCCACCACGGCTGGTCCACAGATCGGCTACTTTCCTGGCCTTGATATGAGAATCTTGAAGTTTACTCTCCTTGCCGTTGGGATCAGGGCCGAACGTTTCTTCGACAGCGATTCTGGCGGCAGCGGCGATCACTCCAGCCTGGCGAATGCCTCCTCCAAAAGCCTTGCGGAACCACCGAGCTTTATCGATGAACGCCTTAGACCCAACAACAATACTACCAATTGGTGCACCTAGTCCCTTTGAGAAACATAGACTGACACTGTCAAAAAGACTGGCGTAGTCTGCTAAACTCCCTGAGCCGGAAGCCACTGCTTCCCACAGTCGTGCACCATCCAGATGCACCTTGAGACCGTTTGTATGGGCCCATTCCGTGATGCGACGGGCTTCCCTGAGTGGCATGACCAACCCGTCTAAAGTGTTCTCTAAGCTGATCAACTTAGTGGGACAATAGTGGATATCGTCCTCCAGCACAGCCTTCTTCTGAATGTCTTCCAATGTCAGATGGATTCCGTTTCCGGGAACTATGGGGGAGACCATAGCCCCCGTCCACGCGCTGACTCCCCCGGCTTCATAATGGATGATGTGCGATCGGTGGTCGCACAGAACGGAGTACGGTGGCTGCGTAAGATGGGTTCGAATGGCCACCTGGTTCCCCATAGTCCCGGACATCACCAACAGCGCGCCCTCATGCCCAGTACGTTGCGCCACATAGGATTGTAGTTCATTAGTCACTGGATCCTCACCGAAGACATCATCTAGCAAGCTAGTCTTGCTGATTGCTTCGAGCATAGACAGGGTAGGTTTCGTCATAGTGTCGCCTGAAGAACTACGTCAGCGTACAACTCACCGCCTGAAGCTGAATGAAGACTGAAAAAGATAATTAGAGCTCACTACGCAAGTCGAATTCAGCCGCACCAGCGCCGTACCAAGGACTAGATTTTCCATTGGCCCCGTTGGCGGTGGTTGAGATGCACGCTGTGGGGAATCTTCCGCAAAGCCTCGTAGTTACCGACACCGACCGGAGCGATGTAGAGTGACGAAGGAGGGAGAAGGCACGACGCTTCATGGAGAACAACGGACAGCGTTGTTAGCAGGAAGAGCAGAAGGAGGCCGTATAATTAATTACACGTGCTAGCGGCAGCAATGCGGGATAATTAATGAGAGCTGGAAGCAGTCGAACAGTACTATCCCAAAGCAATCAATCATAGCGCATGGAGAGAAGAGCGGAATCGCACCATGTCCCGCGTCTTAGTCAGCAGTCCAGAACTCCGCCAGTGGGGCCTCCAAGTCATCAGAAGTCTTCCTCGAAGCAATGCATTCCTCCTCGCTCGTCAGAAGAAAAGCACCAATTTTCGCGCGAGAACTGTGTCGCATGATCAAAATACGTCCACCATGGATCTCTCGAGTCTAACCAGACCGGCAGCTCTGTGCCAGTGCTCACGTTGCTCGAGCTCTCTTGCCGTGCTGGAAAACGAATGGGCCAGACTGTCGAACTCTTATTCAGTCGCAGCAGGATGGCTCAGTGTCAACCTGCAGCGGATCTTGATATCCTCGGATCGAAAGCAGGTCCCTCAGACGTCTGAGCTGAGCGTGTTGCGGGGGCGCATTCTGCAAGAGATCGGCTGCAAGCTTTGCCAGCAGAAGGTTGGGGTGCTGAGTGCGGTGGGTAATGGGTATGTTCCTGGCCGAATTTCGTTAAAGCGCTTGCCTATAGCCGGCTGCTAACAGCTACTAGGACCAGTCCTAATATATTTTGGAAAATGTCAAAAGTGTCGTTTCGAGAGGTCGTTACCATGAGGACTGTCGAGCCCGTTGTGAAGGAAGGAATAATCGACCAACTTCTTCATCCAACACCGAGCAGCTCGGAAGGAAGTGGTCTATCTGGCGAGAGAGCTTTGACGAGATCGGGTGCGCCTGAACGTGGGGGATCTGGGTTGTCTGTGCGTCAGAGCCAACACCAGGCTATGAGCATCGACCAGATCTCCAGTTCCGTGTGCGGTTTACAGGACTCTATGGCCGAGCTGAAGTCAGCTTTCACAACACTTCGCATAGAGTTAAATGGCTCCGGCTTGGACTCAGGTACCAACAATTTTGAGATGGTCTCCACGGTATTAAAAGAGCTCAAGTCTAAATCGGAGGAGATTGAAAAGTTGAAATTGGAAATCGAGGCGTTGAAGTTCAGGAACAGGTATATTGAGGATCAAGCAATGAGACAGTCTTCATCTTCAGCTATTACAGAGGGGCCACTTCCTTCAATCAGGAGTCCTGGCCTCTTACTTCAGGAAAGTCGGAAACGTCCTTGGCCGGACTCGTTTCCAAGTGGTCGTACGCAACCCATTGCAGATTCATTCGACGAAGATGAAGAAGAAAGCATACCAGATGGTAGTCTCCTAACAGAGGCGCCTTTGCCACCTATGAAAATCCCGTTGAAGGATCCAGCTTTCGTCACTCCTGTGTCCGATACTCCGGCTCGCGAGCAGCCACGGCTGGAGTTCCCGAGGGAGCGCACCCCTCGCTCTAATGGCACAACAAGTTCTCAGCACGCAAGTTCACCACAGGATGTCCTTTCTAAGCGTCCACGTCTCTCGCAGGCAGCCGATAACACAGCCGGTAATAGGCCACAACCAAAGAGAGGGCCAGGACGACCGAGAAAATCTTTCAGTCAAGCTCCGAAACCAGACCTCATGCATACTCCTAAGCTACCGCCTTTAGGTGAACAGAATGGCAACGCTAGCTCCAGCAACCAAAAAGGAGAACGGGTGACGAACGAAAGTCCTAGTGAGCTTGCAAGATCAAGCCGCTCCCATACACCTACCTCCAATTCCAGGAGTCTCCGCAGTCGATCCAGGCCACCTTCGGGTCCACGAGCTGATCAACAGACAGAAGGTGCAGGAAACAATCCGCTGAATCACGACTCAGCAGCGCAAATTGCCAACAGTATTGAGCCAGAGACTTGGAATCCGCCTGAAATAGGAAAGCCCCCCGGGCATGAGATATCTAATAATGAGAATCGGCGAAATGTATCAGATGAAAAGCAGGAAAATGCTCAGTCGCGGGCAGCAGCACTTAGATTACAACTTAGTGCACGGGATCTCTTGGCGCAGTTTACAATGCAGCGGGAAGAAGCGATGGAAGCAGAGGACGCCCGTTGAAACGAGTGGTAGGAAGAGTGTTGGGCGGAGTCTTCGTCTTCCGCGGTCCTCTGAGATGCTTGTACCTTACGAGTTGCACCATATCGGCGCTTGTGTTCCAGGGTCTAAGGGAGCATTCTCTTCTTAACCAGCGAGAGCCAGTCTGTTCATTTATTTTTGCAACCATCCACTGTCTAATGAACTGTCCATTATTTATAATCTTACAGACGGAGACATGTCCACTTCACTACTCAGTGCTTCTAGGACACTGCATTCGATGACCGAACGAACCTCTCTTCCGTACTCGGCTCTTTGAGAAGACATTTGGCGAGATACAGGTGAAATCGACAGGCTTCTGGATCCAGTCACTCGACAGTTTCTCTTCGCTTCATGCCGTCTGCATAGTGGGTTCACGTCTCTCAGCGCCTGTGTGCGACCAAGGCGATTCTCTATCTTGCCAAATTCCGACGTAAATCAGGTGTTAGCCCCGTTTTTGCCGCTGTGCACGTCCAGAATTTGCCGGGGGCAGTGGGAAAATTATGCCGATCGAAACCTGAGTATGCCCGTGGACGCCACCATCGAATGGCGGTGGTTACCGTTGGGGCTCTTCAAGAAGATCGGCGGTCGATGGCACCATGCAATGAGTCCTATTTTTGTACCCAGCTTAGGCTTAGCATGCAGGAGCTTGATGTTGTCTCTTTGGCCCAGTGGCAGGAAAGGCTCAAGAGTGGTGTAATCGATAGCGTTTTCGACGCGAAGCTAGAATCTCACGCATATCCTGGGTCTAAACTAGTTATGATATGCATAGGTAGTACTTAACATTCAAAGAAAAAGAAAGAAATACACCCATTCCCCGAACTCAATAATGCCTAGAACTCCAGTGCACCCTCGTCGAGGACAAGTCCAACAAATCTTATTTCCCTTTTCGGCTATGCGCACTATGTATCCATGGCTCCCCGTAGTATCCTCACCGCCCTTGTGCGAACCAATACCAGCAACGCAATTGCACACATCTCAGAGGTCATCGTTCGTCGACTTTCAACGAACCCAGATCCCACCTCCAGCTAACCACTGGCAATCGTCCATTGAAATTGGGCAGTTGTCATCCGGAGAACCGAATCTCCTGTATCCCAGCAAACAGAAATATAAGCTCGAGAACCCGCAATGCCTACTCCCGAATCCGCCGCATTCCTGGCGAAGAAGCCTACCGTGCCGCCAACCTACGACGGCGTCGATTACGATGATAACGTCGCTCTCCATAACGCGCGGGACGCGATAATTCGCGAGCAATGGGTGCGGAGCATGATGTCTCGGCTAGTCGGGGAGGAATTGTCCAAGTGCTATCGTCGAGAGGGTGTGAATCACCTCGAGAAGTGCGGTTTATTGAGAGGTTCGTCGTTCTTTTCTTTGAACTTGGTTTCTAGTCTGGTTTTCATTCCTATTGTGCATGGGTGTTTTTTTTTCTTGGAAGTATTTTTACGCTATGGAAAAATGAAGACAGTGGAACTGACTGGCTCGTGAAGACAAGTACTTTGAACTACTCGACGAACGCAAAGTCAAGGGTTATCTCTTCGAGGAGAAGAATTATCCTTTCAAGGACGCGGGGAAATCGAAGTCGGCATAAAGCTTCTCATGGGTCATTTTCATAACTAGGTTGGTTCGTCAGTTTGTTCGGATGGCCTGTTTCATCTGGATGGTTTGCCGGTCTGGTCTGTCTCTGGAAAGGGAGCGGTCAATCATTTCCTTCTCTGTATTCTTCGGAATATTACTCCTGCTACTATTGAGCTCGGGTGTGCACGACAGATCATGCAATTGCAAATACAAGTCTGGGTGAAGAGGGAACCTAAAGAAAGGGAGAGAATTGATGCCAGATTTTCTCTGGGAAGGCTGGATTGTACATAATACGCATGATGTATTTCTTTTACTTGGAGCTTGTCCTGTATAACGGGATTAGAAATGTGCCAATTACCAATATTCCGTCGCAGCCACGTCGTTAGAACTGCTCGGTACGTTCCGCGCTTACATCTCAAACGTATCGAGCTGGCATCCATTCCAATGCCAACCTTAAAGTCAAAAGATTTTGATAAATTGAACAAGATATCAGGGTATCTTTCACTATTATGCAATCCCAGACACATGCACCATCTCCACTCAGTAATATGCGCTTCCACTGCGCTCTCCAGTGAGGACTCTCGCATGACTTCCTGCCCTAGGCCGTTCCTCATCACTGTCATCCCCATCACTGCCCAGAAAAGGCTCGGCTTCATCAGGAGGAGCACGCATCCGAACAAGCTGATCCTCGTCCAGTGACGGAGGTTTGTACGGACCAGGAGGAACGTGGATGTCTCGACCTGATGGAAGACTCGACAGCAGATTCGCAGAAGAGGGGACTCGTTGAGTGTTTACCTGCAGACAAAAGTGTGTCAGCATCGAAAGGCATTTGAATAAACATAGCTAAATCGAAAGAACTCACCGTATCATTCATTTTGACCCATTTCGTCTCTAACATCTCGATGACGCGCCCTTCTTCGTCTCGTCCAGCGTTATCACCTGGATCGAGCTCTCCCTTCTCCGCCTCACCTCTCCCTCCGGCATCTTTTTCCATCTTCCTCTCTTCTCGTCGCTCTGACCACTCCTTCTTCCATTTTGAAAACCCGCCCAAACCCCCTTTACTCTTAGCCGTGGCCGTGTACGAATCACTTTTCTCCGCAGACGCTGAACCCCGTAGCGCCAGCGCTCCCTTCGCAGCTCTCAGCCAGGCAATCCCACTTCCCGCCTTCCCTGCCAGTTCTGCATCGATCCCGAGAAAGCGGCAAGCTTTTGCGCGCGCAACCCGACCTAGGACGCGTGTATACTTGACGAGATCGTCGTTGATGGCCCCGTTCCTGTCTTCTGCGCCGACGGAACCAAGCCCCGCAGCAGCTTGTTCGGCATATTCAGCTGCGCGAACGCTAAGCCGCGCGAACAACAGCGCTCTCACCTTGGGAAGGTCCGGCGCGCCAACCATCCAGTCCTTATCGTGCGGATTACGAGACTGGATACAAGCCATCAGATAAACGTCATCTTTCAGCACGGCTAAAAGCGTAGCTTCTGCCAATGCGAGGGACGAGAGAGCCGACTGAGTCGCGGGGTCCAGGTCCGGAACGGCAGCATTCGTCCGTCCAGAAGGAACAGCTGCTGCTGCTACGCCCACGAATGAAGGCGAAGAGGCGAGGAGAGAATGCACCGCGCTCGCCTGCAGTAGGTGCTTCGTAGCTGTTTGGATGGCGATAGTACGCTGTTCAGCCGTAGGGGTGCGGATAGCGTATAAAGTCGACAGGACACCGTATCGCGCCAGCCCGCTTAACACGTACCCTAGTGTGGTGAGAGTGAAGGCGATCTCGAAATCAATACCGCGCCCACGGATCCGGCCATTCTTATGTTGTATCATCGACGGCCCTGCTCCTGCGACTCCCCTCAGTGGTAATAGGGAACTGGAAGACGTCAGCGTCGGGCGCCATTCTGCCTCGACCTCCGTGCGGAGCGTGATTTCGATCTCCTCGCCTGCGGTCTCCTCTGGCTTCGCACTCAGGCCGTGCGAGATAGCGAACAAGTAGGGGAGATAGTCGTTCAGTGCGACAAGCACCGTGGTGAGGTGTGCGTCTTGCTGCGGGCCGCGGGGTAGGTGTTTGTGAGCCTTGAGGGCAAGGCGGAGCGCATGACGCGTTGTAGAGGCGGATTGCGGGAGAGACGGATGTGTGCTCGACGTGAGGAAGGTCTGGAAGGAGAGGTGAGAGGTTGTTGGAAGAGCAAAGGGGTAGACCATCCTGAGACCGCGTCAAGATAATGATGATGGTAGGATAGTGCTATGTATGAGTTCCAGCGCTAACTGCGCTGATGTCACCCCGCCAGAAGCCAAGAATACAGTGGTACGACTGGCTATATTTAGAGAAGCTAATCAACATACTGGATTGTTTAATAGGGAAAAAAAAGTGCCCAGGTAAGAAATGTCCGGGGGTATTCTCATTGTATTGCGTGTGGTCTATATGCCAGTCCCATCTGTCAAGTAGTGCACCAGTACTAAGAATCATCCGCACTCAATAGGTGCTTTGTCTATCACGCTCCACCTACATCTGACATTAGTCTGTTCACTCAATGTGTCTTTGAAGAACAGACTGTAATCACTTTAAGGGCATCTTGGCCCTGATTATCGTGGCCTGTGTGGATCCTTGGGGCTTCACTGGTCGCATTTGTCTGGGAAAATTCGACTGACAGCTGTCCTCCTAGCGAGACCATATCGGAGTACTTAACGGACACCGTTCGCACCGAGACAAGCAACTATTCGGTGGTGGGTTTCTGGTTCAAGGACACGATACCGATGACACTATTCGTTACGGTTCCTGAAGTCGTAAAAAGCTGCTTGCGCTGTCATGGCCAAATGTTTCAACTGGAAGGTTGTAGTTATCATCACAAAAGGCGGTCCTCGACCTCCAACGCGTCAAGAGCGAAGGCGCCTCAGCGAAGCAAGCAGAGAATGCGAGCCGTCCATCATGCATCGGAGAGATATTGAACCGTAGTAAAGTCTTCCAGGGTGTACCAGTGACAATTCGTCTATAACCGACTGTCTTCCTTTTCGATTTTCGCATTCTTTCGCCCCAGACGCTGCGTAGACGCGGCATGGATGCTGCTAGTAGAGAAGTTGTCACATCTCATATATCCATTCCCTCTGGGTCCGATAGGTTGCTAGGGGCGCTGCTCACGACAGACGAATCGCTCGAAGCAGAATACGCCCCTTGCGATCGCATCTGCACCGCCCATTCATGGATGCTGGGCGCTCCACCCTCGATCACGATAGGATGTTCCTCCGCGCTCTTACCAAGGACAGTACCAGCGTATCGCGACTCTTCGCCAGTCTTGCTATGCTTCTTCTTCAGTGACGTGAGGTAGTCCTCCTTCTCAAGTGCGTCGGGGTTCATCATGTCGCCTTCGCTAGGTATGAATCCAGCAATACGTCGAATCTCTCGGTTCGCAGGGCTAGTAAACCAGTTGAGAAACGATTCCAATCCTCGGAGATCTTCTTCACCCGCCCAGTCCTCTTCCCAATCTCTCAACTGGGGATGCAAGGCGCCCGCGTCTAGCAGCGCTTGATAGAAGTCTTCCAGGACCGGAACAGGGTCGTCGGGATGTGCACTGGCCGCATGAGACGCAGTAGACGAGGCAAGGAGCAGCAAATACCGAGCCGCGAGGTCAGCAACGGTGTCTAAAACTGAAGGACGGGTTGCATGGAAGCCTGCCGCGCGCAGGATCTGGATGAGAGGAGGGCGAAGGAAGGCGTTGTGGAGGTTGGGGCCAGGCATGGCGCAAGGAGAGAGGTAGAGTGGACGCGAACGGTCGCGTCGTGGACGAAGGCCAATGCCTTTCTACCAGCTAGAATAGCTAACGTCTTCAAGAGTAGATATGATAGTAAGGCATGGTAGGCTAAGAGGTGAGGAAGGAAGAGCACAGTTCAGCAAGTGAATTGAATGGGATGAAGGCAGGGTAAATAAAGTGAAGCACGACTGCTGAGCGGACTTGCTTTCTTCCCGCAGTCTAGTTCGCCTCACTACCAGGCACAAGAACTGACCGCTCCAGCACCATGCTTCCGGCCTCCTAGGGAATATAAGCCTCTTTTCCCTCATTTTATAAGTGCTGCTTGCAGAACAAAGTCCTCAGATGCTCCTTTAACTCCCTTCAACATGTCTACACCGCAAAGACCAACCCTTAAACTCACAATAAAGAACAAGCGCAACGACGCGCCACGAGAATCGCCGCAACCTCCTCCTTCAGACACGCCTCAGCCAAGGATCACTCTCAAAATCCCGCAAAAGCGCGTAAAAAAGGAAGCAAATGATGATAAGCCGAAGAAGAAGAGAACGCCCAAAAAGCGAGCTTCAGATGCACATCCCCCGGATGGGACCGGCGTAGCTGCACCCCCCCTCCCAGCAAAGCAGCCCACGGGGCCCAAACGCCTGAAGCTGAACCCGTCAAAGAAGCCTGGCTTGCAGTCCATACGGATCAAAAATAAGGGCCTTGTCCCTAATCGACCCACTGGCGTTGGCTACGACTCCGAAGCTTCTGATGCCGAAGCGGATCCGTCCATAGAAGAACAGTTTATCTTACGCATGACGCCTGGTGAAGACTGCGAGCTGCTACAGCAGGCGATCAAGGAGCGGCGTTTTGACCGAGGTGAATTTGGATTCAAACCGCTCACCCGCGAGGGCCGGCGAGCTGTCCTCAAGATCCGCGATAAGCAATACGCGGCGGCACTAGTCGACCTGCCGTGCATCATTGAAGGAATGAAGAGCTGGGACAGACGTGGTTGGTATAAATCGGCGGACATATGCCAGATGCTCTTAGTATTAGGACCCGTCGCCAACGAAGCGGAAGCTGTGGACTATCCTCTGCCCCCGGACGTAGAAACACCGGACGACAGGACCTTACAGTACCCGCACGGCCTAGCGCCTCCACTGAGATGGGTGAGAAAGCGACGGTTCCGTGACCGTATCAGCACGAGGACAATCGAGCAGGTCGAAAAGGCAGTGGAAGATCTGATTGCTCAGGATGAAGCTGCCATCGGAGGCCCACGATATGAGCTAGTGGACAGTGCGAGCTTCGCTCGAGCGGAGGGGCTCTTGCAAAGCGGGGCTTACGAGGAGGCTTATGATGACGAGCAGGATGCTGAGGGTGAGGCTGAAGAGGAAATGGGAGAAGACGCTGAGTTTGACGAGGCTGAAGATGCCCTTGCTGCCGAAATGGAGGCGGCACTCGCGGCTGAGGCAGAAGAGGGTGCTGGTCATTCGCAGGCGGGCCCGAGCGTTCCTACCTTGTACCATGCGGGCACGCCAAATGCAACCAAGCCTTCGACTCCTGGAGAGACGTCGGGCGACGAGAGCGACGAATCTGATGAGGAGGTACCCGAGGAAGAACTCGACGACGAACAGCTAGAGCACCAGCAACAACTACAGCAGCAACGCGAGGAAATTGCCGAACTAGAGTCGTTGATCAAGACCAAGATGGCTAAGTGGGAGGGGCTGCAGAATGCGATTTTGAAGAACAAGCTGGGCAGCGATATCCAGCGCCTGAAGCAAGAATTGGCTTTGAAGAAGGTTTCTGTAGGACAAGGGGATGAGATCAGTTGAAACCTGCATTGCTACTACGGAAGCCGTGTGCTAGTTGCTGGCATTCCAGGCGATCATTTCGCGTTGCAGAGACTGGAAGCAGCCAAACACAGAGTTCAGGAATTAGGACATGTGCATCATCTGCCTTTATCAAGCGTCTATGATCTCTGGTGTACACAGCTACTACCACGAATACACTAATAGAGCAGCCAAGCTTTTACTTGCCAGCAACCACATTCCCTGTGCCCTCCTTCACTGCCCCTGCGACATCAAGTTCCCGGTCCTTCTTCAGCTTCTCCTCTCTCACCCTCTCCCTCAAAGCAGCCTCTTCCTGTCCCGATTCTCCAGCACCGCAAGCGATCCTCGACCGTGCCTGTCTCTCCCTATCCCCGAGGACCTCCTCATGCTCTCGCTCCTTCCTAGACATTTCAGCCACCAAATCCTTCTCCTCGCCGATCGCGGGATCCCCTGGCCCGCGGGCACTTCCGACAGGACCTGCATGTGCGCCGGCCTGGGCTCGAGCTCGTTGGCCCTTCCTTTCCATAACAGCCGCGACGTCTCCTTCTGCAGGTGGAGCCATATCGGCACTTCCGGATGCGGACTCTGTGTCTGCCCCTTCGTTGGAAGTGGAGTCACTGGGTTGCATTTTTGTATTATCTGTCGAGGCTGTTGGGCGAGTTATAGATGGGGTGGCATCCCCGTGATGACGTCGCTGGGAGGGTTGGGTTGTTGACATGAAATCGTGTCGTGCCTTTTTGTGTGCCTAGGTAGTGTGTTTGATTCTGGGAAGGCCGGCTCGCAGGTATGACTAGAGGAAGTCGATAATTATGCCTCAATTTGACTTTCAAGAGGAAATAAAAAATTAACTAGATTCGAAAAGATACTGTTGTGGATTCATAGGAAAATATTCTGGACTGGTATACAGTGACGTCAGTGCATACAAATGCGACCACGGTTTTCTCGATGAGATCTTCAACTCCAGACTTCAATTTCCGCAAAGTAATCCTAGAGTGAGAAGAGATGCCTGCTTCAATGAGGATTTCTTGCTTTGCATGTCCCTGCAGTACTTACAATGCGGGTTACCACTACGAAGCTGTCACAAACAACCTTTTAATCAGCAGCTGCACTCAAAATGTAGGATTCTTGGTACTGCGGCTCTCCTTCCACTCTTCAGCTTGTCGCTCGTATCCACAAAATCTTAAATGCGCAATCTGCCGAGGATGAGAATATCATCCCGTCGTGAATCAATCACATGCTCCGCTTCTGCCTCGGAAACGCAAAACTATTACCAAGCTATGGTGGATTTCGTATGACTGTGGTCCAGCGCGTTAAGGATCCAAATCCTCTCGTAACAACCTCCAGATGGTGTAATTAGTTCTGTATACGGAAACAGGACCAGATTCATTTGGGCGTTTCGTTTTCAACAACAACAATGGCATCATCACAGCTGTTTTCCATCCCGATCGCCTCGACGGGCGGATCAATAACCTGCTCCAACCCGACGGATGGCAAAGACGACAAGACCATCTACATTTTGACCTTCACTTCTCCCAAGGACAACAGGTTAACGCCGACTTTCATCGACGCCTTCTTGCTGGCGCTGGATATCATTGAGTTTAAGTATCCCAAGGGCGTCGTGGTGACTACCTCCGGCATCGCCAAGTTTTACAGTAATGGATTGGACTTAGAGCTTGCTATCGCAACGGAGGGATTCTTCGATAAGTGGTTGTGGAGGTTGTATAAACGGCTCCTTACGTACGTATTATTATTAAAGTTCCCATGCTGGGTTCCTTTTCGGAGGACTTCTGTATACAGCAATTGCCACTGCGCAAACTGTGTGCGGCCTTCACCCAACTCCGGAAAAAAAAAAAGCTAAGGTTGTGTGTGTGCTAGCTACCCCATGCCCACAATCGCGCTGTTAAATGGCCATGCCTTTGCCGGTGGCTTCATGCTGGCCATGTACCACGACTATCGGATCCAGAACCCGTCGAAAGGCTTCTTGTGCGTCAACGAGCTGGAATTCGGGGCACCCCTTCAAACGCCTATGATGAGGATCTTTCACGAGAAGCTGCCCCGTGCGACATTCCGGGATGCCATTCTCGAGGCGAAGCGCTTCTCGGGAACAGAGTCGCTGAAAGCAGGTGTCGTCGACGCTCTGGGCGGACTGGACGAGACGCTGGCCTTCATTCGAGATAGGAAACTGCAGGGGAAACCGGGAACGGGAATCTATGGGATCATGAAGGAGGAGATGTATTGGGCCACTCTGGCAGTACTGGATGATCATGGAGGAAATGTGCGCTGGAGAGAGCAGGTGGAGGACAAGAAGGATGAGGAGAGTGAGCGTTCCAAGAAGGCGGTTGAGGAATGGGAGAAGCAACAGAAGGCGAAGCTGTAATTTATGTGCTCAAGGCAACATAATCCAGAAGGGATAGATTGGCCTGTCGGACCATAGACAATGTATTAAACCATCTTACTGTTCATGGGACGGTTCTTCCTCAACGGATCTCTCGTAGATGGAAAATCTGCTGTCTAGGCAATGAGGAAGGGTCCATGGTATAATGAGAGAGCGGCTATCTCATATGAATCTTCTGTCTTTGGGATCAGACGAGGTGTGAACATCGTTCCTCATAACTATCGAGCAAGAAATCACATTCCCACCTGGCCCTTCTCTCCAAACAGACATTCACTCCACACTTCACCTTCACTTCCTGTCAGAATCCCACTCCAATCCCATGGAAACCACAAGGGGAGGCGTCTGGCCCTGCATACCTCAATAGTCACCACAAGTTTTAAGTCCCCTGCCAGGAAACAACAGGCTATCTCAGATTCATCAGTGGGTACGAGTCCTAGTAAAAGCTCATTCCATCCTTCCTAAACATTCGAGTCCCAAGTCCTCATCTCGGCCATCTAAAAGCTGTCAGCCTCAAGGAGAATCGTCGACGAATGTTAAAATGAAGCGCTCGCAAATCGACTTGACGGACGACGGCGCTGGCGAAGATCAACCTCGGAAGCTTGCACGTCACACCCTGCAGGGAGTCTCCGAAGACATCATTGGCGGCGACATCTTCGAACGAGATGAACACATTTTGCGCGAAAAATATCGCAAGGCAAGAGATCAGGCATTGAAGGGGGTCTTTCACAACAAGAAGGAACTTACCAGACCGCCGCTAGAGCCCTTGAACTTGACAAAGGTATGTAGAGTTCTTTTATGAGGAACCACTTCCCGGCTAGAGGCTTAAGCAAACAATTGCCAGGATTCCATTCCTAAGAGAGACATCAAGGCACCACCTCTTTCAAATGGTGCTATCAGCCACTTCCTTCGGCAGACCAAGCCAGATTGCAACAAGGCACAGATGTGGATGATGGCCCAGAGTAGTACCATGGTAAGGGAGAGAATACGAAAGAGCGGCATGCCTGATGCTAAAAATGACAAGGCCGGAAAGAACGCGACTGGCGATGTCCACCAGCCTATATCCCTTAACGATGACCCAATGGAGGGAATCGAGGAAAGCAAGGAATCTGTCCAAAGGAGGTTGCTGGAAGCTTCAAAGAGGCTGCAAGATGCGATGTTTGGTGGACCGTAATGATCCCATATCTAAAAGTATGGCACTATGGGCCCGGAAAGCAGGTAAAAATGTGGCTGTTGGCGAATGTGTTCTTCTTCCTGCATCCAATGGAGGCGCAAACGCTGAAAGTCATTTTCAAGTACCTTGTCTTTCTAGACTGGATACTGTGAAATGGAAAACGCTAGAGTGGTCTGAAGCTTGAGTAGAATCCTTTAAAGACCCTCAACATCACTAGCGCATTTACACTTTATACTTTCTTGCCTTTGTTAGCGCTCTTTTCTTTTGCTGGAGTCTCCAGCTTGTCAACCAGCGGTCGATATGGAGAAGCCAGCACATATTCCGGTGCTCTCTGACCGGGGGCCTCGCGCCTAGGCTCCCCAAGCGCAGGGCGGCGCAGCTGCTCCTCATGTATCTTGTCCAACGGCTCGCCAACAATCTGATACTTGGCCCAGTTGACAGGCGGCATCCGTACAATATTCTGGGGATTCGGTATCTTCCCAAATCGCGATTGTTCCCTGCCCTCTTCCGACGCTTTCTCATCTGTGCGCCCGTCCCCTTCGTCTGAGAAATCGATAAACCCACCCTTCTCCTTTATAGTTAGATGTCCGGCCGCAAGTTCCCTCGCGAAACCTTCGGGATCCGCTCCTGCGGCACCTTTCATCTTATCCAGTGCCTTGATATCTCGAATGCTTTGCTGCTTCTGCATTTGAAGAATGGAGATGGTAGATCTCAGCGCGATGGCATCTGGATTCTCGCTCTCCGAGATCGGAACTGGAGCCGGTTCGGGTATGAAAGCGGCGGGTGAGGGCTGAGGAAGAGAACAATATTGAGACATGGGAGATGGCGACGCATAGGAACTCAGTGTTGCTGCAGAGTCTGCAGCCGGTGCAGGAGGAACAATAGATGCCAAGCCAGGCACTGGAGCAAGCTGAGAGAGAACTGGTGTCACAGGAGAGTATGGAGGACAAGGTGGCGTGCCTGGTCGACCATCATTGCTATTATTATTCCCATCCGTCCCAGGAAAGGCCTGGTTCACTGTTTCAGATGGCTGCATTGTGAATGACAGATTAAAAGAAAATCATGATCCCTTTCATGTTATGGAGAGTGCAAGGATATCGGAAGATGAATGAAGACAATTGATGGTGACAAGGTTGCTTCCAAGGTTGCCGCCGATCGCCTGCGCACTGACCGACTCGAGCTATCTTTAGTGGCGTTGGCCCATCCGAGCGCGTCTACTACACGCATACTACTACCTAGGTAGTACTGTCTGGTAGGTAGATTGACAGGAATTCTCCGAACCATGGGACGCCCAAGTGGCATATGGCGGCAGACGGCGGCACAGACACCAAAATGTCGACGATATATTTGACATGCCTACAATCTCAGCTAGCACACCTTCTTCCATACAAGACACCCAGAGGGGGGATCATTAAATCAAGCACTCAAGCATGTCTTGAGTAGCTGCCGAGTATCGGAGCGTCCATGGCATGCCCCAGGTCAAGTTCATGTTCACCGGCTGCTACAAAAAATTAATAATAGCTTACAATAGCTTGCTTCCACTGCTTGTGAAAAAAATGGATCCCGGGACATGCGGGAACCACGTGATCCTTGATCAGACCACTGGCAGAACGGCTCACCGCCTAGGCAGGCTCAAAAAAAAGTGTGGATGCATTTTGCACTTGCTGTTGTTGCATGTCAATCCAGTATCTCGCCGGTTACTTGTCAAAATGAAGCGGAAGACTTATGGTGGAGAGTCGCTTTTGGCCAATGGCCAGCCTGAGCTCAAAAAGCGCGCGTTATCGAGTGAAGAGATCGCTTCACGCTTCCGGGAAGGGTTGTTCGAACCAGCGGAGCTTCGGAAATATGCTAAGCAGTATGCGCGGTCAGGACCGTACGTATTCCGTCTATTTTACCACCAGGCCAACCCACAGAGGCGAAAGGGAAAAAGAAATATATATGTAAAATCACATTGTACCTGCATGCTAACTTCACAGTACCATTCAGGTACAAGCATGGTGTCATCCGCCCTCTGATCGAAGAGTCCCTTCTTCGCGCTGTCCGGAACGAGATCCAAGAGCACCTTTCTTTCACTGAAAAAGAGACTGATATCTATAAGATCCACCAATCTGGGGATTTGGCAAACCTTGACGGATTGGACGATGCCTCCCTGTCGAAATTGCCCTCGTTACTCAAGCTGCGCGACGCGCTGTATTCGGCTCGGTTCCGCGAATACCTATCGTCCGTGACGGGCTCGGGAAAGTTGAGCGGTCGGAAGACCGACATGGCTATCAACGTGTACACGGAGGGGTGCCACCTTTTGTGCCATGACGATGTCATCGGGAGCAGGCGCATTAGCTACATCCTGTATCTGACCGACCCGGACACCCCGTGGCAACCGGAATGGGGCGGTGCGCTGCGCCTGTTCCCTACCACCACGGAGAAAGGAGAAAACGGTGAACAAGTGAAGGTTCCCAGCCCGGATTACAGCCTGTCGATCCCGCCCGCGTTCGATCAACTGAGTTTCTTCACCGTCCAGCCCGGGGAGAGCTTTCACGATGTGGAGGAAGTCTACCACGCCAAGGATGGGGAGGATAAATCTCAGAAACGACTACGGATGGCTATAAGTGGCTGGTTCCATATTCCTCAAGAGGGCGAGGATGGATACGAAGAAGGCTTGGAGGAAAAACTTGCGGAGCGAAGCAGTTTGACGCAGCTTCAGGCGCGCGACACGTTTGACCAACCCCAGCCTCGGCCAGTGCTGTACGTGGACGAAGATGAGCAGGACAAAGGCAAAGGGAAGGGAAAGCAGACTGGACAGACAGAGGAGGAAACTCCATTTACAGAGTCTGATCTGAACTTCCTCGTGCAGTACATTTCACCTTCTTATCTGACGCCGGACATCGTTGACGAGCTGTCGGACACATTCTCCAACGAGTCATCTCTCAATCTTGAGCAGTTTCTGTCGGAGAAATTTGCTTCGCGTGTCCGATCGTATATCGAAGAGCAGGAAAAGCAGACGACTCCTAAAGCCTCGAGCGATATTGAGTCCACAACAGAGTGGCGCGTGGCTCGTCCACCGCACAAGCACCGGTATTTATTCCAACAGCCGGGCCAAGCGCAATCGGACACACAGACACCCATCCAGGAACTTCTGGATGATCTCTTTCCTTCACAGGCTTTCCGGAAATGGCTAGCTACGGCTACTGGCCTGGACAGTCTTACCAGCTATAATCTCCTAGCACGACGCTTCCGTCGTGGGGAAGACTATACGCTGGCCAGTGGTTACGACGGAGAAGAACCCCGTATAGAGTTCACTCTTTGTCTAACCCCGACGCCTGGCTGGGGCAAGGAAGACAACGCTGACGAAGACGGGGAGGCTGAGCCAGAGGGACAAGGGCAGAGCAAGAAGGACAATGAAGGTGAGAACAGAGAGTTGCGAGATACGATCATGACTGATGTCGTAGACGGAACGGACGGCAAATCTGGGCAAGATCTCTCTGTCGGTGGCTACGAGATCTATATGACCGGTGATGACGATGATGATAATGGCGATGGCGAAGACGCGGTTGAGGGGAATGGAACCAAGACCAAGAAACCCAAAGCCGATCCGGCTATATACCGAGCTTCCGGTTCGGATGAAGATGATGGAATCTTGTTCACTACGTCGGCCGGCTGGAATCGGATGAGCATCGTCCTTCGCGATAGTGGCACTCTCCGGTTCGTCAAGTACGTTAGTGCCGCTGCGCGCGGCGACCGGTGGGACGTCACCGGGGATATCGCGGTGGATGTTGATGACATGGATTTCGAAGATACAGATGAAGAGGATGACGACGAAGAGTAGGATTTTCTTTCTGATTGGGTCGCAGGACTGGGCGTAGCGAGTTTAACTTGTGTGGAAATTAGCGCCTGTAAAAAGGATGTTGTTAGATATGTCTTTATGGTATAAATGAATCTCCATTCTGTAGGTTGATTGTCTTCGGCACTTTACGGAAACGAACAAACCGCGGTACAGACTAGGTAGGTACTTAGTTATTAGTCGTCTCTGGGCAATTTGCTTAGCACTTGCATCCCAACAGGGCCGTTCCAGAGTCCGAGAGAACTGATATCAAAGAACCAACATGGGAACTTGCCACTAAGATTTCAAATTTCGGCCCTAGTAGTAGTAGTATTCATTAACCTGATGTAGCTGGCCTTGGCATGGCCCACTGTGCAGGTGTGCTCCCCGCAGCACAATGAAGCTATTGATACATACACAAGAGGCATAGTGATACAATTGTATGGTGTTGAGCTTAGGAGCCCCTTCTCCCTTGCTCCTATTCTGCTATGCACCTTCTTGCCAAACTTCTTGCCCAATACTTCCAGTTCCCTCTCATCAAAAGGTTAGAATGGCCGTCCCTTATTTGTCTTCTAGCTTTCTTATGTGTGTCAGGGTCCTAGCATGCTGACCATGGTACTAAGCCGCTGCGCCAAAAGGCAACAGAATAGTAGTCGCCGCTGAGGCTTAGTACCATGGTCAGCATGCTAGGTCCCTGACAATATGCATGTATGGCTCAATTAGTTAGCTGATAATATTACTGATTCTTCCCCTGATTCATTCCTCCCTTAATTTCGCAACATCTTATTGGTTGCCATGATTTGTGTGATTTCTTTTAGTTACCCACCAAATGGAGCATCACATCTTCCACCCATTGTCGCCGTCTGTGCGAGCAAGCGTTGTTACCAACCATCTGCAGAATCTTGCCAACGAAGCTAGTTCGCTAATTGAGACCCTTAAGCGTGGAAGACTTCAACTAACTAAAAACAAATCACCCGCAATCTTTCGATAGCTCAGGCTAAATGGGCTAAACATTTCACAAGGTGCCAATTAACTCTGGCTGCATACAAACAACCCACCTCCCCCCTCCGCTCTGTTCTTCTTCCGGCGCATCCACTTAAAACCGCCGAAGACCGAAGCGAAAACTGGGTAGAATAGACCGGATCCCAGCGAGTCTTGGTGTTTCTTCGTTTTTTGCCTTCAGTTGTCTTTCTGCTCCGAGCTCTCTCTGGGAGGCTCATCGTTTTTGGGATCAGCACCAAGCTGCTGTTGGCCCTGCCTAGAGTAGTATTCGATCCACGAGCCATCGTAATGGGCATGAATCGAAAGCAACCTTGTGCCTTGGCTTGTATGGTACCCGACAGTTACGACTCTTTTCGGATCGGACAGGTCCTTGGTTGATGAATGCGGCCTCGTGCCCCTGTGCGATTGTTAGGGGGGTGAGGCACGAGCTAAGGCCAAAAGCCCAGCATTATGGCTCACTGGATTTTCCCATATGCAAGTTTAGGGTACTACATAGATATTAGCCGCAAGCCCAACATCATCTATCATACATACATTCGCACCTTTTTCTCGAGAGTCTCGCCTGCTCTTTGGACAGTTTTGCCGAAACCAGGCCCAGCATCGGTAAACAGCTTCTCGAGAGGAATCTCCTTATAAGCAATCTCTGGCCCTACCCCGCTGCTGCGCCCCAAGTGGTTATCGGAAAATCCGAAAATCGAGACATTGTCGTCTAGGCCAACAACACATGTCTTCTCCCCCTCCAGTCATAATGTTTAGCGCCAGGTGTATCAACTTCGGACTCCCGAGGTCCCACAGCCAGGCCATACTTACTCCGTCCCATTTAGGTAAGCTCTTCGATCACGTGGCCAACTTTAACAACAGCAGGAGACTCATCTGAGATATCTGTCGTCGTTTCTCAAAATTGAAGTTCATGTTTTCTTGTGGACGGCGTTGCCTTTTGACTCCATGTCTCCCTATTTCCCATCCATTTCGCTTCTTGTGAATCCAGGACGACCTGCCCTCCGAAATACCAGAGTCATACCGGTGATATCAAGAATACCCCGTGCAAAAATGGCGTCGCGCCCCTTCTTGCAACCTCGCAAGTTCCCTTCCTCGGGCTTTGTCAATATGAGTCCCGAGGACAAAGTTGAGGAGGAGGAGCTTCCTGGCTATGTTCCTGAGCGTTATTACCCAGTTACGATTGGCCAAGTGTTTGACTCACGATATCAAGTAGTGAGTAAGCTTGGTTATGGTATGTCTTCAACCGTTTGGCTATGCCGAGACCTTTCGCAGAGGTAAGACTTGAACCCGGTAATCCTTTGCCTCCTGTCTGTGTCTAAACCAGCTGTAGTGATGATCCTCGATACCTTACTCTGAAAGTGTGCACTTCGAATGAGTGGCAACAAAACGAAATAACTGTCTCAGACTACCTTAGAAATTGTACCGTCGAGCATCCTGGCAAAAACATTGTGCGTCGTGTCCTGGACTGGTTTGACGTCGTAAGCCCTAAGGGTAGGAGTCACAGATGCCTTCTATATGATCCCCAGGGAATGAGTTATGCAGAGTTCTTCAAGCTCTTCCCAGATAATATGTTTACCAAGGAGCTTCTCCAGCGAAGTATACAACTTGTACTCATTGGACTCGCATATCTACATGAGTGCCATGTAGTACACACCGGTAATCCCTTTCTGGCCCCATTTCAATGCGTTTCATTTTGAAGCTTACATTTGCTGAAGATATATCGCCGAACAATATTCTTCAAGGAATCACTGATTATTCAGCGCTTGCGGACATTGAGGAAGGGGAGGTCAACCAGCCGATTGCTCGAAAAATCTTTGGTGATCGCACGATTTACAACTCGCGCTTAATGCCTATTACCACCGGCTTACCAGTCCTTTGTGATTTCGGAGATGCGAGGATTGATGATAAAAAACACAAGGGCGATATCATGCCTGGCATTTATCGAGCACCTGAGGTGATTCTGGATATGGAATGGGATGAAAAAGTAGACATTTGGTCGATTGGCGTGACAGTAAGTCAAGATAAAGGTTTTCGAGTTTCGCAGGCCTCCCTAAATTGACATGAATCTTGCGTACGTCACAGCTCTGGGATCTGTTTGAAGGTGGCCACCTCTTTTTCGCTAAAAAAGATGGTCTATTAAATGACGAGCAGCATCTTGCTGAGATGGTTTCGCTCCTCGGGCCTCCGCCGCCTGAATTCATCAAAAGAAGCAAGAAATGTCTCGAATATTGGGATGAGCAAGGTGCGTCTGCCACCACTTACTAGAGGTTTACTGCACTGATAACTAATTTGGGAATAGGAAACTGGAAACGTTCCACACCAATCCCCAAGCAATCATGGGAGCTTCGAGAACGGCGCCTGGAAGGCGAAGATCGAGCACTTTTCCTCGACTTTTTGCGGTCCATATTCACGTGGTTGCCCGAGGAAAGGCCTTTAGCAGCTGATCTAGCACGAGACGCATTTCTGATGCAGCCTTATTTCGCTGATAAGCAGGCTGCTTCTGCTGAGAACGGAGATGGCTCGTGACCTTTTCCAGTTCAAAGAAGCAAGATATCTGGGAGAAGGGTGGCAGAGTAGAAAACAGGCGCTAAAAGGGGGAGATCTCAGCAGAGGGACGCTCCTGGGTGATCAACCAATGCGCATTTACTAGTAAATCCCAGCCATTTACTAGTTTACATGTTTGAATCATGTACCCTACCGTCTGCCTAGAGTGTCACCGGCAACCCACAAAACCAGCGCCAAACCTGCACTGAACACACAGTGGGGTGGGTTTAAGTTGCTATTCCTAGAACCTGCAGTGGGTTTGGGTTAAAACTTTGGGTTGAATTGAATGGGGTTTTGCAGGTTGGGGTGGGTTGGTTAACTTGGTTTAGCCCAAAACTAATCAAAATATTAAATACCTAATTCACCCACCAACCCACCAAGAAATCAGAAAGAATTAGCTATTCTGTGTGGCTTAGAGGCTTCATTTTTACTGTAGTAGTAGTAGAAGGTAAAATCGGGCGGGATCGGGCGTCAGTTGATCACCGACAGTACCATGGCAATCTCTCATAGTTGCTGCATTCCCAAGTTCGAAAGCGTATGGATCTCGCCCCCCCCCCTAACCAACAAGTCCACTGTACCGACGCAGAGTACGTACACGCGACCGGCATCACTATCCGAGGCTACCCGCCGCCCGTCTCAGGGTTCGTCTTTCGAGCTCGTGGCTTCCCAGGCCCTGGGTCCCATCTCACAGCGACGCAATCTTGTCCCCAGGAACCAGAAATCGGCAGCCCCCCCGTCTGCGCTAGGGTCCATACTACTACCTAAGTATCTTAATCCGAGACCCTATTATTCCCGAAATTTAGTACCTAAAGAAGTTCGAAGTTGTCTTCTAGTTTTCCTCGGAGACATCCAGTAGGGTCGGGGGAATTCTTGCACCGAGTCCTTGCTTCGGGAAAGACGCCCAATCCGCTAGTGTGCTAGGTGCATAAGACTAATGCAGTGGCAGTATTGATAGCATACTAGATAGCTACACGGCAGTGAGTTCCATTTTGCAAAAGGGACGTTGTGGACGAGAAGGATTATATTGGTAGGTATGAACCTTCTCTCCTCTAGACAATGTGGGCATTGGATGGACGGGAATGTGAACGGCTGGAAGGATATCACTGGAAACATGAACGGAGAGCATTATGTACTTCCATAGTGAGGATTTATATACTACTTACTACCTAGGGGAATTTTTTAACATACACTGATTGATAGATATACACAGAGACAGACGCCCAACAACAAAAGGAACCGATCAAACAAAACCCCCGTCAATAGTACAAGCAAAATGAGTACAACAGACTCCAGGAAAAACACCTCTCATTTTAGACATTAGTTCATGTGCAAGGGGATATATATACCTAATCCAGCTACTGCGGACTCCTCTGAGTAGTCTGCATTTCGAAATCCGTCTTCATCAGAATCTGATTACTAGCAATGGGCTCCCTGCTATCCGCGCTGGGCCTCCCTTCATTCCCAACCATGGTCCAATGGTCGACACCTTCTCCCCACGACCCGCCCCCCTCGTACTGCGGCCGCTGCTTAGACCGGCCGACCCCCGACGACATCCCGTAGCTGCTGCCATACGTCGGCTTGGACCGCGACCTGCCGGACGAGCCGACAGTAGAGAAGATATTGGGGAAGGCGCGCTGCATGGGATTTTTCAGGAAGGGCAGACAGGCGCAGATGATGCCGGTGCCAGGCTCGATGGCGCTCCAGAGCAGCGCATCCCACGAGCCCCACGTGGGATCAGTGGTGGTCGTGCTGACAGCGATGTAGACCATGCGGACGATGCTGGTGACGCAGACGAAGAGGCCCAGGCTGAAGATCAGGATCAGGCCTATCTTGCGGGTGCGGTCGAGGTGCAGTCGCGCGACGAGCGGCATCGGCATTGCGAAGATCCACAGGTCGCTGGCTGTGTTGTACGCCGCCCAGCACCAGCGGAAGGACGCGTTGTTGATGCATTTCATCCCCGGCGTGTGCTTGTGCCAGCTTGCTTGCACGGGGATGCATTGGAAGACTGTCGCCATGGCGAACCCCAAGGTTCCTGTCACGATCACGAAGATCGTCACGTAGCAGAGCTTGCGGAATTTCTTCGATGGGAAGAGGCGCAGGTAGAGCGAGATGAAGGATAGTTTGTTGAAGCAGATGGTTACTTTGTATAGGATCTGGAAGAGCCAGAAGTACTGTTGTTGTGTTTGTTGGAAGTCTCTCGAGTCAGTGGCTCCGGTTTTGGCATATCGAGAAGCCTTTAAACGTAGATAGACCACAAACCTTCAGTCCGAGTACCACGTTGCCTCCCGTCCTCACGACGTCCTGCTTATGTCGACCGAAGGAGTAGTGGCAGGCTGATAGAAACCAGTCAGTTTCTAACAACAACTTTCTGAACATGATAGCACAGAGAAAGAGAGTCTGGTCCTGACGTAAACGTACCCAAGTCACCTACAACGGTGATGATGATCTGCATGATCTATGTATGGATTTTGATTTGATCAGAGAGAGAGTTTTCCAAGAGATTCTTCGGTTACACAACGCTGGGCAAGAACGAACCATGGACAGCGCGATGAAGACATCATCCATGCCAATGGCATGCTGCACGAAAGACCTCCATACTACACGGAAGGTTACCAGGGCGAAATCGATACCGGTTATAACAGCCGTGACAGTGATGAACGTCGGCCCTCTGTTAGGCACACCCTGATTGTTAGATGCCATGGTGCAATGTACATCGACGAGATGAACAGTAGAGAAAGACAAGGGAAACCCTGACAGACAAGCGATGTACCAAGAAAAAGCGTCTAGTTTATGTACACATATCTAGGGCAAATGATGTTAGTCCACTCAAGGAGATCGACGGACTTCTTCCGCAACAGCTGCAGAACAGGGGAGAAACGAGACGCCCGTTGTCGACAAGGGTCTGACCTATGCATGGGACCTGACATACGGATGGGCCAGGCCATGTTCAGGGACGATGTAGCATTGGAGGAGCGTCAAGGGTTTGTTCGTGTGAAACGGTGACCGTGAGTGCAGTACTTCCCATGTCTCCTTCTCCGCGGCCCTAACCTCTATGGTGCAAGCTGGGTTACCAGCCCACCCGTCCCGTTGGGAAATAATAAAAAAAATGAAATAAAAAAGAAAAACCACCTCACCTCATACTACTGGATCCGGGTTGCGGCACCAGTGGACTGGACTTGGTGTCATGGCCCGGGTGGGATGTAACAGGGACGGATGCGATTGACAAACCAGAGACGAAAGGGCCACTCCGAACCAGGGTCCATGGACTCGATCCAATTGGGATCGGCACCCGTCGTCCTCCGATAGCATAACTAGCATGGAGTCTAGAAGGCCCTCGCAGAGCCAGCGAGGCTATCGGGACGGCGTGTATCAGGCTGTCTCAACTCTCAAGCGAGTCTGCCCGTCGGCATCCGATAATTACTACATAACTAGGTACATAGGGCGAGCAAGCACGGACTGAGTAATCATGGTCTGCTAACACCTTTCTTTTCCTATGTAGTGAGAAGGGCGTCTGCTGGGGCGCGATGATTGTCACCGCAATATAATGGGATCATCTCACGTATATAATTTATCTCCCGCCCACTGAGCGGTTCCATATCGTTCCGCCGTTGGCGCACGGGAAGGTTCCGCGGAAACTAATTAATATGCCTTTTGTGCTTGAAGAGAGTTTGGCGGCGCTGCGCGTCCGTTGAACTTTAATCACACAAACGCGAGCTGCACCGTCGCAAGACCCTTTTTTTTTTTTTGACTCCGTACCCACGGCCAGATCCCGGTTCGCCATGACGGGGGCCCGGTGGAGAGGGGCCCCAAAGTTTCCTTAACCTTGCTGATCGTTCCAAGTATATTTCGCGAGCAACGAATGAGATTCGCAAGTTACCGAGGCCCCCAGTTACCCTGGCCCGAATACTAGATACTACTATCTACCTATGTACACACACAACGAATAAGGTTACTTTTCCTCCTACAGCTGAAAGCGGAAATCCGGATGCGCGTCTCCCAAGTCCTGCATACGCTCCATCTCCTCACGACTGTAGGTTCTCGCACTGGTGCTCTGCAGCCGGTCACGTCGCCGGTTCTCCATATGCACGTAGAGAAAGTACGCCGTGGCAGAGATTCCCGCCATGATTCCAAAGCCGAGCCCCACCCCAAAGCCGACCGGGTACTTGGGCGCCTGGTGCGTGATGAAGACGTTGCTCGATACGAACGCGCCGCAGTTGCCGAAGCCCGTCAGCAAGCCCATCGCCACGCTCCGCTTGACCCCCTTTCCCAGATTGACGCACAGCCACACGACCAGTGTCGACATCATGATGAATGCCCCCGCCGTCACGAAGAACATGCCCATGTACCGCACTCCCGCAGCGTGGACGTACGACAGCTCCACGCTCCACCCGATGATGATCAGGAAGGACCCGAACAAGGTGAAGACATACCGGTGCTGTAGATAATCGCTCAGCCATGCACAGCTCAGAGTGAGCACGAAGGCCACCGCGTAGATCGGGATCGTGTGCACTTGTGCGCTGGTGCTGGTCCAGCCTAGGTCCTTCAGGATCGACGGTTGGAAGGCTACGACCGAGCTGGCCGTTTCCTCTGCTCCCATGTATGACAAAACACTGCAATGCAACTCATTAGCACGGCTGATAAGTCCTGTGGGTGAGTTGCTTTCCGGAGCGCAAAAATTTACCAGATCCAAATCTTCCAGTCGGCTGCCATGGGCAAGATTCGACGGAATGAAATCTTGTCATGACGCACGTTGCCGCCGTCCCTCTCCAAGCGTTCCTCGAGCAGATTCCTTTCAGCGGCTGTCAGGAAGGTGGCGTTTTCGGGGAAAGGGACAATAATCCAGTAGCACACTACGCTAACTACCACGGTGATCAACGCTTCGATGATAAACAGCCTGCCAGAGTGAGAGGGTGCAATGTCGACAAGGTACGAAGGACTCACCAACGCCAACCCTCATAGCCTCTAACTCCATGTATCTTAACCACGACACTCGAAAACAGCTAAAAGGAAAGGGGAAAATATCAGTAAGTCCTGGGAGGCAATTTGCACAAATCCAGAGCCATTGACGTACCCCATTAAATGCACCAGCAGCCATATTAGCACTGAAAAACACGGCGTACCGACGGAGAAACTCGTTCCGCTTATAGTAGCTACCGATCAAATAGGCACATCCTACCAGTAACATTAGGAGGGCGGCATAAAGTAGTGGAATCCAGGGTGTGACGTACCCGGGACAAAACCCGCTTCGAACATACCCATGAGAAACCGGCACGCGATGAGCCCGCTTTTTGTGCGTGTGAGACCCTGTCCCAGCGTGCATAGGCCTAAAGATCATCAGCAACATACAGCTTGAAGACTTGGTGGACGAAGACATACCCCAGCAGAACATGTATATGCAGAGTACCTTCGGACCCAGTTTCTTCACGATCAGGTTAGCCGGCATGCCGAATACGACGTAGGCAACCGTGAAGACCGTGACGGCGATGTTGTAGTCATTGCCCTTCATGTGGAGAGACTTGGGCATCCCTGCGATTTTTGCATTTCTGGTTTCGTCAGGATCTCCCTGCTGCTGCCCCGTGGAGAGGGAAGGATATTTACCCAATGTTCGAACGATCGAAAAAGGAGACCAGAAAGAGGAACCAAAGCGCCGGGATGATTCTGAGGTCGAGCTTCAAGAGAAGCTTCTTCTCCAGACGCTTCTCCTCGGCGGAGGCAGCGGGGCCCTGAGAATCAACAGGCGAGCTGGGAGATTCGATCTTCCGCGGTTCAACAGCGAAGGATTTTTCCATGGTGAGGCTAAGAGTGTCCGATTGATAGTATAGTTGGTAGACACAGGCGGAGTAATACGGAAAACTGTCGCATGCAGAAGACAGGAAGAAGGGAGACAGATGAGATGCACCCAGCTTGCATGAGACAGTTAAACTACTGTAGTCATCATGCAAAATCCTCCCTGAGTCTAGAGTCGAGTCTAGACAACTTCCGAGCCGTCCCAGAAACGTCAAACCAGGTTCCCAACAAATGCAACCCCTGCAACCTAAACAGTCGCCGGATGCATAGATTGAGAACCCGATGTAACAACGGGACAAGGGTCTTTCCCGAACACTGACAAGCACTCACGTCAGGTTCACTAATGGACTTGCGGAGCGGAAATGCCAATCCGACCCGTTTCCCATATCAGTGAGTTTCAAATTGTGCATTAGCGAGGAAGCCGCTCGTCCAGGGCGTCGTGCATGGCTCTGCCGATCAGTTTCCAGGGTGGGTTGGCCGCGTCCAGGGTCCACCCGTCCACCAGGGCTGGCCGTGGAGAACTGGACTGAATGGATTGCCAGACGGGCAATTTGGGACATTCACCCGTTTGACCTTGCCTTAGCGTGGTATTATTTGGGACGCATTTGTTGCATTGGCTGGTTTGGGCCGAGTCCAATAGGTGCCAGCATCTGATCTTTAGCCTTTTCGCCTTCAGACCGTTAACGTAGAAGACCGGCCCAGATGTCCAGTTAACCGCGCACATCATAAGTATAAGGAAAAAGGGAAAAGAACCAAGAGGACGGTTTCAGGGACGGTTTAATAAATTCGTTTTCAAGGTACATCTCTCAAGATATTATTCGTCGACTCCACTTATTACACCTGCGCTCAGCTACCGGGTAGAATGTCCGCGGATCATAGTACAGCTACCTCTCCTGACGGCCAGTATATCGTCGCAGACGCCTTCCTAGAGTCGCTAGCAGAGGTAATGCAGTTATCCATTTTCCTTGGAACTATGACCTCGCAGGCAAATGCCAGAGTCGAACCTAGCTCATGTTCTGACAGGCTGGCGTCGACTATCTTTTTACGGTCCTGGGATCGGATCATCCCAGTATCATCGAGGCGTATATCCGCCGACAGAATGACGAAAGCAAGCAATCCCCGAAGATGGTGCTCTTTCAACACGAGGTAGGCATCAGCCCATCCATTCGGAACGGCACATCTTTCAAAGCATAATCGCATAGTCACATAGTCCATCCCGCTGATCTGCACGTCAGTTTGCAGCCATGTCCGCCGCAGATGGATATGCACGACTCACGCACAAGCCCACGTGCGTAATTGCGCATGTCGACGTCGGCACCGCTGCACTAGGCCAGGGACTGCATAACGCTTCAAGCGGGCGTGCTCCAGTAATTATTTTCGCCGGGGTCGCGCCGTCGACTTTCTTGGGAGAAGCTCCTGGGTCTCGCTCGGAGCATGTCCAGTGGTATCAAGATGTGCCGAACCAGGCAGCCCTTCTCGGGCCTTATAGCCGGTACAGCGCCGAGATCAAGTCAGCTTTGAATGTGCAGACGGTTGTGCACCGTGCCGTGCTGATGGCGACGACTGGTTCGCCAGGCCCTGTCTATTTAACTGCTACCAGGGAGATCTTGGCGACCTCCATCAATGGCCTTGTGCCGCGGCCAAGTCCGGTCCCGTCGTGCAGATTAGGAGCCCTGCCTTTGGACGCAGTGCAGCTCATCGGCCAGGCGCTGCTGGACGCGGACTCCCCCCTCGTCATAACGGGGTACCTGGGACGGAGTCATCAAGCCGTCAAGGCGCTGGTGGCACTGGCTGATCTGCTGAAGGGGGTCAAAGTCTTCGACTCGGAGCTTCGAGAGGTATGCTTCCCCGCCGACCACCCTTCATGGGTGAGTAGGGGGACAGGCGCGGCTCCCGCGGTGAAAAAGGCAGACGTAATCCTCGTGCTCGACGCTGACGTCCCCTGGATACCAACCAAGGTGCGACCGTCAGCTACAGCTCGCATTTTCCACATCGACCTGGATCCCAGGAAGGAGAAGATGAATCTCTTCGACATTGGCGCTTCGGCGACGTTCCATGCGGACACCGGCATCGCGTTACGCCAGATCTACGACTGGATCTCGGACTCACACGAACTCCTCGCAGCAAAGCAGACCGTCCTGGAAGAACGATGGACAGCACTCCAACGATCCCATGCGGAGGGGAAAAGGGCCATTGAGGCTCGGGCTGCCGTGGCCCGGTTCACCGACAAACCGGACTTGCCGTGCAGCATCGACTTTCTCTGCAATCGAATCCGACACGCGTTGCCATCCAACACGATCTTTGTAACGGATTCCGTCACCAACCAAGTTCCCATGACGGAGCAGCTGCAGCTCACGAGGCCGGGCTCCCACCTCACCAAGGGGGGAAGCGGACTGGGTTGGGCCTGCGGCGCTGCAGTCGGCATCAAACTGGCCACGGCGCTCTACGACGTCTCCGATCGACCTCATATCCATCGGAAAGCAGCGGATGATCAGCTATCCTCTGACTCCGAGCCGTTCGTTTGCACCATCACGGGGGACGGGAGTTTCGTGTTCGCAGTGCCCACGGCCGTGTACTGGGCTAGCCATCGACATGGTTGTCCTTTTTTGACGGTGATCCTGGATAACGGCGGGTGGAGGGCTACGCGGGCGTGTCTTTCAGACGTGCACCCGCAGGGGGTTGCGAACAAGGCGTCGAATGCAGAGCTGGGCATATCGTTAGAAGAAGATGGTCCGGACTATGGTGGTGTGGCTAAGGCAGCGGCGAACGGGCATCTTTGGACTAAGAAGATTGTCAAGGCGGGAGAATTGGAAGAGGCACTGCGAGAGGCGGTTCGCGTAGTGGTTGAGGAGAAGACCTCTGCTGTTTTGGATGTTGTGGTGAGGTGAACGCAAGTCACATGGGACGGAGTGTACGAAGCATTGAATTGAGGGCGGACTATCTAGTAGAAGACTACGCGCCAGAGTCCAGTCGACTCCTGTACCATGTCTACTCTGCGCAGTACAGCTGGGCATCCTTACTGTCTCCGTATAATTAATTACTTCACTGTCAGACGAAAGAACAAATGGAAGAGACAAGCTTCTGGGAAGCGCCTGATGGTCACGGGGGCCGACAGCGCGCCATGCCCGAAGGGGAAATCGCAGAACTTGGCCGGAGCCAAGACTTGGTGCTGACTAAACCGTAAAACCGACCGCGGTCCTCGTAAAACCACGCAAGATTGGCGTACGGCGACCCGACAGGAAAAGGGATCCATGTCGTGCACCTGGGTATCGATGGTCGAAGCGCTGGTGACCTGTCGCATGATCAGCGCCTACCTATGCCGCGCGGGAACGAAGGCGAAGAGCCTGAGGGCAACGTGAAATGCACGGCACGGATGCCGCGTGTGGGCAGGTACATGGTATATAGACGAGAGCGAGATTGCCGATGAGATCCACGTCCTGCGAACGAACAGATGGCCAGCAACGATTCCCACCTGCCACATGGACGACAGCAAACGGGGCCAGCGGGCGCAAGAGACGAGCCACGCATTGCGCAGAGCGCACAACGTGGTTTCGTAGCGAGGTGCGCTAGCCGCTGAGACACCGCCAATCAGGGGCCGCGCGTCGGGCGCCACCACTGCTGATTGGCGGCCATGGATCTGGATCTCAACCCCATATTGCAATCTGCCAACCAGAGCCGACTGAGTGGGGCTGGGCCGTGGCTTTTGGCGCGCGGACCTCTGAACCCTGACGCTGCTAGGACAAGTTAGGTACTACCTAGTACAGTCCACCGGGAGTATTATAATAGTATTAGTAGGACGGCGTACTAGGCTGAACTTCCGCGAACCGCGACAAAGAACCTGCACAGGTTATTTTTGGATGCCTTTGGGCAACCCCCGGGGAATCGCACATATCTATCCAAACCCACCCCGACAGTCCCCCGATGCCTGTACGACAGTCCTGCCGCACCATGCACACCACCCCGTACAGCTGGCCCAGCTGCGCCGTAGTTTCACAGCGCTGTACATGAACAACTTCCTACCTTGCACATAGGAACACCATTGTTCGTATACAAAGAAGCATCCCTCGAGTCCCCCGTCCTCGACCCCAGCAGATCCCAATCAGTCCCAACGTAGTTAGACGCATCCGCTTAAACGCCCAATCGGGAATTCTGTGAACCAAGGTGGCCTCCACTCTGTGCTATTGTCCCCCCTTTCAGGAACCATAAGATAAATCATCTAACTCTCCGGTGCAGAGGGCGCGAGCTCAGCTCAGCTCTCACCTCCGCCCGCCCTACCCTGTGCTTGAAATTTTCTATTGGCACTTTCTGGCTTTAAAAAAAATTATTTTTTAGTTCCTTTTTAGTTGACTACCTAGGTACCTAGGTAGAATTCGAGTCACCGGCGTGAAACTTCTATCGCTTCAAATCAAGCGCCAATCAGCGAGCCACAGCGCGCGATCCACGGCTCGCCTCCGTCCAGCCTCGATTCTGCGCTGTTCTTCCACCACTCCGCGCTTCTTCCCTCCTTCTTCCCGCGCTTCCCTCCACGTGCGACCGATCGCCACGCTCCTGGTCGTTCCCCCCTACCGCTACCGGCCCCTTCTTCCCTCCCTCTTCTATTCGTAACGCCCGGCACCCGACCCCGTTTATTGTTCTCTGCTCTCAATACGTTGTCGCTCTCGCTCTCCCTCCCTCTTCTTTCTCTCTCTCTATCTCTCTCTGTGTGTGTGTGTTTATCTCTCTCTCTTGCGCTTCTCCGTCTCTCGTTCCGGCGCCCCTCGTTTACTCTCCCTTTCTGATTCTGGGGACACGACACACGCCTCGAGTCGTGACTCTTATCGCATGAGTTTCCTGGCGATCAACTTAATCGACTCTTTCTGAGGTCCACCGGAAACGCCAGCTGAATCCCGTCAATTCGATTTCGTGCTGTTATCTCCGGTCGATCACCGACACCACTGCCTTCCCCCCCCCCCTTTTTTTTGGTTTTTTTCTTTTTTTCTGATTTCTCCCTTGGGATTCTTCGTTCTCCGACGGATTGACTGAACTCCTCTGCTGGCGGTTGGCTGCTGTTTCTCGCAGCAGTCGCCGTTCCCCTTGCCGCAGAACGGTCTTGGCCTGCGTTGCCGTGCACTCTCCCGTCTAGCAACTCGACCATGAGATTTGGCGACCGCCACAGACCGTCTCTTCTGCTTTCATAGTCGCTTTTCGAGGCGCTGTTGACCTGCATACCGTGGTACCTGTCCCGCCGTTCGCCATGGAGACTACTACCTTGGCTCGTCCGCCATGGGACACAACCAGCTCCAACGTAGATACACATTCTCCCCCAGCTCCCTCCACGCAGACGCTCCCATCCATATCCACCCTGACTGCGAGCATGAATTCCCCAATGGCACAATCCCAGGATAAGTCGCCCGGCAATTCGTCGCTGAGTACGATGGACAGAGATTCGGGCAATTGGTCCATGCCTCAAAGCACAAGTATGTTGCGCATTTCTCGCTTTCTCCATTCTCCAAATCCGCTTGCTTGGACACGAATTGACTGAATTGAACTCCGCAGGATCATCCACCTATTCGACAATGACCAACGGAACTAGCAACTATCCCTCCCACCCCCTCCTCCGGTCCTCCCAGCCCTCTCCCAGTCACCTATCCTACGTGTCCGACCGGTCTCCCTTTGCTAACGAACAATCCACAACGCCTTCTCCCGCCGGGCCCCAACCCCCCTCGCATCTGAGCTCATCACAGCTGAATTCTGCACTCCCGTCAATCAACCAGAACTTTGAGACACGATCGCATCAGAGCAGTGTCGCCGAGCCGCCAGTCGAATCACGTCGCAGCAGTATCGATAGCCGCGTGAACCAGGGAATCGGTTCCCTTGCGATTAATCCGCCGTCTCCGTACCACAGCACCAATGCCTCACAGTCATCCATCGTCTCCGGTCTCCAGCGAGAGCGTGGCATTTCGAATGACATGACCAATTCCTACCACAGTTCTCGGTACTCGGGGAACAGCCAGCCTCTCTCGCCGCTGGGGCCGCGCGCTGGCGAACAGCGATCGGCTGTTGCAGGTCGCACAGCGCCTGCCATCTCCTCCAACCCGCGTTCCGAGATCTACAATGCAGAGGCTCCGACTGCAGGTCTGGCCTACGCCTTTCCAGACCCCGACGTAGCGCGATCCAACTCGGGATCCTCGACCACCGATCAGTCCTCGCGATTTTCACGGAAGGGGAGTACTGCTGAGTCTCTGAACAGTGCCTACTCCATGGATTCGAGATTACCACGGGGACAACAAGGTATGGTTCCATAATATAGATATATATATATATATATATTGATTCATTGTATTACGATCAATTGCTAACTAGCGTAGAACTCCCTCGCGATGTTCATCATCATACTCTACAGCACAAGCAGGTTCGGAACCTTATTGGGGATCCTGAATTTCACCCGAACAGCACCCCGTACAGCAGAACTCCCGAGCTTAGGGTGACCCACAAATTGGCCGAGAGGAAACGGCGGAGCGAGATGAAGGACTGCTTCGAGGCCTTGCGGCTACGTCTTCCGCAGGGCCAGTCGAACAAGTCTAGCAAATGGGAGACATTGTCGAGAGGTATACTTGTTCCCCCCTCCTTCTTTATGTCTCAGCTAACGCGATATCCTCGAAAGCGATTGAATATATCGGGCACCTGGAGAAATCACTAGGTCAGGTCCGCCGCGAGAATTCTTTGCTGAAGACAGAGGTCGAGGAGCTGCGCACTCAGGCGAGGGAGCAGCAAGCTCATAATTCGCGACCGCCACCGATGTTCCCTTCGCACACCAATGGACAACCGCAAGGTCCATTGTTCTCCAACTACCCTCCTCCAGGACCAGGCGTGCTCCAGGATCAACCTCGAACCTTACCGCCCCTCATCAACGGGTCTGTAGCACCCATGCAAGGCGTACAGTATACCGAAGATAGGCGGTAGTGGGACGCCAGGTCGATGCATTCTGTCTTGTTATTTGCGTATATCTTGCCGATCCAGATCCATTTATTGGGCCAGATGCAGGCTCGTTTATATCCCAGACGCGGTTCCTTCTCTTCTACGACTTCTCCGTCGGATCGTCCAATATTACATTGGACTCAACTAGGCGCACAGACTTTGCAGTGATAGGCGTGACTTGCCCGCCTTGTGTCTCGTCGACCCTGGGAGAATATCTGTTGAATTCTCAGCCTCATGCCTCTCCGGCGAATCCTTGCCGGACATTGTTAGATGCTTGTTTTCTTTACGTGGCTTCTGCCTCGATGTAACTTGTACACATTGGAAATGGAACGTGGCGCGGGCAGTCAGGTTGCCGGATATTCGATTCTCTTCATTACCATATTTAAGCGGAGCTTTTTTTTTTCTTCTCCATTTCTTGACGGCTACGAGATTTGGTTGGATTATACGGATTGCATGAAGGAAAAATCGGGATGGAACTAGTTTACTTTCAATCAGTTATCACGATGCCATGCAAGTGTCTGTAAACGAGTTCACATATGTCCAAACGTAGTGATCATAGTCGGTGGACCTTCTCTACCAGCTAAGCCTTTGCTAAGCCTTCGCCATTCCGTCATTCCATCCGATGCAGCACTGGGCCCACAAACCCTCTAAGCCTATCAATGATGTCTACGCCACCGTGGTTCCTTAACGCGAAGTCAATTGTTTATGGACCCATGCCTGATTCTATATCCGGAATTAGCCCTTCCACATTGGCTAACAGCCAATTACGTGCCAGCGAATCTGACTGCCTGGAAACCCAGAGCAGGAACGCTGTCTGTGGATCCCCGTTAGATCTCAACAACTGGCACCGAGAAAAGACACAATCCAATCATATCCGATAAAGTGAGAAAGTAGGATCCCCTCGCGTTGGTCGTCACTATAATAATAAACTTTGCTGACTAGCCTGCGGTATTTTCTTTAGCTGCCTACAGAGTAGCATACTGGCATGGATATATATGGACCGGTATGAGACGCGGCGTCATGATTCTCCGTATCTGCAGCTGTATTCAGGCCAACGAACTGAGTGACTTAATCACCATGCTGTCCCTTCTTCTGCTCATTGGAATCGGGGTAGTAACTACTCTTGCGTCTCCCCCGTCCGCTCATATTGATGCCGGTACTGTTCGAGGTGAACTGTGCCCTGGCCCTAGCTCAAGTACAGATGCAGCAGTGAGGTACCTGGGGATTCCCTACGGGCGACCACCCGTGGGACCCCTCCGATTCGCACCTCCTACGCCATTCAATCGCTCTTTCGATAACGGGGTTTTTGATGCAACTACTCCTGCTCCAGCATGTATTCAGTTCGGAGCGATATTTGAAGAAACAGAGACGCAGTCGGAGGACTGGTATCCCCCCCCCCCCCTTCCCCCCAAAACACACACATACAGATGACAACCCGATCTCCAAATGACATACTAATGAGATGAGAAACAGTTTATACATCGACGTCTGGGCCCCGTCCAACTGCTCCAGCCTTCCCGTTAAAGTCTGGATATATGGCGGCTCGAACACAGACGGCGGCATCTCCAACCCGCTCTACGACGGGTGTAATATTGCGCGGGACGGCGCGGTGCTGGTCTCGATTAATTACCGACTTGGCCCGTTGGGGTTCCTTGCTCTGGCCCCAGCGGGGATAAGGGGTAATCAGGGGATAGAGGATATTTTGCTGGGGCTGGAGTGGGTGAGGAAGAATATTGCGGCTTTCGGTGGTGATCCGGTACGTCAATTGTCAAAAAGAGATCTGGAATAATGCTCAGGGATTTTTAATAGTGTGATATAGGAGAAAGTCCTGCTCTTCGGACAATCTGCCGGTGCTATTGATGCGTACGTCGTCGCGACGCTACCGCAGGCTCCAAAGCTGATGAAGGCGGCTATCTCCGAGTCTGGCGGAGGGAGGACTATTACGTTGAATTCGACGGCGCAGGGTCTCGGGGCGTCGATTGCGAGGAGTCTCAATTGCGACACTACCGATGTTCGTACTACCTAACGCTCGTGTTTTTTTTTTCCAAGTTGTGGACGAGGATGAAGGCGTTGACGTTCGCAGAGAGCTTGTCTACAGTCTAGATCGGTTGAGGAACTCGAGAGCGTGCTCCAGAAGGACACCCTCCTGAATCAGGGAATCGGAATCGATGGTGCTATTGGTATCGACAGTCCGGTCACTAACAACTTTCTCCCCTATTTGGACGGAAGTGTTATTCCTGCTCAGCCTTCAGAAGCGGGCGTTCGAGTGCCGACTGTCTTCGGATTTAGTACATTCCCCTTCTTTACAAACCCCCCAGCTCTTTTTCTTTCTTTCTTTCTTTCTTTTGGTATATGAAATAGTGCTAATATAATAAATACATAGATCAGCACGAGGGGACCATCTTCGCCCTCTCCCAATTCGGCAGCTCCTTGTCTGCAGCAAACGCATCAGCGTATACCTCATTCCTAACGCGCAACTTCGGCCCCGCCGCACAACTCGTCGAAAGTCAATACCCTTTACCCAGCAACAGCAATCCCCTTGTCGTGATCGAAGCAATATCGACCATCATCACGGACGCCGAGTACAAGTGCACCGCATATCGCGGTCTGATGCGTGCCCTTCAGAAAAAGACTCCCGTCTGGACATACGAGTTCCAGCACAACTCATCCTGCGCATGGCTAGACAGCATCCCACAGCAGTTCATCGCCCTGTTCAACGCAACTCACACAGCTGAAATCCCGTTTGTCTTCGGGAACCTGCTCGACCAGCCCGTCCCGAACGGGACCTGTAATGCGACGGCAGACGAATACGCCCTTAGCAAGCAGCTAGTACAGTCCTGGACTGCCATGGCAGAGAACGCAAACCCTTCCACCGGTTCGCTCCACTGGCCTGCTTATACCGTGGATCAGAGTTCGAACTCGTCGGGTCCGGGGGTGTTTATTACCGACGAGACTGCGGTGGGGACCGTCGATTTCTCATCTTGCGGGTTGTGGGAGAAGGTGGATGAGATCCTGATGGCGAGATTCGGTGGTAAAGCGACGGCGTCTGGGACGAACAGTAGTGCGTCGTCGACTGCGTCCCCCCCCACTGGTAGAACTACTACTAGTAGTAGTACCAGTGGCGCTGGGGCGATGGAGCCCTGCTTCGTTTTTGTGTGGGTTGCCTTGGTTGCCTTAGGGGTTGCCGTGCTCTTGTAAGAGTCATGATTTCAGTATTATATTCATAGACGGTCACGACATCGTTAGACCTGGAGGATATAGATGAAACAGACATCCATGCTACTATAATTAGGCAGCCTTACGTTGCGGTAAGCGCCCCAGAAGGCCAATGCGAACAAACAACTAAGCCAACCGCCCAGAGCGGGGTCTGGTGTTTCAGAGACAAGCTCGGGAGTCTCATCAAGCGCCTGCATCCATCGCGGCGCCAACAACCTCGCAAGCTCTGCTCAGATCCGAAGAGCCCAACAATTCTATTATTGGTCTTACACCGGGCTCCCATATATCGAACGGCTTGCAGCCTTCCAATTCCAATGAATCCTCTCCCCCGTCACTGGTTTGGGTCCGCCTTGCTACGGCAGGTTGTGGACATGAAGCCGTCGTCTCCAATCATGTCGTTTCCACAACTACAGCTTTGATCCTGGCCCTGAATTAGCTGCAATGTAAATGGAAGATGCATGCAGGCTTTAGATCCCATGTGGATCAGTGGCGCTTTTCTCATTCTTCGTGGCGTTGGTTTTCTTCTTCCTTTCTTCACTTCATCTTCGTCCTTTTTCCCTCTCTTGACACCGGTCTAGAATAAACAATCGACAAACAAAAGTGAAGTGCGATCCATTGTTGCTTAGAGCGTGTTGCTAGTTACTCTCTTTAATTCATTGTCTTATATTGTTTATATTCACTCTGCTCAATGCCTTGTTTATGAGAATAGAACGTCATTCACTGTCTTGTCTTTTGTCACGCTCTCTCTTTGTATTTGGTGGCCTCGCAGCGTCAGTGTCGAATCTTTCTTCTTCTGCAATTTCGAAAAGTCTGTTTCTTTGATCCTCTCAGAATTTGGTTGCCGGTACGCCCATCTCCTCTCGTGGCTCTGAATTAGACGACTCTCGTTACCGATCTAACACATCTCTTCCAGGTCAGCGCGCATATTGAATATTTCACTCGTGAAGAAACTACCACATCACTACATGAATAATGGCCGGGATGAGCCTGGGCCTGAAAAAGCCGTCTCATCTGGATACCCAGCCGACACAATTTCCGCTTTCATCTCCCATTTTTGAAGAAATTGACACGCCCTCGAGTTCGGGATCTCGTCCGGCGTCCGAAGAGGAGGATGAAAGGGACTTGGAGAGGAACAGGCCTTTCGAGTTCTTGTCGCGGGCGACTAAGAAGACAGGCCAGGAGAAGAGCAACAGGACTAAGGGGTCGTCGGGACCGAACACATTCGGATTGACCAAGGCGATGACGATGAACGATCTCCGTCTATCAGAGCAGAAAGACACAGAGTCTGCCAGCCGATCAAAATTAGGTCTGCGCGGAGTTATGAGGAAAGGCACCGAGCCGCCCGTCGGCCTCAATCTGGTAACGAATTTCTCTTCCTCGTCTCCGTCGAAAAAGACTGGTGTGACTGCTGCGCCCTTCGTAGACCTGAATGACTTGAAGCTGCTCTCCAAGGTCCGGGAGAAGGAACGGTCCACGCAAAAGGGGAAAAGTATATTCAAAAAGAAGCCAAACGATGGGTTTCAGAAACTACCAGAGCCATCCGAGCGAATGGAGACACTACAGATTCCATCCGAGACGGACCCTGGTCCCCATCTCAATACGAAAAGTGTTCCGCCGCCTGGTGGTTGGAGTGCTGGTAGCACACTGTCGCCTTCTGATAGACCGATAATGATAGGCCTGGCCTTTCCGCTGGGAGAGTCGCCTGAACACCAAGAAGGCCAGGAGGAGAAGCATGATGAACATGCAGGTGAACACGCTACACCGTCTATCGTCATTACCCCAGCAAAGGAACAGGCCCCATGGTCGGAAGCACAGGTGGACAACCCTCGTCCTGGCCCGCGAGCGGCGTCCAGCATTTACTCTCAGCCCACTCCGAGTTTTGAAAATCAAGATTCGACAATTCCTCCTATACCCGCCGTCCCTCCCGTACCGCCTGTCCCGGATTTCTATTCCGGAATCAGAGTCGGAGTGTTGCGAGATCCGGTGGACTCGCCTGGTGTTAGATCGTCTGTATCAACAGCTCTGGAAAGAAGACAACGTGCGTTTTCCGCAGGCACATTTATTGAAGACGACGACCTTCCTGGCTCGAGAAATACCCGCAACCTGAGCGTCAATTCTGATTTCAGTAGGCATCAGTCTCTGGGTTGGTGGACGTACCTTCACTCGCCGTTATTTGGCCGTTCGAATACCCCGGGAACCAGGAAATCTTCCGCCGTCAACACAGAACAACCGCTGAGAACATCTCCAATCACCGTTGGTTCCGCTAAGTCGAGTGAGCACTGGTGGGATCAAGACTTGCCCTCTTTGTCTCGGGGGTCACATCGTGAAGCGGAAACGGCACCGACCAGCGTAAGCGGGATACCCCGTTCGCAAGGCGGACAGGAGAGAAGTTATAATCCCTTTTCAGATACGGAGAGATCTATGAACGGCAATAACCGTGATGCCTTCAACCAGAGGCAGCCTCAGACGGACTCTATGGCGATGCCATTCGGGATGCTTGGACAGAGGATACAGGGTGATGCCGCCGAATATTACCAGGCTTGCGCTCATGAGCTGTTTAGTGGGACTCCCTACTTCGAATGCGTTAATCATGTTTGCTCGATAACGCCGGCCAACAAGCTAGTCGGACCGGTACCGGACGCTGCTGACGAAAGTGGCGGGGAGAGAGATCTAATTGACATTGACGAGGTTGGGGCACCTCGCTCGGCTGAGACGCCTCACTCGGTTCATGAAGACGCCGAAAGTCCTTTCGAGGACAAGGCTTCACGCCCACTGTGTTCTTGCTGTGGTTTAGAAAAAGCTTCCATTGCTGACAGCCATGTCGACGGAACTCGCGGAGCTACGGCCAAGGAGGACTCGATAATAGCCCCTATTTCTCCAAAAGAAAGTCCTGTTGAATCGGGCACCAGGTCTGTCTCTGAACCACCAGTTCCAGCGCCTCCAAGTCCGCCTATTGAGCGAACTTTCATTACTCCTCCTCCCGACCAGCCCGCAGTTCATGCTACTCCCGCTCCTGTATACAATCATCATGTACAGTATCCCCCTACTGCGAGCCCCCCACAGTATACAGCTGCACCGGCGCAGAACCCAGCATTTATCTTCATTCCTCCAAACCATGTCATGCAACCAACACAGCCGCAAGTGCCTAATCCAACGTCGCCTGGTTGGCAGCTAGCTACGGAGAGAGAAGGCTCTATTCCACTATCTGATATGCGGTCCTCTTTGGCCAGGATGCCGAGTCCAGAACCAGCCCCGATAATGGAGAAGGCTCCCCTGTCGCTGAATGGTGGCATGGACAGAGGAATAGCTGACTCGCCGCCCCGACCTGCTCCAGTTCCAATGGGAATGCCATATGTAACCCGTCCACCTTCAGTGGCCTCGACACAGATTGGCAGACGTTTTTCCGATCTACCGCCTCACTTCAACCCCGCTCCGATCACGGTAACCGACATATCGGAACCAGCTTCAGAGAGGAAGAAGACCGAGAAACGGCGGCGTGCGCTGGAAAAGGAGGATGCGGCTGGCAGAAAGATGGGCGGCTGTTGGAGAGGACGAGGACCATTCAAGAGTAAGGGCTGCTTTGGACGACCAGGCCGTGAAGGACGGCTCCGGAGGAGATGGTATTTTGCCATTGCGCTGTTCTTCCTTCTAATTGTTGTGCTCGCGATCGTTCTCGCCATAACATTGACCAGAAAAGGCGATCAAACTCCGGTTCAGTCGCAATGGCTCAACCTGACGGGCTACCCACCCATGCCTACGGGGATTTTGACTATTGCCGGTGCCATGCCACAGGTGGAAAACACGGGGTGCATCAGTCCTTCTAGTCTGTGGAGCTGCGCTTTACCTAAGGAAGATCAGCCTGCCAATAGGCCTTATGCTGCTGATCAGCCCAATTTCAGAGTGGAGATTCGCTTCCAGAATGGGACGTACAACTACAGCACGCAGGTGGCATCGCCGGGGTCCTCGAACCTGACACAGGTGAAAGTCAGGCGTGATGGCTTCTTCAGCCCTTCCCCAGGAGCACCCAGCATAGACGACCAGACATTCATCGGCAATACAACGGATGGTAACTCTATCCCATACGCAGGTGAAGAAACGCCGTTCTACATTACATTCATGTCTACAGCTCAACAGCGGCTATCTCGACGGTCCGACGATAGTCTCTTCCCTAATCTCACGAACCTCATCCCAGGTCCTGACCTTAGTAGCGACGGCACTGCAGCACCAGCAGAGCTATATCCGCTTCTCGTCTCGCAGCCGATACGCCTCTACAACCGTGGGCAGTCGACTGAGCACTACGGATTCTACAACTACTTTGACCGCTCTATATTCCTCGAGTCCTCTGCGCCTATCAACGGCAGTGGCACAGATGACCTCCCTAATGACGGCAACGGTGGATCGAGTATCGAAAGTGCCAAGGTACGATGCACATGGGCTCAAACACGCTTTCTAGTTAGGGTCTGGACCCAGCCGGAACGCTCGAACATGGCTCTTATCCGCGGCAATAGCAGCAGTGCCACAGCCACGCCAACCCCGACAACAATAACAACCGCAAAAGGCACTGGCAGCTCCTCATCTTCTTCATCGTCATCGTCATCAGACGGCAACTTCACTCGTCCCGGATCCTTCCCTTATCCAGTGACAATCACGGTAGACCGGCACGGAGGCATCCCGAAAAAGAAGCTAGTCTACTGCTACGGCATGGATTCAAACCAGCACATAAACTCATCCGAATCAAAACTCCAAATCGAAAGCCGCGGGTTTGGCGGACACCTGGTCAATCCGGCCCCAGGCATTTTCAACCTCTCCATGACCGGGGGTGCGGACTCGGAGTCGTCTTGGGGAGGGTATGATGGTGGTACTGGCGGGTGTGAGTGTCGGTGGACGAACTGGATTTCTAGGTCGTAGACGGTACTGCTTTTTCTCTTTTTTTTCCCCCTTTGTTTCTGCTTTTGAACTGTATTATGAAGAGGTCTTCTGTTTTCGTCCGAGGCTGGGTATGCGTGCTTTTCGGAGAATAGGGATTTCTCTTCTTTTGTTTTGTTGCATGGAGAGAATGGATGGTACATAATCTCATCGCAATCCCATAGATTAATGTGTTTCTTCTCTGGTAGGTGTAGACCTGCATCGTAGCCAGGCATTCCCTGCCCGAATCGATCTACGGGATCAAGTCAGAGGCAGATAGCCAAATAAAGGAGCGAGAGAGAGAATGTGTTGACCACTCCTGATATACATGAAACCTGTACTAGACGCATATTGATATTCCCGACTAGGGCTACTGCAGGAGTGATCGAGATCCACCAGAATTAGGGCTACCCACCAAAACTCAAAACAGACACCTACCCTAGTTTATAGAACGTATCGACTATGACAAGAGTCAGTACCAATAAGAGCAACGAAGAAGAAGAAGAAGAAGTAGAAGGAAATGTGCAAGGTCAGATTCTCCCTATCCGTCAGGTCCAGCTGGTTATTGTCGACCACGTGCGTGATCCGGGTCCCGTCCGTTTCGACGGTCTCGACGATGCCATTCCCAGTGACTTGCTTGATTGCCTCGAGCTTGTCGCGGCGTTTGTTCTCGCGGCTGAGGTAGATGCGGAGGATGATTATGAAGATTGAGAGTAGGATGGTGGCGACCTGTCATTTGGTACTACCTGTCAAAAAATGATTCTGTTTAGATCGGTTCTGAAAAGCTTTACCACGAGTAGGATGATCCAGGTAGGTCGGTAGCGTGGCTGATGAATGAAGAGCAGTTAACAACCGGGAGCAGAAAAATGAAGGGAATTTGCAAGGGATAGGAGAAACACGCCTTCCACCGTGGCTGGAAGAGCTGCGGCGAAGTGATATTACCCAGGCCGTACCCGATGTGGTACAGGGCGATGACGGTGGTCTTCTTGGTGTGTCCGGCTGAGGCATTAGCAGCCCACACCATGACGATCGAATAGGGGATTCCGGTCGTGGAGCGAATCCAGATGCCTGCGATGAGACCCCACCGGTTCGACCAGGGGAGACCTTAGCATATTTTAGCGAGGAATCAGCGAGGATAAGCTTGGTAACACGAATGACTCACTCAACAATAGGATGCTCGAGAGTGCCCCCGGGATATACGCAAGGAGGGATATCCATGCCCGAGAGTTCTGGGTCCATGACTCCATTAGCATAGGACACAGAACAGCACTGAAAGCCAACTGGCCAGTAGTACTAGCAGGGTGGTTTGCAGAACGGTGAAGCCGAATGATTTGATGATCAACGAGTACTGATTTGTTATGCCGTTGGCCATTTCCTGGGACCAGGAAAACATACAGGGGCCATACCCATGAACTATGTCCAGGGGGCAAAATTGCCGGTGTCAATCCACAACACGCCGTAAGACAGCAAACCAGAGGCTATGGGACTGGCATTGCCGATGGACCACATGATGGGCATGATGACGGCCTGCTCTTGATAGGTAAAGAACATGGACATGGTGAGGAGGAATGCCGGCACAACACACGCTTCAGCCAGGCCCAGCAGAAACCGGACCACGAAGAGCGATCCGAAGCTGTGACAGGGCAGATGCAAGAGCATAATAGCACCCCTTTAAACTCTTGTTTTTAGCAGACAAATCGAGTGGACTCAAGAAATCAAAACGAGGGAGGGATGGAAGAGGGGTTCCTAACCACACGAGCAGATTCCTGCTAACCACTTGCCAACCGGGAGGCGCTGCAGGGCCCAATTCTGCGGCCACTCAGCCACGAGATAGCCGAAGTAGAAGATGAACGACAGCCAGTTGTACTGGTTGGAGTTCAGGTGCGCGTCTTTCATGATGCCGAGAATGGACGAGTTTCCCAGCTGTTGAACCGACCGTGTCAGCACAGATAGCCTTGCCCTAAAGACTGCGCTGGGAACGCCAGATACGCACCGCCTGCTTGTCGATGTACATGAGATGGTATCCAAGGCACAGAAATGGCAGCAGCCGCCAGAGACACTTGTTGCGGATGCGCCGTGCTTCCTCTGGAGTCGGTTCACGGGCATCAACCATGGAGAAGAGCTTGTAGCTCTCGTCGGCTAGCCGGTCAGATAGCTTGGGCGCGTCGACCAGGGCTTCGTCGCTAGCGGGCTGTGCGACTACCACATGTGCTCCTTTCTGTGATGATGCTGCCATGGTCTTGGACTACGGTTAGGGCTGGAGCTGGTACGAGGATGTTGGTGACGGGTTGCTTTTCACCGGTCAGTTGCACGAAACCATTGTAATTGTATCCTTTGGTTAGCACAACGAGCAGTCCCTCGTTATCTGTAGTCTGCCCACAGATCTGCATATGGCGCAATCACTTCCCCGGGCTGTCGTCTTCAGGCCTCGTCTCGGAATACACCCGAACTCATAATTCCCCGATGCGGCGAAGTATACAACATCGCGGACGGAGAGACTCCGGCGCGGGGGAGACGATCGCCAATCGGGGCCCAGGCCAGCCACAGATTTGCCCATTCGACAGGCTGTTAACGTGCTCGCGGCGATAACGGGTGTTCTACAATTGCCAGACAGAAGTATTTGCGCCTCCACCCAAAAGCTAGTGCTAGTGCTTGGACATATGAAACTCTATTCTAATACTGTTCTAGTATTCTAGCAAACAGTGTGTAGATGCTATGGATGCTCACTGTAAGGGGACAGCTGGACCCACCTGTTCCCCTAGGAGGCCGAAAAGACCAACATTATCTGCGCCAGCGGATAAGACCCAGACCCAGCATATGCAGCGCACTAAGGACCAGCTGTTTCCTTGCAGCTCTTCAGAGGCTTATTGCGGCAGCTAAGGAGGCATGACAGGCTATTGATGAGAGGGTGTTCGAGAATTTATATGATACTCTGCCTCACCGTATGCAGGCAATCCTTGAAGTGGACGGATGGCGTACAAGATACTAGTTAAGAAGCACTAGCACCGGCATTTTGGGTGGAGGAGCAAATACTTTTGTCAGGTTGTCGCAACTAATGCCGAGTTCGTTATCACAGCGACGCAGGCAAAGTCCTCGACTTCTTCCAGCATCTTCCCACCAACCCCGCGTCGGAAAGCGTCCTTCCGACTTGGCCACCGCGCTGATATAAAGCAGACTCCATACTGCCGGTCACCATTATCTACACGCAGTAAGTGGCAACTACGACAACGGGAACGGCAATGGCACAGCGACAAGACACGGTGCGCGTCCTGATCGCCGGCGCGGGCATCGCTGGCCTGTCAACGGCGATTGCCCTGACCCGTGTGTCGGGTGTGCCCAACCTGGACATCCAGCTCTACGAACAGGCTCCCGAGCTTCGCGAGATTGGAGCTAGTATTGCCCTCAGTCCCAATGTGAGCCCCGCCGTGGGTGTGTTGCTGTGCACCGCTCCCAAAAAGTGGGATATGACGGCGTCTTGCTAACCGCTCCGGTTTATGAAAACTAGGGCATGCGCACGCTCGAGAAACTAGACGTTCACAGCGCCCTCTCGGACGAAGTCGGCTACCGTGGACCCAGTGGAATCCCGCAGATTTTCCGGTAAGTCGCTGTCGAAGAAAGGGCAGCAGCTTTAGCTTATGGATTGTGCGCCAACTGAACTGTACGCCGTTAGACACTGGAAGACAAACCAGGTGGTTTCGGTAGACACTCACATCAACGTGCCTGACCCGCGGCACGTCACGACGCGCTTTCATCGCGGCCATATCCACGCTGCTCTCCTTGAGCATGTCCCGAGGCATACCATCCATCTAGGCAAGAAGACCGTCCGTGCCGAAGCGACCGATAACGGCGTGTCTCTGTATTTTGAAGACGGGAGCAGTGCCCACGGCGATATCTTGATCGGAGCAGACGGCATCCGCTCGGTCTGTCAGCGAAAGCCCTATCGCTGCCCCTGGAGATTGATTGAGTGCTAACTGGCCAGCAGCGTGTCAGGCAGTCCTTTATCCCTGATTACAAGCTACGATTCAGCGGCAAGGTCTTTATGCGCTCGACGTTTGACACCTCTCTGGTTGAGGGGAGTGTGCCTGATCTACCAGCGGATGCGGTGCATTGGGTATTTCTTCTCCTGGGTCACCTTCTCTTCTTGCGATTTGCGGCTGATTTATGTGCATAGTGGGGGCCTAAAGATAACTTCTTCGCCTCTAGGCTTGGTGCGTGTTCACTGATCCGAATATCGACAAAAGCCAACCCACACTGACCCCGTCCATAGGCAAGGGCCAGTACACTACCGTCGGGGCCTACGACGATGGACGAAGCGCAGAGGAGTTGGAAAAGACTGTCTCCTGGGACCAACCAGGAAACGTGCAGTTCCTGAGAGAGAAGTACAAGGTGTGTGCTAACGCATTTAATAGACAGTCGACGGATGAGCTAACAGCCTTAAAAACTACCAGGACTGGAACCCTATCGTGCGAAGCCTAGTTGAGCACACGCCCTACGCCCGCCTCTACCCCAACTACGCCGGCGATGCCCTGCCAACATGGGTTCTGGCTCCGCGGGCCACCCTAGTCGGGGACGCAGCGCACACTCACGGCGGTGCATTCGCTGCAGGAGGCTCGCTGGCCCTCGACGACGCCTTTGTCCTGGCCCTGGCATTCAAGACCGTCTTTTCATCCGGATCAGCATCAGCATCAGCCGCCCCGCAGTTTTCATCTGCCAATATCCGACGGGCATTCACTCTCTACGACCAGACCCGGCGTCCGCATACGACTCGTCTGTTGAATATTGTGCATAAACAGCTCGATAGGAAGACGCCAGTTCTGCCCACTGCGGAGGAGGAGGACAACGAGCTCGTAGTGAGGCTCCGAAACCGGCCCAGCACGGAGTGGCTGTCTGAGCATGACGTGGAGCAGGCCTTCAAGGCTGTGGTTGCAGCTGCGCAGGATTTGAACGGCGGATCAGCGAGCGTGAGTTCAGGTAGTGGACGGGGCGTCGCTCTCAGTCTGAAGGAGAGCAAGCTGTAGATTTCGCTTTCTCCATTGGAGTGTAGAGGCATGCTACTCTTTCTCGTCTTTGGGCATATAAAAATAGCGCAGACGGACAATCGAACAATAGAACGTAAAATATGGACACGCTGGACGTTAGACAATAGCAATATGGTCATTTTACTATATCCCCCAAGGGTATATATATAAATACTCAATCTGAACATGTCCTAACATTCTGCATTAGCCTGAGGATTCGACGTCCCTGCAAATTTGACTATGGCCAGGTGTCAAGGATCAACATACATCTCACGGTAGTTTAATGTCTGATAATTATCTTTGGATCCGTATCCTGGTCAGTATTAAACGATTTCTACAAGACAACCTTGCCTTCCGCTTCAAGGGACACCGGCGCTGTAAGTACACATGTCTCCACTGGTATCTGTCCTTACTGACGCGAGACTAACAGAAAAGGATCAGGATCAGAAAACACTGGTGCACCGACCATCCCTTCGCCAGAGAAAAGCTACTCCGGGTGCGAACTGGGAAGATCAGATCTCTCCCCGTGACATCTGCAATCCACAAGACGGCGCAGTACGTTGCGGCGAAGGCCCCGAAGCTAGGCTGCAAGGTTGATGAGCGGGGGTATGAATTTCACGGCAAATCCCAAACGGCCCGTTTCAGAGGTCCAGGGGTACCTGCGCACTGGAATATGAAGAATGCCCCCAAAAATGAGAGGATTGGTCCACCTGCCCTGGCTGGGTGAAGAGAGCCCGTGCTATTTTCAGAACCCAGTTGAAATGAAGCCCGAGAACCCCGGGATCATGGCCTTGTGGGGAGGAGGTGAGTCTCTTCAGATAAGAGACATGGTCAGACTTTCGTCCCGTTACTCCACCCGTTGCATCCTTCGTCTTTGAAGCTTTGGAGCCCTCCGAAGCAGAGCACCTCCGGCGGGGTGCTCCGTTGTTGCTGGCACCGACAATCCCTTCCAACTTGGGGGTAGCTCTGGAGCCCAGACTTCTCCCGGTGGTTGGTTCGCGCTATCTTCATGGCAGGAGAGTCCGGGAATGTCATTCCCGCCAGCCGGATCGACAATAGTACCTTGTCTCCCCCTGATGCGGACGAGCATAGCCTGATCACCGGCGATATTGGGTATTGGCATCATTGCCTTCCTAGCGGCTGCAGATCAGCTGTATAAGTCAGGCCAGAAGGTCACCCTCCACGTCACCATCCCGTCCATGCATGATGTGCTGTTCTAATCCCTGCTAAAAGGACTCACCCCCCCCCCCCCGCCGAGTGGTCGCACAATTAATAATCCAGGGGCCAGCAAATGAATGTCGGGCAGATTATCTCCCAAAAAACAACGGCACTCATGGACGCCATGGCCTAGACTCCAGAGGAATGATGATATGCCAAAAAGTGTCAAATTCACGCTCAAGTCCTTAGCGTCAATACGCCTGGCGATCTCTTTACAATTGAGGTCCCCACATCAAAGTCACTTCTTGGAAGTGTTGTGGGAGGTGGGTCTTGATGTGCGGTCTTGGTGCGAAGTGGGGGGAGCTGCGGCACTTGTTGTCGAGGGCAGATTCGGGCGCCAGGGGTGCCAGATTGTTGGAGTCTGAGAAGGGCTGTGCTAAATGCTTAGCTGTGTTTCAAGGGGGACTGGCAATATCATTTTGGAACTTTAGTTGCTTTCCTTCCCTATTCCCGGGCTGCGGGATATTCGAGCGGCAGAACGCAAATGGAATACATTCTATAGTATGGAATCGAAGCCAGACCTTCACGGGCCATGTAGGACATAATCATCTTGAGTGGATTCTAGCAGACGATCTACCAAAAGCTGCGTGCTGTATATACATCTAAAAATAGCGAGACATATACATCTCTATTCATCCATCATGGCAACTCGCACTCGATCAAGCTCTCTACACCCCTCCGAACGGTGTAAATCTTAGTGATCTTCAAACCAGCAGACTCAATGAGCGAATACCACTGTTTCTCCGTACGCTCTACCGAAGAAAAGTCCGCCATCATGATGATATCCAGACTGGTCGTTTCCCAGTACGCGTTCGTGCTGGGGATGACATTCTCGTTGATCAGGAGCTTGCTGTATCCGGGCTTCATAGCGGCGACAATGTTCGCCAGGATCTCCCGGCCCTTGACGTCGGGCCAGTCGTGCAGGACGGAATGCATGTAGTAGGCACGAGCACCTTTGCAGAGGATCATTAGCTTAGGGTTCTAAGTCTAAGGTCATATTATAGGCTTCTTGCAACTCTTACCCTTGATAGGTTGCTCAGTGAAGAAGTTATACGCCATGGGCACTATGGATGAGTGCAGGCTTGTCGTCTTCGCCTGTTCAATCACAGGTGGGAGATCCTGCAGTATCAGCTTTCCAGGGGCGTCAGGCCATTTGCGTCGGAACTCCGACAAGTCGTGACCCACACCACCGCCGACGTCAATGAGCAGTGCATCGTCGTCTCCATGCTTTGCTCCTTCGATGAGTGCTGGCACGGGGTAAAAGCCGGCGTCCATCCAGCTTGGACGTCCCTGGTGGTATGCGGACATATGGTTGTTGAATTGGGAACCCCAGTGAGGGTTCACCCCGAGGAAGTTGAAGAAGCTCAAGTCTGTCCGAAATCCGAGCTTGAAGGCCGCGTTGTTGCTGTCCGTGGGGTTGCGGTAATTGGTCTTCTTGAGGAAGGCAGGGAGAGCTTCGACACCGGCGGTGATGCAACCAGTCCTAAGATATGCTTAGCTCTAATTGTATTGTATGAATACTTTTGGCGAGTGAACGCCTACATACATGCATGGGTATCCATCGCTATACTTTTGCGACATCAACGAGGTTGAGAAGCCAGTGCGGCGATATTCATCTGGGCCTGTCTCGGCAATGACTCCCATCGCAGCCAGATGCTTAAGGATACGGGCTGACATGTTGTTAGTCGGAAAGTGAGGCTTGACGACGAGGGATGGATCGGCTTACACAGCATCACAGTCTCAGTGCCAGTCGCCTCTGCTAGATGGGTGGCTGTCTTCGGCGTATCATCGCGAGATAGAATAGTGAACAGCCCCAAGTCGACGCCTATCTCGATGGCAGCGTAGATGGAGCTCTACACGTAGTATTGTGGTAAGCATGAGCTATCCTATCCGCTAACATACCGATGGCGAGCGGGTAATGTACCTGAGACCAGCAATACCTAATCATCGCCTCACGGGGCGTCTCCAACGCATATACTAACGATCGCGCGGTGTCGAGCAAGTCGGTTCGCACTACTTCATCTTGTCCAGCAGCGAAAAAGGCCTCTCCGCCCGACGCGATCTTCTTCAGGAGAGCAGGCACTTCATCAGGAGCATTGGGAGAAATGGCAACACTCTCGTCAACATAGACAGCCTCAATCTTCTGGCCGTTCGACATGTGCTCCGCACCGTTGGATTGCCCTTCTGCGACAGTCATGATGGAAGTAGATTATTTTGCTGGCGATGAGACAGGAAAACAGTAACCGTGGTGGGCGAAGGGGAATAGTCAGTCAGGAGCTGTGGAAAGCTCTCGGTTTTATGCATTAATAATGGCCCAGCGGCAGCGGAGATGGTCAAGACGTCCGCTATCAACTTTCCCCCCTTGCCCAGACGCGCGTATAATCCGGTCGAAAGTACATTTCGGCTCTCTGGCATGGATGATCATTATTCACATGCAAGAGAAGCGATGCTACATTGTGCATGATCCGTCTGGATTGCTCGTTTCAGAATTCCCGGGCGGACGCCCCTCTGCAGAACTCCCATGAATGGCGGCTATTCTAACGTCTTAGTACTTTGTTAGATAATGCAGCCAAAAAATAGTGCGGTCCAGGCTGGGCGACGGGCCGCTGCAACCGGCAGTCGGCTCCTCGGTGAAGGTTAAGTGTTGGTGTCGGTTATCATACGATGGGACAACGGGCGACGGTTATGCAGATGCAAGCATGGAGTCAAATGGAGTCAAAACCGTTGCTCGGCGCACGCTACTGGCGTCCTGATCGTCATTGGGCACCGGCATCATTAGCTGCAGAGTTGAAATGAATTGTCTCCCGTGCGGCAATACCTAATAATAGGAAGTCCTCGACACCCCGTTTTCCTTTTTCTGGCTTTCCATGGCGCCGGTGCGCAAATGAGACACCAAAATGGAAGATCCATGAGGAAAATGAACGATGGAAGAATCCATGGCTATCTGCACTACCAGTACCATTCCGCCAGACCGAGAGTGTGCGGACAAAGGAATGGCCTATTGGAATTCCCACGGAGAATAGGAGATCTCCCTCCCCGGTCATATCTCTTTCGTACCGTTCCCGTTGCTCCACAGTGCGATCTGTCGTCAGTGGACGCCGTGGAAGGTTTTTGGAGAAACCCACAACCCTAAGCCCGGCCCGCCGGAACATTTTTCCAAGGGGACGATCACAGGCTCACAGGCCCTAACAGCAGCGCTATTGGTGTCCGTCCCGCCCCTCCAACCTTAATTTTATGAAATATTGGCACGCTCGCTGGGACTTTTGTCTCTGTCGAGAACGGAGACTATTGCCGAGATCACCTTTCCACCGGCGTCCTTCCCGAGAGCGCCGATCAGGTGGGAGCACCCGACAAGTCGTACCTTGCAGAAACGCAGTGGCGTGTAGAGCCAGTGGTTTCGACATAATGGAAGTGTTTCGCGGGTTTAGCCTGTCGTACACGGACTGCGCCTTGGGTATGATGGGCTAAGGTCTCAGCCGCTCGTATTCCTTGTTATTTGACGCCTCTGCGTCCCAGGAACCTTCCTCTTGGATCTATCCAAAGCCTTGCGCAAGCCTTTTGTCCACCATGCCTGCAAATGCAGGCAATCCCAGTGATAACAGGGGGCCGAAGATTCTGTCCGTATTGTGGGCATTAACGGGTTTAACAACCATCCTTGTCACTACGCGCATTTACATTCGGGCTAGGTTACTGCGGAATATTGGATACGATGACTACTTAATTGTGCTCTCATTGGTGAGCAACTGCTGTGCATTTTTCCTACTTTTGTTCACATTGTGCAGGGCGGCCCAGAGGCTGATTATTGAGCAGATTCTCGGCCTGGTATACTGTGCTCTCACGACGGCGAATGTACACACTGGCTATGGCAAACATGCATATGTCCTCAAGCCAAGCACAGTTGAGAGAGCATCTCTGCTGAACTCCCTCAGCTTCCTTGTCGGCATTATGTCATTTTCTATTCCCAAGCTGGCAGTAGCTGCCTTGTTGAACCGTATCCTTAACCCGAGTCTTGCACACCGTATATTTCTTTGGACTCTCACTGGATTTGCGTTTGTTGTGAGCTCTATATGCATTATCATTTTGTTTACCATGTGCGATCCTCCGAAGGCGCTGTGGGAGACTCACCTTGTAGTGGAGGGCAAAGCAAAATGCAGAAACGTATGGATCTTGATCGATTACGCTATCTTCACTGGCGGTACGTCTTAAGTCCCCGAGGGATCTGTAAAGATCAATGATTTCTGACCCTGAATTATCTAGCATTGTCGGCCTTTGTTGATCTGTATCTGGCTATCTACCCGTCAACCGTGTTGATGAAACTCCATATGTCGTTGCGGAAGCGATTGGCACTTTCCGCAGCCTTGGGTCTTGGTGCTATGTGAGCTACTCGTCATGGAATCGCAGAATCCTCTAGCTGACTGTCGTGCTTCTCGCTTTTCCAGAGCTTCTGCAATGGCAATCGTCAAATGTACGCAGCTACACGGCCTGGCGGACAAGGATGACTACACCTGTAGGAACCCTACACCCTGTTAACTCCATTGAGATATTCTCTAACGAAAGACACCAGATGGGACAGCAGATCTCGTCATGTGGACCAAGTAAGACGAACCCAGTCCGTTTAGCCGAGGATATAAAGAGAGTATACTGACAGATTTCTCTCCCTAGTGTCGAATCCAACGTCGTTATCATCGCCTCCTGTATTCCAACCCTCCAGCCCGTTCTCGACTTAATCCTAGGAAAACGCCGCTGGAGCTACTACAGCAGCAGTCGCAACCGCTACAAGGGGGACAGCAGCGGCCGCGTGTTCGAGTCGTCCGCCAGCAGATCCAAGTCCAGGACGACGACCAAGGTATCTCGGAAAGCCGACGCCACCACTACAGATGTCGAGAGTCAGCAGAGCATCCTCCACGAGCACGAGGATCAGCGCAGCGACAATGACCAAGGGGGTATACGTCGGACAGACAATGTCATCGTGGAATACGAGCTGCGGAATGTGGACGAGGCTCCCCAACCGCGGTCGTCGTGGTAGGACCACAGGGGCGTGTAATCTCAAAGAGAGCGTCGGGTCACTTCTGGGTGGTGAACCGACAGCCTGGCGTTTAGTCAGGTTCAAAACAGTGTACAGTAATTTTCACATTAGACCAACGCTTTTCCTATAATAAATCCCACTAATATTAGCTAGTTGCCCAACTACATGGGTGATAAGCATTATGTATTATGAGGACAGTGGCATGTCAGCTTAGAAAATGATCTCATAGTATAGTATGTCGGAGACTTATCTCGCATCGCATCTGACGTGCAGTCGATCAGCGAGGTCGCCAGTTCAGATTCAAGTGATCTGAGCACCAGGAGAATACTAGATTGATGGAACCCTTCCAGGTACATCTGCATGGCTCATCCTGACCGTTTTGAGAATTAGCTCCGCTTTTCTTTTCATTTGCCGATACCGTTCTCCTTGACGATGGAGGAAACACGCCTGAAGCGGCGGATTGTATCCGTCGACGATACGCTGACGCTGTAAGATGGATATTTAGAATTCTTGAACACAAGGATGACTTCTCAGCGAAGGGAAGGGCACAATGTTTCACTAAATGGAGTTTCAAGGACATATCATGAATGCCCTACAGGCCAGCTGTGTAAAGGACTTAGCATGCTGGTACGCTGGCCATGCTACTAAGCCGTTGCGGCAAAAAGGCAACAGAGCAGTAACGTTGGTGACCGTCTGGTAATCCACCCCCTAGAACCATCTTGTAGGCGTCCTTTAGAGCCATCTAGCTCAAATTGTTGTCATAAAAAGATTCTTTTGCCTTTCCGTAAGATTTCAATGAGAAATCTTTTTTCATCCATATTGTACATATGCTCCAGCCGAATGTCGCGTTCTGCGGTCTTTCTGGCTAGCAACTTAAAGTATTTAGCTGCAGAATCGGCGCGGCAGCATGCATTTTCAATGCTCAATGTGATACTGGATCCATATTCGTTGCGATATGAGCTTTTGAAAGCATGAAGTTGAAAAGTCGGTGAGTATGAGCAATCGAGCGGCACGGCAGACGGTCACCGAGGGCCTATATACCATGCTACCAGCGCGACTAACAAAAGGTAGGCCACATTTATCCATATCCAAAGTGCATGCAGAAAGTGTAGCTTCTTCAGTATCTGATAATTTTCTGCAATTGGCAGCTTTTGTAGACTAAGTTGTTCCTCTTATTCAGTATCCAAGAGGGCTTTCAGCAACAGCAAAGGCAAAAGCTGCTGCTTTAATGGTTTCATATTGATGCCATCTAGTGCCAGCTGAATTCAATTTTCTTTAGACAGCTCTTCCATGCTTAGAGGTGGTAGAAAATTGATTGAGAAAGCTGTATAGTAGGGGGGTTGAATTCGTGGAATTCGGCGCGGCTCGGTGCTCGGCGCGGCTCGGTGGTGGATTCCGCTGGCATCCAACCAAGCCACAAACCTTGAAGCGACGATGACACTCAACATGAATGCACCTTCTTTTCCAACAATCAAGATCGCCTGGAAGAGTCAGAATTTTACTGAATTCACGATCGGCATTGCTCCATGTATACGAATCCACCGGTTCAGTCTTGCAAACGACAGCATTCAGAGCAACACTCCCTCGCGGCATCATCCGAACAAGCTCGCAAGAAGCAGAGAGTCGACCATCTTAGCAATTCTCAACCTCCTGCGGCATTCTGGGATAATTTATCGAAAGTCTGGCTAACTCGTAATGCTCTTGGGGAACTCGATCGAAGGAACAGCCAAGCTCCTGCAAGTGTGCGCAAACCAACTTCAAAACCTGTCACTGGCGACCAACTTCAGCTGGTCCCTCCACAGTCTTCTCGACAAGGTGGCCCAGATTTATCGGACCTGAGAGGGGTATGTATTTATGAATCTCTCCATAAGGGTACAGACTGACTGTTCTAGTATCCTGAGCCTAGTATGAATTCCCGCCAATCAAAATATCGAGTCCAAAAGCAGAGCCTGAGTGCTTCTAGAGGTTCGAGCGCCTCACGAGGGTCAAGTACATCTAGGAGCACCAGGACCACCAAAAGTAGCGGACCATATGATCGTAACTTTCAGCAGCATCTTGTTGATCATGGGATCTTCCCGTACCGATATCGATTTCCCGACGGACACTTACCCGCCAAACCAAGTAATTTGGACGACATTCTTCAACGACTTGCCCAGCCTCGATCATCGCTTTCACCATCCAGATGTTCAGGGGAGGAGTTTGAAGAATTCCTGCAGGCAGATGCAGATGCTGTCAAAGAGAATCATGTTACTGAGACTGTGATTCCTTTGATTGAAGGCAAAGCTACAGATCGCAAATGTGCTGGAGGTGGTATTCCTTTTATGAACCTCAATCATCTCACAGACGGCACTCTGGTTCGTGGAAATCCCGATCGCTATTATGGCGCACGCCCTGAACAACTCAATCGTCAAATCAGAAGTGAACTTGAACATCAAATCATTCCATCTACGCAGCAAGATCTTCCAATAGTACCAAACTTCTTCCTAGCAGCGAAAGGACCCGACGGGTCAGCTTCTGTAGCCAAGAAGCAGGCGTGCTATGACGCTGCACTAGGGGCTAGGGGAATCCAGTCACTTCAAACATATGGACAAATCGAACCTAAATTTGATAACAATGCTTATACCCTTACGTCGATCTATCACAATGGTCAGCTCCAAATGTTCACCAGTCATCCTTCGAGATCGGCAGAGCAGACGGAGTACTATATGACTCAAATCAATGGTTGGTCTATGACCGCCAACATTGATGCGTTTCGGGAAGGTGCAACGTGGTATCGGAACGGCAAAGACTGGGCAAAGGAGCAGCGAGAAGATGCAATCAAGAAAGCAAACCAACAAGCAACCAGTGACCTTGCTGAATCAACCGCTGTCAATGCGAGCCGTAGCACTGTTTGCGGGATACCGGACAATGAATCGGTGGCATCTATTACCGAGCAATCATACTTCTCATTCAATGATGCAAATGCAACTGACACAGCGGACGAGTCGTTACGATCAACGCGCTCAGATTCTGCCAAACGGTCTCGGGGGAGACATCATGACGACAATACAGTTGGGCTTACAGGTTAGCTCTCATTTCTTGGCACTTGGGAATTCGCTTTGCCTTGGTCTCTCATAGTTATAGATGGATGTTATCGACCAGATATAAAAAAGAGGTAACCGGGGGTAGGTATGGTCGAAATATATACTCTACAATTGGCAGCGGCAAAAGCCGTGCCATAATCCCTATGCGGCAGCAGACCACCGGGGGCTATGACCAGGGCCGATAAAGCGAAGACATGTGATTGGCTGCTTATGTTCCCTACGTTCGGGCTGCCACGGTATATCAAGTAGACTCCGGTAGGTACCGTGGCGATAACCTCCTGGGTCGACTTCATGTTGCTCTATCTATAAAGTCGTGGCCGAGTGAGTCTACTAGGTAGTGTGAAGTATGGTATTAGCGCAATAGGTCTGCTGAGGCATTGAAAAATACCACGCTGGCCAGGGCTATGGAAGAGAGCATTAGTAGGAATATAAAATAAATTAAAGTAATTACTACCTAGGTAGTCTCTTTATAATCAAAAAAAAAAAAATAACGAAGACTGCACAGAATCCGTCCTTGTCACTATACTATTGTAAGACCACTTCGAGCCAACTTCTCTTAATGACTCTGCATCCGGGGTTAGGTCTCATTGCGAGATACTGGACTGCGGCGAATCCACCCTTTCGTGCCAACAGACTCTTGGTGCGAGTTGTGATCATTAGATACTATCCACAAGGACAACGTGTGTTTCCTTCAACCCTTCGAATTCGACTGACGGAAAATCTTTTCCTAGACTTGCGCTGTCCAGCATCCGTGAAGTTGGATATGCCCAGGTTCTCTGTCATAGGACCTAGAAGCGCCTTCTTTCTGTAAATTTCTCAGGCAGAGGTCAAGCAAGAGTTCTTCCTACCTCTGAATCAGTAACCGACGGCCAGCTTTCATCAGAATGGTATGAGTAAATTCAGCCAGTAAGTGGGAGGTAAACAGTTAGGGCTACCTTGTCGCCACCTATAACCACCAGCTGGTGCGCTGTGCGAAGCAGGTTGTCAGTTCTCTTTCGGTCATGATTTGCTAGCTCCCCAGCATTGCGTGCCTGGGCTTGGACTTCCTAATCCGTATCTACTGAGCCATAATTGTCGATGTAGAGTAACAGTAGTGAATAATGGAGGCTTTAATGGCTTCAATGATATACGATATGTGTAGTCGGGTTTTCAAGAGCGTTTACCGACCTTTAAATAGTCAGAACCAGGGTTGGAAGGTTGTCCACGGCTTCTCAAAGAAAAAAAAAAAGTTGGCCGCCATGAATTCTACACGGCTTCGAACTTACAATCTAAATCGAGAGAGCTAAGTGCTTTAACTGATCGTACAGAATACACTGTGTGATCCTGTACATTGAACTCTGCATCGCGGCCTCCTTCACGACAGAAAGACCACAGCCCGAGGCGCAATACACATACCGTGCATATTCAGCCGGTCAGTAATCCCAAGAGCCTGATTACCACATTTGATTTCTGCAGTCAAATAAGAGAAGTAAATGTCCTCTCACATTGTATACAGTGATTTCTCATCCGGCTTGATTCCAAGTTTTCGCCTTTGGCCTCGTGAGAATGTCGACCACTTCAACACTCTTGCGTAGTCCGGCCGCGGTTTCGGACCCTATATGGGCTCTACTTTGAGCCACGGATCAGTGTGCCCGTCATGACATCTTTCAACCATTGTTTCTCTTGGATAAATTGGTTCTCGGCAGATGGCATGATGAGAGCGTGTAAATCCACCAGGAGACGTGCTTCTGACCGATTCTGCAATGTATTTTGAAAGCACTTGATGTACTCATCGGGCCAGCGGAGGACTGCCACATAAAGCAGCCTTTTTGTCTGGAGAATAGTAAAGTAGTTGACGGCTTTGTATGCGGATGACTTGGTGTCCCGAACGGAGTTGCTCTAACTACCCGACGAGAGCGACCGCGCGGGCCCACGATCAGTTGAGATCGAATGTGATCGTGATCTTTTCGATACCGGTTGGCTCATCATATCAAGCTTGTCAATCTCTGACGGCGCCAGTATCCACTGAAAGATATCGTCGGTACGTTCTTCGGTCGCATTCGCGAGACAAGACGGAGCCACTGCTCGTTGTTCCGAATGGTCTTGGTCCTACACTCCAATCAGTCATGTCATTATTGTGGGGTGATCATAACTTACTCTGGCATCAAAAATCAGGTGAAAGGGGAGAGAGTGATTGCGGTAGTTGCTCTGGTCTTCTTGCTCTCTCTTCCAAGGGGTCGTGCTTGAACTGTCTCTAATTCAGATGGCATTTCACGTTTCATAATTGATACCGCGTCAATGAAAAGAAATGCATTTCAATAATTGGGATGACGAAGGGACAGAAATAAATATACGACAATCTCGACAGGCGGACCAAGTTGGCTGAGCTGGCAACTCCGTCGCCGGGGCTTGTGCGCATGAATATCCAATCAGGGCAATTGCCTCGCTGTTCGCTGTGACTCTCTTAGTTTCACTTTTATTGGGTTGGAGTAAGTAGAAGAAACTCACAATCAACCTCAAAACGGATAACCGACGAGTTTAAGCCATGGATTTTGGCATACGCATCATGTTGAGCAGATACCAGGGCCTTTAATGAACTACTAGGGGCCGGCTAGAGCCTTTGGCCTTTTGGTCCAGGAAGTTCAACACATCATAATCCTGCCGCATGCCCGCTCATGTATAGGAAACAATCACGAAGACAGTCGCCATTATGGGCAACAGTGTTCCCCTTTCGTATGCGATAGTGATCATCATCAGTTGCTGCATCCAGAGTATGTCTCACTTGGCACATGATATAAACCGATGGCGGACGACCTCTTCCATTCTTGAATCTTCAAGGCTGTTGAAAATCTCCCTCAATGTTTCATATTTCTTGTTGAGCGAAACGTTGTCAGAAAGGATTCTCTAATCTCGTGCTTCCAGTGTTTCTTGATGATGAGGATGAATCTCGATGCTAACTAGCTTTGCTGGTAGCGGTACCTAAGTCTCGAGGCACTGAGATGGTGCAGAAAGGTCTGGATGGCTGGCTGACTAAGCAACGCTAAGCGTAAAACGGAAGGAGCTGACCTCGGGCACCTGACCACCGACATTTCTTTCTGCCTCAGGTGTTGATATTCCAAATGAAGCTAGACTGCATATGACGCAAGCATGCCCTCCATCCGTCCAGCACGTGCAATCGTGCTCCACGCCCTCTTTTTTCAACTTCGAGTAATTCCCCCGTCAATTCCGACAAATTGAGCAGAGAATACTGATTGCAAACATGGCATCTATCCTCCCTCGTATGAGCTTCCGGGCTTGTAGCGCTCTTTCCAAGGCTACCCCATTGTCGTTGTCGCGGGGATCTCTCCCCAGACTCGCTCGGACCAACAAGGCCGTCACACAGCTTCCCGTTCGCCGGTTCCTAGCCACAGCTCCTCAGGAGCAGCCACGGCTGCGCCTTGGGTCAACAGGTAATTAATTAATCTGATTTCGAGTCCTGGAAGCTATGCCTGGTTGATTGCTGATCATTCGCCGTGTAGCCCCCAACTTCAAGGCTCAGACTACCCATGGCGAGATCGATTTCCACCAGTTCATCGACAACAGCTGGGCCATCCTCTTCTCTCACCCGGCTGACTTCACTCCGGTCTGTACCACGGAGCTCGGTGCATTTGCCAGATTGAAGGATGAGTTTGATGCGCGAGGCGTCAAGATGATCGGCTTGGTAGGTTTCGACACCCTTTTCCCACGTCCCGCCCTCGGTAATGTCTACCTAGTTAATCTAACCCCGTATTCGCGTCAAAGAGTGCCAACGACCTCAGCTCGCACGGAAAGTGGGTCGAAGATATCAATGAGATCGCGTCAACCAATCTGCAGTTCCCCATCATCGCCGACGCGGACCGCAAGGTCGCGTTCCTCTACGACATGATCGACCAAAAGGACCTGGATGACCTGCCCACGAAGGGCATTGCGTTCACCATCCGGGCAGTCTTCATCATCGACCCCGCGAAGAAGATCCGTCTGATCCTGCTCTACCCGGCTTCCACCGGTAGGAACACCGCGGAGGTCCTGCGGGTGATCGATTCGCTGCAGTTGGGCGACAAGAAGGGTGTCGTGACCCCTATCAACTGGGAGGCTGGTGAGGATGTGATCGTGCCGCCGTCCGTATCGACTGAAGATGCGAAGAAGAAGTTCGGCAATGTGAGAGAGCTCAAGCCGTACTTGCGGTACACCAATGTGAAGGCTTAGAGAACTTCCCGCTTGCTATTCCTAAAATGGCCGTATATGCCGCAGCCGTTCTGAACTTCCTCGTGCGTCTGGCCAGCTTCGTTGCTGGCGCGCAGAGCGTAGTATAGATTCATTCGCTAATGGTACTTGATTAGATATATAAGGATTAGGTTCGTAGCCCGCTACTTCTTTCCGATTCTGTTTTGTATGCACAACTGGTTCCGTTTCTGATCTAGACGGCAGTTGAGGAACCAAGCTCAACTACCTACTTATCCTATGCGCCCGTCTCACCCCAAATTTCCGAGATCTTCTTGCTCAGCACCTTGGCGATTTTCTTCCTTCCCACCAGAGTCTTCATCTGCTCGGAAATCATGGTTTCTTTAAGCTTAGGATCGTCGCATTCTAAAGCTTCGAAAGCCTCGACCAACTGCCTTGGAGTCTGCCATCGCCGCTGGATCTCAAGGGCCTTGTCCCCAGTCACACCACGTGTACACATAAGCATCTTCAGAAAGACGTCCCTGAGGGTCAACGTGTCGGACTTAGAGGTCAGGGCAGAGAATGTAGGGAAAGTAACTGCGTAAACAGTCGAGGGATTTTGGGCACGGAGGCGCTCAAGCGTAGCTAGATAAGACTGTGTTGATGAGAGTTGGTGACTTCGGATGAGAGCCACGGGGCAGCTAGGGTGGCCGTTACGCGAATCGTATTTTTCTCGCAAGAGCAGCGTCATGCGCGCAAGATACCGGATGCTGTCATCCAAATTGAGTGTCTTCTTGACGAAATATCCGTTGACCACTTGTGTCGAAGCGATGGCTGACGAGACCATCTCCTGGTATTTTAGTGCGTTTGCGCCGCCGGAATCGTGGACGCTGAACTCCTCGATCAAGTAGACGATATTCTGTATGCCCGAGCGGCGGAGACGGAATTTTTGCTCGTGGAATCGTCCATCTTTAATGGAACCAATGAGGTCATCAAGTCGTTTCCGTTCAACGATCCAATCCAGCATCACCTCGTCACCATCCTCGCCGTAGCGTGAGAGGAACTTTGGATCGTGGAATTTGGCAACCCACATGGCATCGCCAAGTTCAAGCGCTCGGACTTGAGGCGTGATGCCCTTTCTCACTAACTCATTCGAGATATAGTCTCTGTCCTTGGGAGTGCGGACTTCTCGTGTGTCCAGAACCAGCTGGACTGTGAAACTGTTTGGTGGGATAATGACAGGGTCTGCTTCTCCATCTCCAAAGGCTCCAAAGGCTCCAAAGGCATTATTACCTCGGGGATTCTCATAGTCTGGGAAGTCTAGGGCAGCAGAAGATCCTGTCCTAAGCGGCTGCATATCTAGATCGTTAACAACAGAAGTAACAGAGCCTTGTACGTCCCCAGGCCTATGTGAAAAGCTTGCACCTCCATAACTGCTATTGTCGAGCCCCCCAAAATTACCCCTCTGGTCCGTTGTCGACTTGGACTGCCTGCATCAGCATCTGGTCCAGTAATGGATCTGGTGAAATACATACTGACGGATTTCCGAACGGCAGGACGGTTTGAGAAGAACCAGGCAGAGTCTTCTGTATCCTCGTAGCAACCTCCCAACCCTCTTCAGTGAGAGTGTACTTTCGGAGTGGTCGACCACGTTCGTAAACCAGATCTTTCTGGATAAGAGTTTTCATCGAATTCCAAGCAGTGTAGAATCTAGTAGGATCACTGGGAGCTGTGAACGAGGTATCACAGTGCGGTTGGGCAACTTCGATCAATTGCGCTTTCGTCAAGCCCACAGACGAGCTCTCATCTAAAGTCGCAAGACCCAGAAGTAAGGCATAAGGTCCGGACCTCAGAGCCGGCACGTACGGTTTCGCCTTCCGAGGCTTCTTCGCAGGTTCATTTCCAGGAAGACCCTCGTCTGACGATCTCTTCGTATTCGCTGGCGCTGGTCTCAGATGCTGCCGGAGAATGGAATGGGAAAGGGAAGAATACACTACTCACATTTGGCTGGACGGGAAGGTTCAGGCATAGGAAGTCCATTCTCTTCACAATAAGCTTTTAGTTTTTCCGTCAGCCGGTCGCAGAGTTTCGGACCAAGTCCATTTAGCTGCTGCGCCTCGGATGGATGCTGGAAGACCAATGGACATGCCTTCATCGACTCATAGGCTTTCTTATACCTAGAAGGAATCAGTCAACGCGTCGAACGCGGGAGAACTCAGGGCGAAACAAGGGCTACAGACACCGTGAAACCTTTGCTGTTACGTTCCCGGGCCTGATCCAGCCATTCCTTTATCCAGCCCAGTAACAGAGGATTCGCACAAGTATCCTCCATCGCGTCGTATACCCGGACGCCTGGACGTGTCGGGTTCGCGTTTTTTCGCGCTTGTCAACCTCCAGGGTTCTGCCACTCCAGGCCGCCCTTGTCTATCCTTGCAAGAGGGACACAATTGACAACAATCTCATATCCCCGAAGCGTCAGGTACTCCTTCTTTGCGCAAAACTCCGGTGGCAACAGGACACGGAAGAAAGGAAGGGCTTAAGGGTACAAAAAAGCGAATGCCGGACGCGGGGCTCGACCGCAAGGTTTGAACTTACTCCGATAATTGTTAATTAATACTAGAGACGCTGGTCCTCGTCGGTGGGTCCCGGATCGACAGCCCAGTACAGAGCTGTAGACCACATCTCCAGTGCTGCCTTGCAATTCCCGAGGTCGCTTTGTTTCTGATAACAGTACCCCTACCCGATGCATGTTCATTGGTGGTTAGTCTGACTGTGAAATCGTCCTCAAGAGCGTTTTCCCCCGGATCTCTCACTGTCTCGGCTATTCCTACCGTTGTCCTTGCTCTGATCCCGAGCAGTGGCCGAGTAGTTGCCTGCTATCTCGATGTCAATTTAAGCGTCTCTATCTTGTCCGTCAGCGTGCAGCCAACTCGACGATAAGATCTTCCGCTTTGAAGGGACATCGTGAGGATTTGCAAGCCCATCCTCTCGCTGCTTTTTCAATGGCATAACTTGCTGCCCACAACGAACTGCCGCGGTGGGGTTCCTAGCCTCGCACCAAGTCCGACACGGCGGTCGCTGCGATTCCGAGTAGATAGTACAAGTGGACCTAGCAACACTTCTTAAATCGCATCGTTTGGACATAGACACAAATAAGAAGCACAGGCAACTGCTTGTTCTCAGTTTTAAGTACCAGAGATAATATGTGACTCTGAGCTGTCAATGCCGTCCGTCGTCTCGGCGGGGCAGGCCATTGCGACCTGTCCTGCTCCGCCCCGTTTTAACGGCCACCCTCATCTCCATTTTCCCGGCCCCGTCTTTCCTTCACCCTCTGTTCTCTCAACATCTTGTTCTCTCATGGCTGTCATCACGATCTCTGACTGCTACCGATGAATCATGGCCTCCAGCTCTCCTCCCCTAAAACGATCGTCGCACGAGGCCGGCCTGGACTCCCCTCGACGTGGAGACGGCAATGCTGATGCCGACGGGCGGCCGCTGCCGAAGATCTCCAAAGCGCGCGCCTGTGAGATGCCATTATCTATGGTGGGAATGTGAGCAATGTAAGAGTGCTAATGTAGAAAGGGTCCAGGCGCTGAGTGCAAACGCCATAAGATACGCTGTGAGACAAAGCCGGGCGAAAAGAGCTGCGCCAAGTGCATCCGGAGTGGGATCAAGTGTGTCGTCAATGACTTCTCGCAGAAATTTGTCGACGACGATGGGGTGTAAGTCTTTTTTTTGATTCTCTGCTCTGATTGTATGGCTATATTCTTATCAATTTCGCCGTATTAGCTGGAAATCCCATGCCACTACCACAATTCAGCAGCTTCAAGCAGCTGTGTCAAATCTCCTCCGCCAAACGGGCCTACCCGAGCTCTCGACCTACTCTGTTGGCGACAATCGAGTCCCTCTCAGTCCTTCTACGTCCCACTTTATCCATCGGCAGTCCCTCGATGATGAGTCGCACTCGGCAGTGATACCGGCAGCCCAAAATGGCCCGAGGATCGTAATGGATGTGACCAGAGAGACATCCCAAGAACCAGATTTCCAAGGCCCAGACCTCGTTCCGGCGCCAATGCGGAGCCTCTACGAAGTGACGAAGTTACGGAACCTTCAGAATAACCCCGGACAGAAGCCAAAGCTGACGCTCTTGGAGGAGGACTTCATCTCCCGAGGCACCATTTCCGTCCACGAAGCGGAAGAGCTCTTCGCGTATTTCAGTAGGACGATGAACCAGCTCCTTTGGGGAGGTATCATCCTGGTACACCGAGATCTCACGTCGGTGCGCAGAGCGTCAACTTTGCTCTCAGCCGCCGTCCTCACTGTTGCCGCTCTGCATATCCCAAATCGGACGGAGACCTTGAACCAGTGCTATAATGAATACGTAGCCCTCGTGTCGGACTTGTCCCTGGCGCGTTCTCACACACTTGACGACATCCGTGGGCTGTGTGTTGGAGCTTTTTGGCTGCCGGAGCTCAGCTGGAAACTCTCAGGACAAGCAGTACGAATCGCCACGGAGCTGGGGCTCCATCAGAGCTACCAGAAGCTGATGCGCGGCCATCGGAATCAATATGAGCGCGCACAGCTTTGGTACCTTCTCTATGTCTGTGACCACCATTTCAGTATCGCGTACGGTCGGCCCCCGGGCATCCATGAGGACGTGGCGATCAAGAATTACGAGAGCTTTCTCCAGTCGCCTCTGGTTATACCCGGAGATATCCGGCTAATGGCGCAGGTCGCCTTGTTCATGATTCTGACCGAGGCGTATCGGATCTTCGGATCAGATACGGAGCGTCCCCTGACAGAAGAAGACTTTGGCCAACTGCGAGTATACAATGTTGCGGTCGACCAATGGCGGCTCCTCTGGCAACCTCGTTCAGGTATGTTGACATGTTCCTCTAACTTCTTTTCCGCCTCTTCTCTTGTTCCATGGTAATGTTTTTGTTTTCTGACTCCGCCTTATCCGAAAACAGCCGACAGTCCCTATGTGCGAACATACCCTGCGAAGGGAGTTGTGCTGCACTATCACTTCGCCAAGTTCCAGCTCAACTCCCTGTCACTCCGTGCTCTCTCACCGTCCAACACCCCCGTCTTCTCCATGGACCGGAAAGAATCGGCTAATATCGCCATTTCGTCAGCAATGGCTTGTCTGAATCTGGTACTCGAAGAGCCCGACATTCGAGATGCCATTGTCGGCGTTCCCATCTTCACGCACACAATGGTCACGTTTTCGGCCCTCTTTCTCCTCAAGGTAGCGGTGAACTGGAACTCCGCCTATCTCAGCATCGATGGACGCCAGGTACGCCGCCTGGTCCGACGAGTGATTGACTTGATGAATTGCGTGTCTGCCGGGGACAGGCATCTGACCAGGCACATTGCGCGGGGCCTGGGGAAGATTCTGGAGAGATTCGATGCGTGGGAGACGGCATGGCATCAACCTGTCCTGAGTGGAGCAAGAGTCGATGAAGGCTCCATTGATCGCAATGGGCGTGATCTCGCCGACAGTGTAAACGCGTTGGCACAGAGCTGCCCTCCGCCAGATCTCATCTATGACATGGTGGGTACGTACGGATTCGGGCTGGATGAAAGCCTGCTTGACCCAAGCATGACAAATTTCGAGTTCTGGGGACAATAAGAGGGATGGATTTTTTACTTTGTGTTTTTTATTTATTTTTTTTGTTAAACGGATAGATACCCTGAGATATATTTCTCTGCCTACACAGCAATGTCCACATCCATTCGCTCCCTGGTATCTCGACGTCCGATGGCACCACATCATAACGTCATGGACCTCCCGTAATTAGTATCAGCCGTGACCGTACCTGTTCGTAGATGTCGTAAATTACGTCCTGTTTGCCGCAATTCCGCCGCAGATTGGGTATCGTATTGCGTCTCGTATCCGCACGTCCATTGGTGTATTATTACCCGCATACCTCGGGCTTGTCCTCCAAGACCACGCACCGCACACAAGGCTAATGGCCACGCACCAGACCGTCCGTACAAGCGGCAGTCTCCGCGCACGGCCCCAACTCAATCCGTACGCTGCAGGCGCATTGCATTAACTTACATCGCCCGGCCCAGCTCAGCTCTCCTCCTCAACCGGGAAGGATGGCGAAGCACTGAAGCTTCCAGCCTTTGCATCGGGTTCCCCCCCTCCCCTCTCCCTCACCCCCCTGTCGCTGAAGTAATTGATCCTCGCTCAAGTAATACTCCGCATTCCGGACCTATCTATTTTATCTGTCACAAGCGAGAGGTTCCCAGGTGTTGTGCTTGCCCACTCCCCGCCTCCCGCTTTATAAGCTTCTCCCTATTCTCTTTCGCCGGGACTTCACACCTTGTCTTTTCCCCAAACTCCCTCCGCTCCTCTTGCTCCAATTCCCTTCCTGGTTGAGTCCCCTACGCTCTCTCCCGGGCCTCCTGATCACCTAATTTCTCGCGGATTTTTCTCTTCCGTTGATCTAGAACTCTTATTTCCCCATTTTCTGGTGCTGAAGTAGCCCTAATTAGAAAAACAAAACCCCATCTAAATCAGGCATCATGGCTGCGCGGAAGAGACGACACGACTCCGAGGAAGAAGATGAACTTCAATCGCTTCCGAGCGACCTTAGCGAGGAGGAATCAGAGTAAATTCTTTCCCTCCCTCCCACTTCCGTGGTTATTCTCATAATCTGCCATGTTTTCCCCGGCGTTTGCGTCGCACGGCTGCTTTGGCGCAGGGCGCGCTTTTTCATCTCAGGATTCACCGGAATAATACGTGGCCATCTCGGTTGCACTTGCCTCTGAAATGAAACAAGAAATGCTGACGCAACGCGCGCACAACGCCAGATACCAGGATACCGATCTGAGTGATAGCCAACAGGGCGAGGAAGATGAGGAGGAAGATGAACTCGGGGAAGAGAATGGTGAGGATGAAGATGAGTCGGAACCAGAGGGCGGCAAAGAAGAAGGTACTACCTACCTTACCTTATCCTTCCATTCCTGGTTATATATTCTGCTTTTCCGCGCAGGTCCATTTGGAGTCTGAACAGTAGCTGATCATTGCTGCGATTCAGCTGCCCCCGTAACCAAGAAACGGAAGACGGCTCCAGCTCCCGCCGAAGAAGAAGAGGAGGAGGAAGAGGAAGAGGAGGATGGAGATGACGATGGTGAAGGCGACGAGCAACCAGAGGGCAATGGCACCACCGAGAAGACCGCGAAGAAGAGCGGACCGGCTGCTGCTGCGGCCAAGAACAAAGGCAATGTTGTTCCGAAGGAGCCTGAAGTCGAGGAAGTTGAAGAGGAATGATCATATCTTCCTCCGTTCACGCGACTCTCATCCGTGTTGACTTTTATGCAAATGGACGAGTATTGCCATGCTACTGATTCTGGTCGATTTGAAAGTGTAGCTGTAGCAATGACGTTCATGATTTATATCGGCAGTTGGACGTGGTGAGTTTGGCTTGAAAAGCATTAGATAAAACGTCTGAAATGGTCTTTAAGTTCTGTGCAAGCTATTAGTGGCTAGTTGAACTGCTCTTCTACCCACCATAGGGCTGGCCAAGTGGCAACGGACTAGGTACTGATGATAGAAAAAGATATCTCTTCCGACCATTCCTCCAACTGCAAAAGTTTTATTTTATGTCAACTACGTACACAATAATAGCACACCAATCTTGAGTCTAATTCACAGATCCGAGACTATTGTTGTAGCTGGTGGTTCAATAGAACGGCACTATTGCGGTCGGCGTCCGATAAATATGTTGGAAGTAGGACCAACCCAAATCCCAGTTGCTAGAAGCGACAACTAACGGTTTAGGACCATAGCGACCTATCCAGACCGTGTGAAATAAGTCTAGTAGTGTAGCGCCATTTCTTTTTTGGACCAGATATCTCTCAGAAGGGAGAACTAGGTGAGAGAATTGTCACCTCGAGTCTGAAGAACGAACGCCGCCGCAACATAGCTCTAACGCGACTCGCCGAGTAAGTTGCACAACCATAAATTGATATCACTACTAGCATCACCATGGGCTTTATGAATGACAAGAAGTGTAAGATAAATCAATACCAGATATGGAATTATGAGCGTCGTTTAAGAATTCCATTCTGGCTTTATGATTTACAATAATCATGTCTCCTGCCAGGTTGAGTTCTGTCATCACAATGAAGCAATGGATAGTACTATTGGAAACCCATATAAGATTTTCTAGGGGAACCTTCAAGCCACTTCATTATGTTTACCTGAATTGAGAGCTGCTGCGACTTATTTATCAACGCCATTGCTAGGCTTCAGTCAAAATGGCAGTGAATGAAAATCCTGATGACAGAGAAAGCGTCTTGAAGGGGCTTCCCCCCACAACCAGTGAATACCATTATGAAGGGAGGGAGAAATTCTGGGATACCTTCCATAGGGAATATGATCTCTTCAACGCCGACGAAACAGGGAGAAGAAGTCAGTTCATAGTCTTCTCTCACCTAGACGAACAGACATTCCTTGCAGATCTTGACTCCAGCAAGATCACTTGGCTTGACTCCTACTCCTCCGTCGCACAAATCCTACTAGTCAAGATGATTACCAATGCCCACGAAGAAGTCCATGAACAATTCTTTACCAAAATGATCGAGAAGATGGTCCACATGGGCAATGCCCAGAAGTCCCTGCATATCCAGGGAAGGGCAACCAGGCAAACAAGATCGCGGAAGAAGGAACCAGATGCACAATTCCGCCCTAAAGTTCTCCCAGCTACTCGGTCAGACAAGTGGCCATCTATGACCATCGAAGCAGGATATTCACAGTCAAAATACAAGCTTCAGGAGAATGCTAAGTGGTGGCTGAAGGAGTCTGCTGGGGACGTGAAGTTTGTGTTGACAATGTCTGTGCATAAGAAGAAAAAGGAGATTGTTTATGAGTTGTGGACACTTGCAGATCGTTCCACCAGAGCCGAACCTGAGAAGAAGGCTCCAGTCATATCGCAACGGGTGGTTGTCTCGCAGAGGCAAGGGGATGATGAACCAACTTTTACAGCCAACAGAAGCCTGGTTATTCCTTTCGAATGTCTCTTCCTTAGGAAAGCGGCAGGCCCCGAAGAGGATCTTGTCATAAGCAAAGAAGACTTCGTGGAAATGGCCACAGCTGTCTGGGAGGCCCAAGGAATCTGAGATAGCAGCCATTCGCGAGCACAAGACGGATATGAGGTGAAGGTAAACTTAACTATTTGCTGATGCAACTCCTCTTATCCAAAGTACTAACAAGACACCTGGATGGCAGTATTTCCTTTTTGCGAGACAGCGGGTCGGTATCACCAGATGTGACGGGCGAAGGTCAAGGTTCAGAACGGAGGTACACGCATTTGATACCTACACAGCCAGAAGTACTTAGCAGTCCGCTGATTTTGACTTACAGGAACGAACCTGCCTGGCAACTAAAAGATAACAAATCATCGCTCTGGCAGTATGAGGGAGAACTGAAAAGTGGCATATGTGCTCAATTAAAAGGGGAAGAAAAGTGAAAAAATAATAATAATAATAAAAATAAAAAAGAAAAAAACTTGGAGAGGCCAAGGCAACGAAATAAAGCACCAAGATATTGTAGAATCCGTAGTGACAGGTCTACATGAATGGGTACAGTGAAATATTGATTTAGCACACACACGCACGCATAAGAAACTGCTTCCCACAGATACTTCTGTAAATCCCTTTCCTGTCAGTCATATCTCTCATCTTTCCTCCTAGCAGAAGTAATAAAACAAGGGTACCGGATGGCCACGACCAAGGCAGGCACTGAAGAATAGCTGGCGTTGGTAACTATCGCAATTTACACATCAGCACCACGATCAGCCATCGCTACCGCTGCTTCGGAAGGTTGCACATATTTGACAGTAGTGATGCGTCAGATCGAGAACCTGTTGCGGAAGGTTCGTCGCTTGGACGATACTGCGGACCTTGACAGCACCTTCTTCCTCTATGAGTTTACGGATTGTGTAGAGAAGCTCCGGCGAGAACTGCTCCATAAGTCAGCGTGGTTGTCCGATGTCCGGTGTTCTCGCGGGCTAAGAGAAACAGAGAGGGAAAAGAAAAGTCGGACTAACCTCAGAGTACCACCGGTATTGCCACGTTATAAGTCGAATCAAAACTCCTAGCATGCTTCTAGTATCATTCCGTTTCTCGTAAAGCTTAAGAATCCCGCGCATAGCTTTGGGGGAGAATCGAATCGACAGGCAATGTTGATAGGCTTCAATCGCCTCGTCGAAATGGTGGAGGCGCTCGGCTAGCTCACCAAGAATCTCCCATTCGGTAGCAGACTTCTTGTACTCGATCGCCTGTTGACGGAATTGAGCCATTTCCGTTCTCCAGATTGTGTAGATGCGAAGGTCTTCGTAAAGAACCATGAAAAGATTATCGAGCCACCTCTCACAAAGGCGTTTGTTCTTGAATTGAGTGTACGACGCATGCGTAGGGTCAGTCTATAATACCGTCAGCCAGCTAAGACTCCAAGCAGGGGCAACCAAAGATATCACCCACATTTGTATTCTGAGATGTTGCTCCCTGCGATGCCCTTGTTTGCTCCGGCTTCTCAATAGAAGCTTCCATGTGATTCTCTTCAGTGACACTCTCCCCGTTAGTATTAGTTTCGTGAGCATCTTCCGCAGGTTCGTCTTCAGTCGGATGTCCATTTTCATGTTCCAATCCATTTCCGTTCGTTTCCACGTTCGATGTCGACATCTGATGTACGGCCACTGAACTTGCGTTGGCGCTTGACCGTCCAATCTTGGATGCATGTTGGCGTTCAACACGGTATTCTTCCTCCATCACGAAGACCTCGCTGCGAGCTTTGAGGAGTTGGTCCCAGCCGATAGCGGCAGCAATCTTAGTCAAAAGATTGTACGCCTTCAGAAAAGTGCCTTGGTAGCCAGCAGCATGCAGCTTACGAAGTGACGGGTGGACCACATCGTGGGGTTCTCCTTGCTTCGGCTGACCCTCGTCGATTTCTTCGAGAACACTCTCAGCAAGAATGGGCAGCATGATGCGCGACGGTTGTGGCAGCCGGGGAGTATCCTTGTCTTGATAGGTAAACATAGGGCAGGAGTTGAGGGTTAGAAGAGCCAAATCCCACTGTTCAAGATCCACGTATACCTCAGCTAGTCGGGCCCAGGTGCTGAATTCACTGGGTGCAGCTGTTACGGCCCGTTGGGCACATTCCAAAGCTAGTTGTCCCTCTCCCTTGCTTTGGCAGAAAGACGCTTGGCAGTCCAGCAAAGCATAGTCCATAGGAACATCTTGTAGCGCGTCATATATCAACCGGACAGCTTGCACTTCCTCGTCCGCCATGATAAGCACCCTGGCGAGGAGCGACGAGACCTCGACATCTCGAGTGCGGAGCTTTTCAAAGAGGTTTATGCCAGATGCATAGCGACCAGTGGTGTGGATATACTTCAATAGACCAGACGTTAAGTGGTTGCTGACAGTGTTGGGAACTTGTGTGGTAGGATCGGAACTGAGCTGCCGGCCTTTAAACTTGTCAATGACAGAGATACCATAGAGACTGGAGGTGAGCCGCACCTAAGAAGAAGAGCCTCTCTGCGGCATCCAGGAACTTGTGCTCCATTTCAGTATTCGTAATAGGATTGAACCGTCGTACCCCAACGATCTTTCGGATGGCATCGCCGCTGCCGTCATCTGCATACCAATAGGCCCTCAAGATTGCGCACAGGAAAGTCTCCAGCCATAGCGCATCAGTAGCAATGCGCTTTTCCCCACGCTCATCGATGCAGTAGCTCTCAAGACTTCCGGGTATCTTGATCTCAACGCGCATATCGAGGTGCGAGAAGGCATTGTAGCAACTGAACCAATTGTCAACGGTCAGTCGCCTCATAGAATATCTTCACTGTGGATAATCTAACCAGTAAATTCCGGAAGAAACCTTATGCGATTTGTCCAGTGGCGAGTAGGTGAGAGTATTCACGTAAGCGGCTAAACTGGCAGAGGAGGATGCATCGATTCCGGTGACATGGTGGTAAACGCCCACCTAGGATCATCGAGGCGGATTAGTATCTTCATCATCTTCCTCCTACATTAACACTGCGCAGGCGGGTAGAGCAAGCAATAGGGAGCGTCTCCGAAAATACCTGGCGATCTGGGTGAGTCTTATGCTGCTTCACCAAATATACCAAATCCGGGGGACCCAGTTCCCGTAAATTCTGTAAGGACTCGGTACGGGCATCGATGGCGGCGTAGATATCTTCTTCTTCGAACAGCCTAACCGACGAAATAATTGTTAGCAGAGAATCGGAAATCTGGAGCCAATGAATCCAGATGGGAAATTGCCCATGTTGGAGGTGCCAATGCCGTGAGAAGGTCGTGCTCAGGAGCAACAAAGCGACGGGAGAACACTTACTCGGGAACAGCTGGCGCGACCATGGCGCGTGCGGGCTCAGAGATTGGAAGCCGCTGGAGAACCAAATATCCAGTGATAAGAGCTTCAGTAGTTGCGGGCTCAACGGAAAAAGAGGGACCGACTGAAGGCCAGAAGTTTGGTGCAACAAGAAGTGAAAGTCGCTCGAAGACAGGTACAAGCTTGTTGATGATAGCGTACTTGGCCGTTTCAGCTGTCTGGGGGAGGAAATATGCCTGATGTACGAGGCAGCAAGGAGATAAAATTATGCTGACTAATACGGTTCCAAACGCGTCAAGGCACGTGAAGGCACGTGTTTCTATATCATCTCGCTTTCATCCGATAATCCTTGTTTCGTCCGGTAATTCTTGCTGTTTCATCCTTTCGAAGAGCTTGGTTGATTGCCGTGTCTTTTGCGGAATCGCGCTCTTTGCGCGAATGTTCAAATGGTCGTTGTGTCTGCTTTTCGATGCGCTGCCATACTTACTGGTAAATCGCCAACATGTCAAGTTGGGCTGCGCTCAATGTCGAACCCGACGAAGTCGCCGAAGAAGAAGTCGACAATACGAAAGAAATCCAAGTAGAGGAGGCGTTGAAGCTGTATCAGAATGCCCTGAAGTTACATTCTCAAGGCCCGGAGTTCTACTCTCAGGCGGCCGAAGCGTATGATGCGCTCCTCAAATCAGACATCTTCAGATCCTCAGAGTCGTTTGCCGACTATATGAGGAATGCGCTGCAAGATCCAGAGACCCAACCTGCCGGTTTCACTGACCATGCAGCGGACGAGACACTTGGGGAGATAGACATCAATGACTCGACCTCCAGCACTTTATTCCAAACAATACATCTTTCATATAAAAATTATGGACAATATCTTCTGGACTCTTTGCAAGACCTATTGAGAAAGACGCCTGAGGACACACGTCATAGCAGAGAGATTTCTTTGAAAGTTGCTTCTCGGTCGAGGTCAGCCTTGTCATCTTTTGCGAACGCTCTGGAGCGCGACGACTCAGACCTTGATCTTTGGAGAAAGAGCGCGAGACTCAGCAGCACTCTGCAAAGCTATCGATTAACCCGATACTGCCTGGAAAGTGTTCTAGCCGATGATGATAATCGTCTAGAAGTGCGGGCAGAGCAGTTAGGCTTGGATGAGACCTGCGCGGAAGAATCCCTTCGGGAAACTCTTCTGTCAGTGTATGACAGACTGTGGGCTTCCCAAGTTCCGCTTAAGAGGCCCAAAAAGGCGCTTCTCAAGATTCTAACACGTCAAATTGACCCATATCCTTATCTACCTGGCCTCCTGGACCCTTCCGAAAGCTCAAAGTCGTTGAAAAATCTGGCGACCAATCGCCCCAGTCATCATACAATCCGACCCAATACATCAACTTGGCTTTCCATTGGCGAGAATATCCTTCAGCTGATCATCAGCGAAGACACCAACCTTAACGCTGGTGCTGCGATTGATATTCTTCTTCCCGGTGGTAGCTCCGAGGCTGCTCCGCCAACCGTTGAGGAACAGACTCATTCCCATAGGCCTCTCAAAGGCTCCGATAGTCTGAATCAAGAAGATCAGGAAGAGAAACGACTCAGTGCTACCCATGTGGGAGATGGCCACAATACGTCGGTGGAATCACCTTGCCTAACAAATATTCAGGAAACAGCGGCTACTGCAAAATCCCCAGAAGATCAGTCGTCCTTTGACCGAGGAGCCGAAAAGCAACTAGCGGATTCTCTGGAAAACCTAGCAGGTTTGCCGGCAGAGCCAGACGTCCAGCAGGAGAATGCAAATGGTGACGAGTCAGACTCCAAACCGTCACTAGTTGTCGGTCGAAAAAGGTCCTCCACGTCAGTCGCGAACGAGGACCAGGCCGAAGGAGGAAGAATGAAAAGTCGTCGGACTCGCGCTCGGGAATCCAACGCTGATTGTCTTCCGAACGAGGAGTTGCCTTTCGACCAAACCAAATACTACGAAGACCGCCTACGAATCTTCGTTGAGGCCGATGATTCGCTGTTCAGAGTCGCAGGATCTCTGTTGTCGAAGATAGGAATCGAAGATTTGGGTACCGCTGATCAGCTGAGGAGACAGGCCTCCGAGCTTGAGGATGGAAAGGATTTTGCAACGATTGCTCAAATTATACCGGAAGGGACGGAGCCTTCGCTGTGGGCTGATCTTCGCAACATTATCAACAACTGGAACGAGAAAAGCTCTCAGTTGGTCCGAGAAGGTGACCCTCTTTCAGCACTTGAAGACCTTCAGGGCATGAACAGGTTTGGATTGACTGTCTTCCTGGAACACTCTAAGAGGTCAACTAGAAAACTTGGAATGGACGAGTCTTTTTCCGGGGACGAAGGACTTCGGATGTTCCTATCTACTGTCAATAATGAATGGACTGGTCTGCACGAGCTTGCTTTCAAGTGGCTTCAAGGTCTTCTGATGCCAAACTTCGGGGAAGATCCGGAGCGAGAAGCCACACCACCTGACGATCATACCGTCCAGTCTACCTATACATCATCTTTGTGGCCAGAGGCATTGAAAGAGATCATTCTTCAGGTATTGGCCCGAGATGATGAATATATCTACAAGACAATGGTTGAGCTTGTTGCAGTTCTTGAACGTCGCATCCTTCACGAAACCTCCGAACCTCAGTTTAGATACAGCTCGAAACATTTCTCAGAACTGCAGATGATTCAAGCTATCTTCGAGCTGCATCTCGACTCATATGCGCAGATTAGCAACCCTAATAGCAATGTCGATCAGGGGACGCGAGCTCCTGAGCGCGATCGCTTGGAACGGTGGTCTATGCTAGCGCGCACGTCCTTGAGCCACTTTTTGGACCATTGTCCGGCAGGGAAGTGTCAAAATTATCTTGCTCTCCGTCACCTATGGGCATCGACTTTCCACATGAACGTCGTTGCGAATGCCCCGCGTGAACATATGTTGCTTTGCCTTCAGGATCTGAAGCTTGTCCTGCAATCTATTGGGAGCCCAGTAGTGCGCCTTCCAAATAGCTCTGTGATGCCGGAAATTTCAGTGAATGCTATTGACCAAGAGGTTTCGAAGTTGAAATCTATGGATTTCTTCCTGAGAATTTTTGACCCTACTTCCAAAGATCCTGTGGACATTATCGAAATCATGGAGCCAATTCTCGAGCCTTCGTCCATCGAGTACATTGAACCGGAATCGTCCGATGATGGGTACGCAAGGCGCCCAGAGCTGCAGGAGATGTCCTCTTTTCTAGATCAAGGAGATGCCACCCTGCGGCTGCTTTTATGGCGAAAGCTGCAGGATGCATATCAAGCCATCGATTACTCCCCCAAAGTCATTTCTTGCTGTCTGAAGAGCATCGAAACGATAGTCAAGCAGCTTTGGAGTCCTTCCCGGTTGGAGGAAGAGTCTGTTGGTGAACGTCAGACCACGTTGCTCAAGTGGCTGAAGTCACTGGATGCCTTTCTGAAAAAGACTGTCACGCTTGTTCTACAACAACAGGGGAAAGCATACGAATGTATTGATGATGATCATCTAAAATCGTCAATGTCTGCTGTGACTCGACTATTGAGGCTTCTTTACAGCTTCACGCTTTATGAAGACTCCGTACGAGTTGGCCAGACCGCAGCCCCCGAACTGCGGGGGTCGTTGTTGAAGTCACTGGAGGCGTTTCGAGAAAGGTTACGTGAAATGCAGGTCAACTGCTGGATACTTCAGTATACTTCCCTGAGGGAGGCGATATCCCAGAATAATGAGCTCTTCGATACTCCCTCTGAAGACTCTATTCAATATCTGCGCCTAGTTCACAATGCTCTTGGCATTCGCTCGATGTGCAAGTACTCAAACAAGCGTTTCGTTAAACTCATGAAGTCGGAACTTTTTGCATTAGGAGCTGGTGATGAACACGAACCTGAAATTTGCCAAGTACTTTTCGATCTGTATGGAATTAAGTTTTCGTCGATGGACGGTGTATCCGACCATGGCTGCCCGGCTGAGAAATTAGACCGCGTCACGGCCGTTATGATGATCGATTTCGTGATGATGCAAGCAAAAAAATTAAATATTAAGGACCTGTCCAAATCGGAATTGAAAACCACGATCGACAAAATGCAGCAGGTGATCGGACTATCGAAGGCGTCGTCTTCGTTAATGTTCAACCGCCGTGTCTTAACTGCCTATCTAAAATTGCCGATTGATCCTTCACATCTGTTCCGTTCGGTCCAAGGGGTTGGAGATCTTTCCATGATCCCTATACCTGTCGAGAACGCGAAAATTGCCAATAAAGGGTGGTATTTCCTTCTTGGCTACACTGCCTTGACCAAATTTCGTTCACAAAAGCGGCTCGGTCCTGTTCCGACTACAGACCTCGATGACGCTATCAGCTTTTTCCGACAAGACATTGAGCATGGTACTGGGAGATGGGAATCCTGGTATCGGCTGGCGCAGGCATATGACTCGAAATTAGATGAAGACCTTACTTGGTCCGCAGAAAAGATCAACAACAACAAGGCGGATCTGGTCGGCTGGCAACGTTATGCGATCCGTTGTTATGCAATGGCTGTTGCAACAGCTATCAGAACCATGGAGCCTACACCAGAAAACAGAGCTCTTTTATCTGATGTTTATACTGACTTCGCGATCCGCTTATATGCGTCTTCACGGGAACCTCTTTCTATGGCTGCTTTCAGGCTTACGGACTTCGTCCGCCACTTTAGCAATGAAGAGAGTCAGGAAATGTACCGAAAGCAGCCGTTCCAAGAAATGAAACTGTACTCCGTCTGGAACTTTTCCAGTTATCTTCTCAAGCGGGCTATTGTTGATAAGCCCAAACGCTGGATGTTAGCTCACTCCTCAAAATGCCGAACCCTTTTTCTACTACTGACGGTATTCCAGGAACCACTATATGCTGAGCAAGTGCCTCTGGAAAATGTTCAGCTGCGATGAGTCTGTCAGAGGAAACGCTAAGCCCGTCGAGCTTGACGAATTACTCGAATCTCTGCTCGATGCCATCTACAGCCTCCCTCAGCGTAAGGATACACGCTCAGACCCTATCTTTGAGCCACACTTCAAGCTTGTGTCTATTGTCTACAAACTTGTCCAGAGGGGGGTCTTAACGGTAATTTAATATTACCCTGTCTCTTCTTTTGTCTTTCCTGCTGACATCCTTCTCAGCCAACTGAAGGGAGCAAAACTCTCCAGGCAACACCCTGGGCTCGGAAAGTTCCACCTGCTGAAAACATGGAATCATGGGATACTTACATTTTGGAAGTGCTTAAGCGTTTTAAAAGCGCGGACAAGTCCAATTGGCATCATCGTCTCCCTGTTAGGGTAAGGGATCTGTTTCTTGTTTCCCCGTTGCTTGAACAGACGATAACCAGTTTACTCCCCATAGGCCGCGCATGTCATCTATGATAACCATAAGGATGCCGCGGCTGCAGCAGCTGCCAAGCAAGAGCTCACTCAGCAAATTTTCACGAAAACCATGACCATCCAAGTGTGGAAACCCGAATTTGAACGGCCTGGCCGGCACTTCGTCTATACGACACGGTACGCGTATTTCTTCATGGCTCTGCTCAATCAGCTAGATGATCGCGCAAGCCTCGATCAGCTGCTGCGGCGTGTGAGGAAGAGGCAAGGGGATTTCATAAACCACACCAAACTCTGGGAGGATATCTGCCTCACTTACTCTAAGGTGAGAGAACCTTGATGTACACTGTACCGACGGGAATCGGTGTTGAACTGACGGTCTTTCAAAGGTTGTCCGAAGAGCAGCCAACGTCCAAGAAGGACATGAAGAACGGATTTTCAAGCCGATGGGCTGGGACGACTTCGTTCAGAATACGGCCCGTCTAGACAGCTTGCCCAAAATGCTTCCGGAAAGCACTTTTATCCTTGAGCTCATCCGCGATATCATTGAGATGAAAAAGCTGAATAACCACCTTATGAAGGTCACCATGTTCGAAGACTTGATTGCCGACCTCTATGCCCGTCTGTACGAGATTCATGTGCCTCGAATTCTGGAGCAGGCCAATGAGGAGAACAAGGAAAAGATGAAAGTGGACCATATTCTTGCCGGTCATGACGATGTCACTGGCACGCCCACACCTCCTACTTCCGGCCCCGGAGACTCCCTTCTACCCCCCCAGCCTCGCGGGCGCACGAAAGGCATAGCACGTAGAGATATTCAGAAGCGAGCCGAGGCGATCGTGAACCACAAACTCACACCACGTTCTGCGACCACGACCATCAAAACAACAGCGACAGCAGAGGCCGAGGTTCCTCAGCCTAGCCCAGCGGCCGCTCCGTCAGTTGAAGAACAACCAGGCGGAGACAACCCGCGTGAAGTTGATGAAACCGGCTCCGGCCAACAAGGCAGTGTCCCTAATAGTCTACACGACAGCGCCGATGACGAGAGCGAACTGAGCGAGATTGATGATGAAGGACTGTCCAAGCTTGAGCGCAAGGCGCTGTTGTTCGCCGACTTGATGGACGGAAGGTCACCGGATCATGGTTCAGAAGTGTCTGTGCCAGCCAGTGTGGATGGAGATGATGCTGAGCAGACTGAAGCCCAGGGCTACGTAGAGGGCGAGGACGACGCAGATGCTAGTGCCGCTCAAGCCGATGACACTGAGGCTAATAGGGAAGAACTTGATGGAGAAGATAATGATGAAACGGAAGACGTTGCGGGCGAACGCGATGATGGCGATGAGGAAGGAGATGAAGAAGAAGGCGAAAAGAACGAGGGAGATGATGTTGGAGAGAAGGAGGACGAAAACGAGGACGAGCAACTAGATGCTGACCGAGAAGTCGAAGACACGAGGGAAAGTGCCGTCGAACCGGACAATGAAGAACAGTCTGATAAAGCGGAAGTCTCCAGTGCGCCACACGATGGTGGTACGTCTGTTGGTGATCCTGAGCCGATGGACACGTCATCAGCTTGACCTTCTATATACGTGGGACTCGCTTTTGTATACTATTGACTAATTACTAGGGAGGGTTGGTGAAAAGGCATCTTGGAGGAGAATGTTTATTAAAAATGGCGAGGCGTTAGGGCATCAGACTCAAAGCAATTATAAACATGCATTAGTGGTGATACTGAAGTACAGGCGCAATATCAACCGAAGCACCCGTCTATCAAAAACTCCTCCCATTCCAGCTCATCACACAAGCAAGGTTCCCGGGTATAGAAATTCTGAGCAACAATCCTGTACAAAGAAAGCCACAGTATAGACAGTCAGAACATCTCCGAATGACACGGAAGATTAGATTTCTTCTTCAGGGCCCAAATCCCATCTCCTCGTTGCCATCTTTTTTGGTTTTCTCTTTCCAGGTGAGTTCCCTGTGGGAACAGGTGAAAGCACCGTATCAGCAAGTTTTAGTTGATTCATGCGACGGAGCGCGTTCTCTATGTCACTTTCACGGCCGAGTGTGTCAGACGACTCATGCCTGGGCCTCGTTTTCTTCGTGGGGGACCGGCCCGTTAATTCACGTTCCAAGGCTGAGATTCTGCTACGAAGCTGGGCATTCTCGAGCTCGAGGTCCTCTACTCGTTCATCCGCGGAAGGTTCTGGGTCTTCATAGACTTAAGGAAAGAATCATTAGACTGCAGTTGCCCAAGTGAACTAGTACGTTAATTAACTAACTTACTTTGGAATCCCTTCGAGAGTAGCTCGATTTTCTTGTCCAGGTGCTCGTCATTACGGTCAGCCTGAGATGGGTCAGTTATCATCAAAGAATCGACTAGTAGACGATGGGCACTGCCAACCTGTTCAATCAACGCGCGCTGCCACCTCTGTCTTTCCTCTTCCATTCGTTCTTCCATCTCGGCCCAAGCTTCCTCTCGAGCCTCCTGTTCTATTATGAGACACCTACCCTCAGCCGCCCTCAGCCTCAGTTCGAGATCTGCTCGAGCAATTTCTTCCTCGGCGAGTTTCACAGCCAAGCTCTGGCACTCTTCACTAATGCGGGCAATTTGAGTTGCCACAATCTCTATATCATCTGAGTTAGGCGAAGTTCGGCCACTTCCTCCAGATAGGCGTTTTCTGGAGCCCAGGGAGGCCGATTGGATTGTCTCGGTCATGGAGGGAATTCGAGGGACAGTAACTTCTTTCGCTAGCGCGGAATAGCGCAGTATTTGAGATGTGGCATTGAAGTCACCCCAGGCATCAGCGGCAACAATCATAACCCCTCTCTGAGGACGGCGACTCTGAGATGCCGTTGTCTGGTTCGGTGATGGAAAGGAATTTGAAAACAACAGCTCTGTGAGCTTACACTGCCTGAATGGGACAAGGGAAGTCTGATAACCATCGTAAGCATACGCAAAGACGCTAAAGGTGGCTTAGGGCATAGAGCCTTACTTTACTCCCTTCTTGAAGGTCACTTTGCATCTGGAGGCACTGCCCCAAGTACATCAAGCTCTCGTTGATTTTGCCGGCCTCAGCAAGCGTGGCACCAGCCGTTTTCGCAGTTCGAGCTCTTTCGGAACCTGGAATACAATTGATCTCAATGGATACTCTGGTTCCGTGTATTGGAGATTGAGGGCTTACCAGCAAGATCGACGACGGTGAGCGTGTTTCCCACCCACGTCTCTTCTCCAAGTCGTTTTCCTCGTGTCTTTCGCTTAACCTCGATGCAGAAGAATCCGTGGCTGCGAGAGCTGACACTATTGGCTCCAGTCCCAGTTACTTTGCGCTCGGTCAATCCGGTTTCAAGAACTGTGAGAGCCTCTTCATATGTTCCGCAAACAATTTTCCGCAGTCCGGCAACAACTTTCCTGTCCGGAGAGCCTTCCGTTGGCTTGAATAGCAGGGGTCTTCGTCGGTCCTTCTGGCCGTTCGCCGTCTGCCTGGATACAGCGCTTCCCTGTCCGGGCACTATGGCGGGAGATAAGAGGTCGAAGATTCGGTCATTGTACACTTCATACATCGACAATAACACTACATATTCGGAGTCCGTGATGGAGTCCATGGCTAGATGGCTAACGTCGGGGATTCGAGGAAACATATTTGCGGGCTGAAGCGCATGCCGACGAGGAAAGATCAATGCTGGCATCGGTTCCTTTATTATTTTGAATTTCAGCTTAGCCAATGTTGATCGCACAATACTAGTGTAGAAGAATGGACCGGTTGATGGGGAAGAATGGGAGTTTAGGGATAGCTCCCCTGGCTTATCGAAGACGGAATTTGAACAAGGGGGCTTATATTGACCAGGGGTTCCAGTTGGGCCTGTAGTTGCTTTTGACGGGGTTCCAAAGCTCCTCTGCAGACATGTTGCAGCGTTGGATGGGTGTAGAATGAAGGGCTTATTTTTCAGGGTGTCCGGGGAACGGGGAATCCCTACCATCAAGGGTGTTTGAGATCGGGATGACGGTGTCTGGGCTCTCGAAGCACGTCCGCGTTCTATATTTGAATCTCCGTAAACTGCGTCGATGAAGGACTGCGCCGAGAATACCTGGGACTCGGAGGCATCGGTAGCTGCTATAGAAGCGAGAATCGGGTGCTCTGTCGAATTCGGAACTTTGGTTTTCGAACCCAAAGAATTGAAAATAACGTCGAGGGACATTTGGATAATTCCACGCTGTGACTTGGATCCAAGTATCGTGTGGCTCTGTTCTCCCGGCATTGATTAGTATGATTATTCGCTCTTTCGAGGTCTAAATAGCCCAAACCTTTCCACTCCCTGTAACGCCTAGAGTGGCGACCAAACCATCCCTGCCTTCAAGCAGCACTCCTCTTACCAACGCGTGTATCCCTGTATCCTGAAATATGTCTAGCTGAGAAGATGTCTCTTCAAAAACTTTGGTAAAAGCAAACTTCTCAACGGCACGTTTCTTGTTGTCGTTCGGCGGCTGTAACGTGATATGAGTCGGAAAAGGCACAGGAAGATTTTCATTATCATTTCCGACTTTGTCTTGATATTCTGGGGGCTCTACAGCCAAGAATCGCTCTCCCCGAGCGGCATCCTGCTGTTGCGACAAGGACGGACGTAAACGGAGGTACACCTCAAAGAGAGACGTCTGAGATGGTTTTGAGGAGGCCATAGCAGTAAGCTCTCACCCTGAGATAATGCAAAGGGTAAGTTAATAGTGGGACATCAGGCAGAGAGGCCGTTGATACTTCGGTGTTGCCAGTCAGCTCTAGGTCTGTTGGAGAGTATTTGTGGTTTCCTAATCTGGCAATACTGCTATCGCCCGGGCAACCATGTATGATCATGTGAGTGCACGTGATGTGCGATCTCTGGAAATTCGATCGATATGCCACTCTGACACCATTCCATTTCGGGTTTGGGGTCACATTGCAGTAAGGAACACGTTTGCGCGATTGCCTTGGGACGCCTCTTGCGGCCTGCAGAACGCGGATAGCGTCTGCACTGAATCTCGACGGCTCCTCGAACTTTTGAGGCAGCCTTCTTGCTATAAGCCTGCCAAGGGATTCTGCGCCGTTGGGCCTAGACAACCGAAACAGTCAGCGTGCCCGTTATCACGATCTCTTCGAGCCCTTTCCAGCAGCCTCAACGAAACCGATTGCCCGCCATGTTATCGTCCCTCTCTTCTAGCTTGTCAAATCCAAGGCAGACTCTTGCTCAGGTGCTCAATTTTTCCCTTGTCCTATCCACGGCGTTCATGCTTTGGAAGGGCTTGTCCGTATTCACCGCTTCACCATCGCCGATCGTGGTTGTGCTCTCTGGGTCTATGGAGCCTGCTTTTCAGAGAGGAGATCTATTACTTCTATGGAACCGAAGCCAAAGGACAGAGATTGGGGAGATTGTTGTGTATAACGTTCGGGGGAAAGATATCCCAATTGTCCACCGTGTGGTGAGAACGTTCCCGGAGGTTGACCCGAAGACGAAAACGGTCCGGCAGGCTTCTGAGTACGTCATTAGATTTTCTTGCTCTACCATCGTTGTTTCGTGCCTATGAAGGGTATTTGGACTGACAAATTTCCAGGTCTCCGTCCACGGGTTCACAAATGCTCCTAACCAAAGGTGACAATAACGTCGCGGACGACACTGAGCTGTACGCGAGGGGCCAGGACCATCTCAACCGCCAAGAAGATATCGTTGGTAGTGTAAGAGGATATATACCCGTGGTGGGATACGTTACGATCATGCTCAGCGAACACCCATGGCTCAAGACCGCTCTCCTTGGAGTTATGGGGCTGATGGTGATATTACAGAGGGAATAATCGCAGGGGGGAAAGAGGTGTAGACTGAGGGAACTATTTTTGTTTTTCGAGACCCTGGTTCCCTCTGTTTTGTTCCCTCTGTTTTGGTTGATGCATCGCTGGCTGGCCCAGCTTGTTGGCGTTGGTGAAATGTTGTAGTTGGTTCTGATGGTATTACTCATTACTTTGGTATCTTGAGAAAGCCAATTACTGCAAAGTATTGTTCTATATTAATCTAAATAACAAGCAAGTAGCGTGTGTAGCTTAGTGGGAGAATGCTGTTGGTCTTTGCCATTGCCATCATTGTGGCAGGGTGGCCCTACGGGCTCTGACGTTACTACTGACTGATTAATGGATTAGAAACAAAAACAGAAAAAAATCAAAACGCCCCCCCCGCCGATCTAACAAGCCCCCCTGATGCAACTCCTACCGCTGTCGAGATGAGCTGGAACTCACGATTTTATTTCGATCTTTAGTCTTGCCTACCTCATGTCCGTTCTTCAAGTTTTCTCCTTTTCATTGTGATTCGAGATCTCTTTAAGGCAAACATTTGCCTTCAAGCGTTGCCGCTGCCCGCCTTTTTCCCGCCCCGCACTCCCTGTCCAGTACGTGAACGGCGTTAGTGTTATTACCAGGTTGAATCTACATACAAACCACAATGGGAAGCCAGAAGAGAATAGCAAAGGCAGGGGAGCTTGCGGACTGCCGCGACGCCGTTATACTATAGGTTCCGGGTGCTTAGCTAACTGCTCTGCCTGCAGGAGCTCGCTGAACTGGTCGAATCCCCTCCAGATGGGATGAAGGTGGAGTTGGCCGATGAATCAAATCTATACGATTGGAATGTCTATATGGAAGGGCCCGAAGGGTCTCCATTCCACGTATGTCGCTTGTATTTCTTTCAACTAGTTGCTCAAGATGCCGCTAAGCTGACCTCTCTTGCAACCTGTACAGAAAGGCACCTTCCTAGTCAAGCTGCATCTCCCCGTTGAATACCCATTTAAGCCGCCTGTGGTCTCTTTCGCGACAAAAATCTACCACCCCAATGTTACCAATGATGAAAAAGGTAGCATGTGTCTGGGAATGCTCAGGTCAGATGAGTGGAAACCTAGCTCGCGACTTTCGGCGGTGCTCCAGTTTGCTCGGCAGCTACTTGAAGAACCTATGCCAGATGATGCGATCGAGTCGCGGATTGCTGAACAGTACAACAATGATAGAAAGCGGTACGAGGAGATTGCACGAGAGTGGACCAGAAAGTATGCAAAGCCATGAGCGTCGTCAGGCGGCGCGGGTCAAGGCTGGGAGCATCTCTTCCACGAACTGAGCGTTTGCATTCGCACGTTTCCTTGATTGACTACAAACCAACGAATATTATTATTATTGATTTGCATGGTACGGGTTAGCCTAGATTCGCGGAGATCGGGTTTGAGGGTTGTTTTTTTTTTCTTTATCCTTTCCTTGGTTTCTCCCTTCCCTGGTTCTTGCGTTTACTTGTTATTATTTCGGATGTGTTTATTATTTCGGGGTTGTCTGCTGGATTTTGGATCTGGTTATGACAGACGGTGCTACGCTTGCATTGGCTATATGCAGGGTTATCACAATCGAACTGCAATCAAGAACAAGGAAACGGGGTCCAACCTGCAGTCTGGCAAATAATAACGGTGCTTTGTCGTGGAAGCGTTTTCTGTGTAGCGCTCTACGGCATTCAAGCGCCGATCAGGTTGAGCTGTTATACACCATGTCATGCTTGTCGCCATGGCGTCAGTTATTCCGTTTGTGTGGGCTGATATGCTGATATGATACTCGTCAGGCACAACCTGGCAGTTGTATTATTTGATTGCTGACAATGCAAGTTTCTGCGCCACGGCCCGCTGAAAACCCACCAATGCAGGGCCGAAGATGCCGTATAAAATCCTTTTTAATATAGTTAGTTAGTTATACCTGGCTAGGAATGACAGATATCCAGTTGACATGATGGGTCACGCGGGTCAAAGAGCCGTCCAAACCGTGGTTAGGCGGAAGACACCCCCGCACACGGAGACGCTCGAACGGGGCCACTTCCAGTGTTCGAATTACACTACACGCATCGTCTAATGCCGTTGCCGCTCTCACCACCCGCGTACACGTCGTGGACCGACGGAACCGATCCGGAGAGAGGAGCATTGCCAGGATTGCCAGGAGCCCGCAGATAGACATATCCAGCGGCAATCTTGGAAGAAATCAGGAACCAGCACTTGACGGGCCGCAGGTACCGAGTGTATGTACCTACCTAGGTTAGGTACATGTAGGTACCTAGGTACGCGCCTCGATACGTCCCTCGATACGTCGATACAGGGCGGTACCGCTCTCCAGCAGGACGCTATGCCCGAAGCGGCAGCCCTTTGCCCAGCTGTAGATTCAACTTTTGTCTAGCATCACCGCCGACTCCTCTTCTCTCTCCTTGCGCGCTTATCTCCAGTTGCTGTCGTTCGTTCGTTCGTTCGTTCGTTCATTCTTCTCCTCTGTCGTGGGGCTCGCTGTGATCGAGTCTTCACTTGACACCTTTTGCTACCCACCTTCGCCTTCAATCGAGCTGTGCTTCGTCCTTCGTTTCTTTGACGCCACCGTCCTGGAACCCGTTAACTTCCCTATCGAGCCGCTACTTTCGCTTGACTGCTCGCTCGCCCCTTTCCCAAAACTTTCTTCTGTCGCTCAAAAGAGTTCATTAGAATACTCAAACAGGGTCTTAGTTATCCTTACTGTTGCTCTCTCTCTCTCACACTCGTTCTTATTTCTTTCTCTCTTGTTTTCCCCCCCTTTTCTCTGATCTCATACCTACTACCTACTATCGATGCTATGTCCGTTCTGGCCCGTAGGGAAGCGGACTTGCTCTTACGACGAACTACTCCTGCTGGAAGCAAATGTCCAGCAACAATTAGTCTCTACTGAGTGACCATGGTCACGGAAAATGGGGATGTCCGCGCTCTTCCTCGCCCAGGCGACCACGGTGGCCTGGCTAGCCGCCGTAAAGCCGCTGGTCCCTTACCTTTAAGCCTCACCGTGGGTTCTCCGGCCTCGCGACCTCACCATTATCCACCATCAGTGCATCCACCGAACTCTGCTCGAATCCCCCCACGATCTGTGAAACTGCAACCCATCAATTCGCCAATCCAACAGTCCTTTCGTTCCCCTAGTCCTCTTCAGTATGTACCGTATAACGACTCCTACAGAGACAGATCTCCCTTACCTTCTCCCACACTCCGCAATCCCAATTCGAATGGACGACCCAGAGACAGCGAGCCAGATCGACCGGCTTATCGAAAGACCCCGCCTCGTGCACCAGGCTTGCGCGGTTCCAAGTCCATGTCGAGATTGAACACCAGGAGACCCAATGGCTACCTCCCGGATAGTCAGCAGACCGAATTTACCTCTCATTCCTTAGGCTTGCCACATGCTGCATCCGGTGGGAATATAGAACCTTACGCGCCCAATGCTCTCCGTTCTAGTGTCAACTCTACCATGACTTCTCGGTCGAGCACGGAGCAGGCAAGCGGCACGGAACGTAGCAGCGTTTTGACAAAGGCTAGTTCCTTCACGGACCTCTCGCCTGATACCCCTGGTGCGCCGTTCGACGATCTCGATGACAATGACGGAGGGATGAGCGTGGAAGATGCCATTGCTATGTACCTGGATGGCTTCAGTGATGTCCCCGAAGAACCGCCTTCTCCGGAGCTTCAAGGGCAGAGTACGATAGAGCTCCAGAGCTCCCGAAAATCTACCCCATCCCCCTCAGCGGTTGAGGGGAGTAGCGACAAGGAGAAACAGGTCCCGGAAGAGCATTCTTTGCACCCATCGACCCCGCCTAGCCAGTCTGGCCCACCACGACCGTCAGTGACACTAAGCGACAGCCAGCCTTCCTCAGCCGATACCAAACCGCTTGTTGAACCTCCACGAGCTGATTCGCCATCATCCAAAGTGATTCTACCTGGCGTTGTCCCGCCGCCGTTCCTCAATGGATCCGGGCCTCGTGACCGTTATGGATTTCGAAAAGCGACGCACTACGTCACTCTTGAGCAGTACGAAGCGTGGTATCGCAGTTATTCTCACAGTGTAGCAAGTCGGAAAGTGAAGTGGGTCGAACTTCTTCAAGAAAATGGTTTACCGACGGTCAATCCAGCTATGTTTCCTCCGAGGTCTTCAAGGGTGAAACGATTCGTACGGAAGGGAATTCCGCCGGAATACAGAGGGGCTGCTTGGTTCTACTATACCGGAGGGTATGATCTTATGAAGCAGAACCCGGGTCACTTCGATACGCTGGCTCGGAGCGCAATGCATTCGCCCAGCAATGATGATAAAGAGCACATCGAGCGGGATCTCCATCGCACATTTCCTGACAACCTTCACTTTAAGCCTGACCCGACAGACAAGAATGGGGGTACCTCTTCTGGCTCTGGCAGCAACCACCAAGGGAAGGAGCAGCCGGTCGTGGAAACTCAGATGATTCAGTCTCTCCGTCGAGTTCTGTATGCCTTTTCGCTTCATAACCCCAAAATCGGCTACACACAGTCACTAAATTTTATTGCTGGTTTGCTTCTTCTTTTTCTCCCTGAGGAAAACGCTTTCTGGATGCTCCATATTGTCACCTCAGAATTCCTCCCTGGCACCCACGAAGTCAGTCTTGAAGGAGCCGACATTGATCTGTGGATCCTCATGGTGCTATTGAGGGATAGTTTGCCAAACATCTACGCAAAAGTTGCAAGCTCAACACCGAGAGCTATGAGGGGAAAGCCAGCAGCTCTTCATGTCGGCTCACGATTACCGGATATTACTTTAGGGCTGACTAACTGGTTGATGTCGCTTTTCATCGGCAGTTTACCTTTAGAGACGACATTACGCGTGTGGGATGTGTTTTTCTACGAAGGATCGAAGACGTTCTTTCGTGTGGCATTGGCAATTTTCAAGGCATGCGAGAAGGATATTCTCGCCGTTTCTGATCCGATGGAAGTGTTCCAGGTGATGCAGACGTCCCCAAAGAAGTTGCTAGATGCCAACTGTTTAATGGAGGAGTGCTTTGCACGTAAACTTCGTGTCGGCCAGAGTCGCGTTGAAGATCTCAGAGCGTCACGACGAGCCGCTGTGCGGCAGGGGAAGTCGCGACTCTCCCGTGCTGGGAAACGAGGGGCGTTTGCAGCGGAAACGGAGGATGAGCAGCCGGCGAGGAGAATGAAGCCGATCCACATCGCAGATTCCTGGCGGCATGTGAAAAGCCATGCCTTTGGATGAATAGGTTACCACTACCAGCATGGACTGCAGATTTACAAGTACTACTCTACCTTTCTCCTCCCCAACCTGTATAGATTTTTTTTTTCAGGGTCTTCTATTAATACCCGATACGTCGGTCTGGCCATGCTTGAAAAGTAATTCTCACGACTACTTTTACATTTTCTGCCCTTTCCCTCTTTTTCTCATTCCACTTCTTATTCTACTTTATTGGTTTGGTGTGTTCATCCATCCTTCATCCCTCTTCGGGGAGGCATTGCATTTGGTCTTGGGCAGGGGCCGCGACGAATACTTGATGTACATAGTCTCTTAGCATTTTGATGAATTGGTCATTATCTCTGTTCCAGTCTCTTCATTACAGACAGTTCTTTTCCCCGCATACGCCTGGAAAGCATGCAGCACTGTTCGTCTGTCATCACAACACGTCGAAGATATCGTCACGACCAGTCCATGCATTCTGTTTAACAATAACAAGATGGCCCCTCTGAGTATACATGTAACTCCTTATTCATGACATTCGTGAAAGAGCCATGGCATCATCATTCATCAAATCAATTTAGACTTTCTCCATCTCTGGGCTTCGCGCACGTTACCGCCCGAGTCGCACTCACCAACACCCAAGCCAGGCCCCTAGCGATCATCGCCAACCCGCGAGCCATCAGATCGAAAGTCCAGAACAAAATGGCTAGCAATCTCCGTGTGACTGCAGGCAGCTCTTCGCCTTCCCGGGAGGATCCAGGGCCGTATCTTCCGTACTTCTCAAGATCGAATTCCTGCGCGACGAAGGTCCTTTGCTTGCTCTTATGCCTCGCTTCCTGTGGCCGGCTCCAGGATCGGAAAGTACCGGGGTTTCCCCCGTGACTTTGGACGCCAGCGGCTGTCACCTGAGAAATCAGCTCGGTGGCTTGCTCGTCATCTTCGCGGTCCGATACAGATGTCACCAGGTTCCCCGTTACTAGGGTCGTTGGCCGTGGGAACTGCGATAGATTCTCTCGCAGTGGGCCCTGGCCCACGCCCAGGCCCCGATGCCGACCTTGAGGTGCAGCGCAGAGTCGTAGTAGCTCCATGTCCTCCAGGATAGGGCTGGTGGCCTCATTGGAAACAGCAACGGCCAAAATGGCAGCCACGAGCGGATCAATCGCGTACGGTGTGGGGACAGCCGCGGAGATCACTGCCGGAGAGAGGGAGAGAGTCATCGTCTCTAGATCTAGGGAGGCTAGTGCTGCATCCATGTCAGCCGGTCGGATGGACGACGTCCTCGGCGTCGGGGCGAGGCTGTCCTCTTCTTCCCCACCGGCATTAAAGGCAGCGGAAGCGGGACTAGAGACTAGAATGACAGGAGCGCCATGACGATGCCCCGACAGCGATGCTGGCGAGCGGCCCTGATGCTGCTGCCCAGGGCTCGCTGACACGGAGATATGCAAAGAACTCGGCTGTCTGGACTGAATTGGGGAGAGGGCGATTCCGAATCCATCCGCCGCGACTAGGGCTGGACGCTGCTGCGAGTAGTGCAGTTCGTAGAGCTGGCGCTGGCTGTTCCAGAACAGTCGACAGGATTCCTCGGATCCAGCTCGATTAATAGCGCTTTTCCACACCCCCATTGCCGTTGCGGGGGAGAGACGGTGCCTCTTGACCTGTTCTTCTACCTGATCCATGGCCAATGTGGCGGCTAGATGAGACGAGATGGAAGCGACGAGCCCATCGTCGCTGCTGGTGGGATTCTCCATGTTCAGCGTCACGACTGGAAAGACGTTGTGCGGGTTCGAAGGGTTTGTTCTGGTAATGGTTATTTCGTTCATTGGACGTCTATGCATATGCATTGTATAAAATGACAATGGGGGTTTGGATTCGGCGCCGCCCAGTGTGAATGTTGAAGCGTCAATCCTGCTTCAATGTTTAGCAGTGGTATACCAGCCAAATTCAAACCCCGAATTCACGAAGAACGCTATATGAAAACGATGTCTCCTACTCACCTAGCCATGCACAGTTTGAAAGTCTCGGGCAAATTATCCGGTCGCTGTCCATTAGCGACGTCCCATAACATCTGCAGCTCAGCTGCAGAAGAGCTCTCCAGTCCCAACGCATGCGTGTCCGGCACGTTATCGGGGAATCTCCTCGCGCTCTCAGAGAAGATCTTATGATTTGGTTTCTTGCCCATCACCCCTGGCGCGGCGGAAGGGGGCAGCCCGACCCGCGGGCTGTTTGCGTAACCAGGAACGATAGTATTATCCGGACCATACTGCTGGGTCGGGAAACAATGGCTATATAGGACTGCCTCGTCCGCGGGGACAACAGGGGAAACAAAATGCTGTGTTGCCGTTGGGTGTATATGATTTTCAGATCGGGAGCCAGACTGGGCCGTGGTAGTGAGAACGGACGGAGCGGGTCTCTCACTGCTGCCTCTGCTGTTGTCGACCAAGGTTGATGCGCTGGACTGAGACGTCCATTGCGCTTCTCGGCTATTGTGGTGCAGGGACTGCCTCGACTTTTGACTTGTATTGTAATGGTGATGATGATGATGATGATGATGACGATGGCTCCTGCCACGGGAGCCGTCCTTCTCGTTCGACTTGACGTTATTCCGAGAGAAATTGATCCTGCCGTGTCCTTTGCCATTATTATTGAGTAGCTGGATCAGATGTGTATCCTGGATGATTTTATGCAGCACAGCCTCAGTCTCACTGGACTGAGAGTCCACATTGTCGTTATCCTTGAGATCTTGCTGCTGCGGGGTAGGAGGATTCTTGGGTTTAGAACCCCGAGGGTGGGATGAATTTCTGCTCCTAGAGGTATTCCTGGTCGCTACTTGTGCATTTTCTTTTGCTTTTGTGCTAGACGCTGGTCTTGTTCCCTCACGAATCCGACTATGGGTCTTCTTTGTTATGGCCACGGGCTTTGGAGAAGGGGAAGGGAGGCGGAACTGGTTCATTGAATCTGCCATAGTATTCAAATATGCAGAATGTGAGAAAACATAAAGTAGCAATGTAGGTATTTTCTTGGTGTCTAGGCTTTCCTGAAGCCCTGCAAATTAAGGACAGGAGAATGCTGCAGAAATGTAAGAAAGATCTTTGAACGGCTCTTCGATATCCACGGAAACACCAAGGCTCCATAATAAACATATATCTTCTGCTCCCCTCTCTGGTCCGTCAAACTGCTCTCGACCCAACTGCCGTATCTACGAATCGAGCGCGAAGTAGCATGAAAAAGAACGCGAAGATTGGCGACGAACCGTCCCATTCGTGACTACAGAAAAGTGGCGGTTAAGCGCGGGGAGCGTTGACTGGCTGCCATTGCGCCGCCGAGTGGGACAAAGCGGCTGCGAGCTCAAGGAGGATCGTCTGAGGAGAAATGCAGACGGCCAGAGACAGATCGATCATTCGCTCGTACTTTGGCGCCCGTCACAAGTCCCGAGACTTGCATACAAAGCGGGTATTCATACATTCATGCGGAAGGGAGGGAAATTCTCTATGTACAGGAGATACATCTAATAGTGACAAACACAGCACAATAGAGCTTATGCCTCGATCAGTTGCTGCCTGCGCGTGGATCCCTGTCGGTTGCCTCGTCATACACCGTGTGTGTCAAAGCGTTAGCCATGGCAATTGCCCCGTCCATATTGTCTTTGTTATACAAAAATAAGCCCTGCAGGGCAGCGGCACTAGTGCTTCTGGACCCGTCGGCCTTCCGTCCGGCTTCATCTTCGATTAGACCCAGCTCCTGTAGCCGGTCCAGGAATATCTGGCGGCGGGAACCGGTCGGGTCGAGTTCACTGTAGAACCGGTCCCAGAGACAGGCGACCTGGTAGCGCGTGGCTTCGCCTAGTCGAACGGTCATGTCCACGCGCCCCGGTCGAACCAGTGCTTCGTCTAGTCGGTCGACGTGGTTCGTGGTGAGGAAGACGATCCGTTCCTCGGCGCTAGCTACTCCGTCTAGCGCGTTGAGAAGTCCCGAAAAGGTAACGTTGGCGCCTCGGTAACCGTCTGCCTCAGTCTGCACGCGGCGGTTAGAGAAGGCGGCATCGACGTCCTCTAGCAGTACCAGGGTGCGGTTCGGAACGACGGTGAGCAGGTGGTTCAGTCGGTCGTCAGTCAGTCCGCGCTCGCTGAGGTTGAGAATGGCGATGTCGTAGTTCAGCTCGCCAGCTAATGCCTGGATAAAGGAACTCTTGCCCGTTCCCGGTGGTCCGTAGAGCAGGTAGCCTCTCCGGTAGGGGATTCCGCGATCATGGTACCAGTGTGCGCTCGACAGGAAGTCCTTCACGTCTTCGACGATCCGCTCCTTAACGCCTTCGTCCAGCACCACAGACTCCAGGGGACGTTTCCGCCGCGGCTGACCGAAAAGCCGCCATTCTGTACCCCAGCTGTTGTAGATGGAGGTCTTCCCTTCGTAGGACTTCGAGGCAAATGCGTGAGCTTCCTGAAAGAGGCCTTCGAAGATGTGGCGATGCGCATACAGGGTGGTCAGCGTGATGGTCTCCCAGGGACGACCGGTCTGGAGGTCCCTCGACTTGGACTCGCGCACGCGGTTGACCATGACAAATGCATTCTTGTATAGTAGTATGTGTTTACCAGGGCCAGGAATCAAGGTGAAGTGAGTGTGAATGGCTCCATTCGCGTGTTCCACCTTCTGCGTCTGGATGGAGAGGTGACGCATCCCGGGAGTCAATTTCTGCAGCATCCTCTCAACGAACCCTGATTTGGCCGTCGCCGCCAAACTCGCGCTATTGAGCTGTGATTGTTGATAGAGCGTCATCCAATGTAGGAACCAGGCGTAGGAATCGTCCTTGTTGCTAATTTCCACGTCCACCAGCATCCGTCGACGAAGCAGGGCGGCGCCATGTCGGAGTCCTTTCTGGGCAAGACTCAGCCCAGCACCCAAGCCCGCGAGACCAAATCCCTAAAAGCCCAGAAGATCCAATTGAGTCAGTCAGTATCGCCGATCGGAGAATGGAAAGGAAGAAACGATGTGTTTGTCAATGTCAACGTTGTCAATTGCGTGCGCGTGACCTACCGCTGTGAAGAAAGGGTTTCCCGACAGCTGCGACAAAATGCCACCATCTCCGCTCGATTGGATCGCTGCTTGTAAAGCTTCTTGTTTCTGCGTCGCGATCGGACTGCCCCGCGAGGGATTTCCCTGGGCATTTGACAGGCTAGTTGAGTCCATGTCCGTCGGACAAAATGGTCACGGAGAGGTAGGGGAGGAGGTTGGAAACCTCAACGGAGATCGGACAGACTCAGGGTCTTTCGATTCACGTCATCCATGACCCTGGAAGGCTTGGGTCTAAAGATCCGTCGACAGTCCCAGGATATTGGGATGAGGGTGGAGTTCTGTGGAAGCGAAGTGTTTGGAGAGCTTTATCGAAGCCTGACGCGCGGGAGGTAGAAAAAACTTTAGTTAAAGGTGAGTTATCGAGGCACTTCTGCGGGCCCGATAGGCTTCTTGGTCGAATGCACCACACCAGCTGGAAGAGTAACTGTTATCGGATTATATGCATGAGCTTATCAGATTTGGTTTCGTCAGGAGTCAGAAAGAGAATCGGGCTTCTGGAAATGTGTCCCACCACCCAGAACTCACTGCCCAGGTCCAGCACATCAGTGGCATATATTTGTACTGGACCTAACTGTACCTGACGACTGGCCCTGTCAGAGAGCGAACCTACATCATACTTCACAGTTGCGGCTTGTTGCCTCCAGGTTCTTATATTGCTATTTGCACAACACTGGATAGGACCACCTCGTCAGGGTCAGCTCCAGTGCATATCAAACAGAGTCATGAGCTGGTTCTTGAGGTCCCCAGCTTATGAAACACCCCCATAGCTGGGGAAGCTTCAGGGAATATGTCAAGGATTGCCTGCTTGTCCAGTCCTGCCAGTAAATCAGGCAATACACCTGTTTGCTGCATCGCCTCATTATGACAAAGCACCATCGGCCATCACACTACGGTCGATCGTCACGAAATGATGCCTGCGAACGCTTGGCCTGCCCCAGAACACGATATGCGGAGATAAAAAAGGGCGGACTCCAGCTTGCTCTAGGCTCCACTCATTCCCTCGGAGTTAGCGACTGCGAATGCGGCCGTAGCGCCACTACAAAATGCTGACAATAGCCCTTTCTCGGGCTTTCTCAGAGATGCCTGCCCTGTCTTTGGCGCGTCTGCATAAATGTCGTCGACTCACCTGCGTTCCTTTTTCCGGCGCGTCTTTAACTTTGGAGCGAATGCTAGAAAGACACCCTCTGGTCAACCTGCCTTCCGCCGAGTGTCTATTCTCAACATGAGCTCCTCCACGAGTGCCGTCCTCTACGCCATCACTATCAGCGCAGCGCCGGCCTCCACCGGTCCTGAGGATGCCTCGAAGAAGAGCCATCACGTCCCAACGGGGTTTAAGAATCCATGGGAGTAAGTAAGCAGGAATATCCTCCTCGACTGAGCGTGGTCTGTTGTTACTGATCGCGCTACAATGCCATATAGTTCAGCCAAAGATTATAACACCACACAAGTCCTCGGAGGGCTGATCAAGTATGCTCGAATTTCCATCCTAGCCTTGCTTGCTCACGTCGCAAGCTAACCTAGCGTGATTCCCACGCGACAGGCGACGACTATTGGGACAAGCAAATAACCCCGACACCACTCCTCCAACGGTTCCTGTTCGAAACCCAGGCTTTCTTCCCAGTCGGGAGACACCAAGTCTGCGAGCAACATGGCTCGGACACGCGTGCTACTACGTCGAATTCCCTGGCGGTCTGCGTATCCTCTTTGATCCCGTCTTCGAGGACCGTTGCTCCCCAGTCTCCTTCGCAGGACCAAAGCGGTACACCGAGCCGCCTTGCCGCATTGAGGATATCCCCATAATCGACGCCGTTGTCATCTCGCACAACCACTACGATCATCTGTCGCATCCGACGGTGAAAAAAATAGCGAAGCTACATCCGAACTGCCATTTTTTTGCGCCCCTGGGGAATAAGAAGTGGTTCGAGGAGTCTGGGATACACAATGTGACAGAGCTGGACTGGTGGGACGAGCGCGACATCACCTTGTCTCCTGCCCAGCAGTCCGCTGCTAATGTTGAAGCTGTTGGGGAGGCGAGCGCGAAGGTTACCGATATCGAGGCGCGCATAGGCTGTCTGCCATGCCAGCATTTCAGCGCGAGAGGTCCGTTTGACAGAGCGAAAACTTTATCGGCATCCTGGTACATAAATTCCGGAGGTCGCAAGGTGTACTTTGCAGGGTAAGTGCCGCGCCTGACCTTGAGCGTCAATTGAGAACACTTCTCTAATGTGTCACTCAATAGAGATACCGGCTACAGGGCAGTCCCTGACCTTCCAGATCATGTGGATGACTATGCCCCCGAGCACAATTTCCCTGTCTGTCCCGCGTTCAAACAAGTTGGCGAACATCGCGGACCGTTTGATTTAGGGCTAATTCCCATTGGGGCATACACACCACGTTGGATTATGAGCCCCGTGCACTGTAATCCACGGGATTCCGTGAATGTCTTCAAGGACACCAAGTGCAAGCAGGCCTTGGCTATGCATTGGGGTACTTGGGTTCTCACAGAGGAAGACGTCCTGGAACCTGCCAAGAAACTCAAGGAGGCTCTGAAGGTGAACGACTTGCCAGAGACTGGAGTATTTGATATTTGCGATATCGGCGAGAGCCGTGCGTTCAGCTGATTCGATCAACAAGGTATGGTCATGAAGCATGCGAAGGATGGTGTATGGGATGCATACTAGTAATCAATCTTCGGATGTTTGTTCATATATATGTATAGACATATTAATAATCTCATATTTATACAGCACTATGTGCTAGAATACCCAGCTACTGACTTGGAAAGAAGAATTGCAGTCTATAAAGCGTATTGCAAAGTGGGATAATCTTTCGTAATACTAATGAAGCCAGTTGATCCCGCAGCTTCGTCCCAAAAAGGACATGAGCTTAATCTTTCACGTGATGTAACTATCTGGTCGGTCTAAGCCCCTTTCAGTCCCTCTGAATCACCTGACCAGCCCACTGCGGGAGAAGAGACAGTTTTCCGTCGACGCCTGTCTTCTTCCATTTCCTGTTCACAGAGTTAAATAAGGCGTCGTTGTCCTGTCCAGGAGGGTTTTCTTCGTATTTTTTTTCTCTATTATTTTTATTACCCTTTCGTGTACCACACCACCGCCAAGATGCAGGCACCGGTGGTGGTAATGAGTAAGAAGAAGCTCCCGCTGCAAGCTCTCCGCAACTTGGAAGTCAGACTCGCTAATCGATGATCCTCAGACACCAATGCTGGTGAAAGACAGGTCGGACGGAGAGCACAGCTATCGAACATCACAGCTGCTAAGACGTGTGTTAATCACCCCTGCTGTGCACGACAGCCTCTCCTACTTTTTTCTAACGAAGAAAATTAGCGTCGCGGACATCATCCGATCATGTCTTGGACCCAAGGCCATGTTGAAGATGCTTTTGGACCCGATGGGCGGTATTGTTCTGACGAACGACGGGCACGCTATCCTGAGAGAAATTGAGGTGTCACATCCCGCTGCGAAGAGTATGATCGAGCTGAGCCGCACTCAGGATGAGGAGGTGGGAGATGGAACCACCACTGTTATAATTTTAGGTATGTTATGCTCTTCTATGTTTTAAAGTCTACCCGGTAACATGCCTGACGTGTTTCAGCGGGCGAAATACTCGCCCAGGCACTTCCTCAACTCGAACGAAACATCCACCCTGTCGTCATCATTTCCGCCTTTAAACGTGCTCTAGCCGACGCGCTCGCCATTGTGGAGGAAGTCTCGGTACCGGTGGATGTCGACGATGACAAAGCCATGTATACCCTTATCCACTCCTCCATTGGAACCAAGTTTGTCTCACGATGGTCGGAGCTCATGTGTGGTCTGGCGCTAAAGGCGGTGCGGACGGTCTCGTCTGATTCTGCCGGAAAGAGAGAGGTCGATATCAAACGGTATGCCCGAATTGAGAAGATCCCCGGAGGTCAGATCGAGGACAGTGAGGTCATAGACGGTGTGATGATCAATAAAGATATCACTCACCCCAAGATGCGGAGGAGAATCGAGAACCCTCGGATTATCCTCCTCGACTGTCCTTTGGAGTATAAGAAAGGAGAGTCCCAGACAGCCATTGAGATTAGCAAGGAGGAAGAGTGGAACCGAATTCTGCAAATCGAGGAGGAGCAGGTCAAACATATGTGCGACGCCATCTTAGCCCTTAAGCCGGATGTTGTCATTACCGAGAAGGGTATATCAGGTAAGTCTCCTCCTGGTTTTAGAATCTACAATACCAGGTTCATGGTCCAACTAACCCATACCAGATCTTGCGCAACATTTCTTGGTGAAGGCCAACGTTACAGCACTTCGCCGAGTGAGAAAGACAGACAACAACCGTATTGCCAGAGCCACCGGTGCGACCATTGTCAACCGTGTCGATGACCTTCAAGAGTCTGATGTCGGAAAGGGTGCCGGGCTTTTCGAAATTGAAAAGATTGGCGATGAATACTTCACGTTCATCCGCAAATGCAAGAACCCCAAGGCTTGCACGATTGTTCTGCGAGGGCCGTCGAAGGACATCATTAACGAGGTTGAACGGAACCTGCAGGACGCGATGTCTGTTGCCCGGAACGTGATCTTTCACCCTCGACTATCTCCCGGAGGTGGCGCCACGGAGATGGCGGTTTCTGTCAAACTGAGCCAACTGGCAAGGTCTATTGAAGGAGTTCAACAGTGGCCGTACAAGGCTATTGCTGATGCTATGGAGGTCATCCCACGGACTCTGGCCCAGAACGCTGGAGCTAGCCCCATCCGTGTCCTTACCCGTTTGAGGGCCAAGCACGTCGAAGGTGAAACAACATGGGGTTTGGATGGCGATACTGGAGCTTTAGTTGACATGAAGGAGTACGGGGTTTGGGAACCTGAAGCGATCAAGCTGCAGAGTATCAAGACGGCAATCGAGGTAAGCCTTATTCCCTGGCGTATTCAGAAGATTGAACTGCTTTTCTCGACTAACATTACGCCCGCAGGCGGCATGCCTCCTCCTTCGAGTTGATGATATTTGCAGTGCCAAATCCGCACAAAAGGTCGGCGGTGCTGGTGGTGGCGTAGAATAATAGAAGATGAGAAAATGATGAAGGGATACATAATGCTGCAGGAGTCCCCGGAAATTGTATGACTATCCTAGACTTAAAAGTTACATGGGTATCGTTTTATCGTGCACACACTTTTTTAACTCTCCAATTGGAACGTAGCAACTAGGCTCAATCCTCATGAATTATCACACCGAGAGTCTCTTCCTTGTGGGATTGCTCTGCGTCTACACCAGCCTCTTGACTCGAAATGTCTCCTCCGAGTGCTTTGCCATTAACTGACTTTGACTCCCCTTTACTTGTTCCATCTACCTCCATCTTTGTAGTGCCTTCATTTTGATGGTTCTTCTCTTTACCAGCTTTCCTCTTCTCCCTCCGCTTGCGATTCTTCTGTGTCTTCTGCTCGTCTTTTCGCTTCGCCTCTTCCATCTTCGATTCCCACTCCTGGTCAGCTTTTTCCCGATCCACTTCACTCTGCATCAGTCGCAGACGCTCGTATTCTCGCCTGCGACTGGCCTTGTAAACGTGAAATTCACCGGAACCAGCGCCGGCCGATGAACCTTGAACATTTGCCACTATTTCCGGCGGAGGGGGAAGGGAGGTACTTGAGCGGGGTTTCGACGGCTGTGGAAGCCTCACTTCTTTCGAGGGGTCGCGGAATAGGGATTCGATCTGGGTTGCTTGCTCGGCATGCGGAGTGACTGCTCTGCGCTTCGTGGCGCGCTTGCTTCGTGGATCGGCGCTAGTTGGGATAGATTCGGGGCCAGGCTCGGACATTTTGGACGCTGGGGTTTTGTCGCTTCCTATGCGTGTGCTTCTGTGTAGTGGGAGGCCAAGTCGTTTAATAGAGAGACGGGCTTCTCTCGAGGTGTAGACTCAGATGCCTCCGAATGCGACGGGTCTGATGTGTTTTCGCAAGGTTCGCGACCGTTGGGATCCCGCGTAAATGACGTCTTGGTCCTTTCCTTGATCGGTCGCCGTCGGGATTACCAGGTGCGTAATCGGATCGAGGCTAGCTTTCCGGAGATAATATAGCTGTACGGGTCAGAAGTACAGATAGCCTCTGTGCGCACGTAGTCGGAAGTCCGGAGTCGCGTGTCTCAGAAGGTCGACGGCTGGCAAAGGATTGACGATGTCAACGAACCTGTTTCGGGTAATTAATTTAGATCTTCAGCGGGAGGAACACCTTCTAGTTCGTCGCAGATCAACCTGTGACTTGTGAGTTGATTGCTAGTAAGCTGTTGGCGACACTTCTTTCTGCCTTCGTGGAATGCTTTGTCAATGGTTAGAGAGCTGCCTCCCCTCTTTCTCTTGGGTGATTAGCACATGCTTGTCTTCTGAGGGGCTCTTTCGGCCAAATTCACCATGACCTTCGCCGGCTCATTTGCGCCATTTCTTCCTCAGAATTTACACTGATTTTATCTTTGACCTCATCTTACCCATGATTTCCTTCTGACGGTCAACCTTCTGGCTCTGTTTTCCGATCCCCTAACCTCCTCCTTTGGTCTTCCTCATCCGGTTATGGACTCAACGGCTGGCACCGTCCAAGCTCGAGACTCGGACTTTGGAAAGGTTAGCGCCATTATACCGGGCTCTATCTTTCTGGATTTGTTGCTTAGTTGAGGATATATTTTAGTTTGAGCTCGAGGATGCCTGTTCTTTGAAGTTCGATCCCTCTTTGGTTGGCCATGTCAGCGTAAGTAGCCACCGCTTATCCAGCCCACTGAGAATCCCAATTACTGACAGATATTCTTTCTGTAGCGCACATTCTACGATGTATGTGGCAGAACCTGTGATATATTCGATTGAGCTACCGCTGAGAGTTGATTTGACTGGAGATCGATACGCATGGACCCCTGGACGATGATCTGATTCTGTCCTATGCTCCTATATCGGAAGCGAAGCTGATGGACTTTCTGTCTAGCGGCAAGGTAAGTGATACGGATACCATTAACGCGAGCCTGAAGCTCTCGCTTGAAGCTTGCCTGCTGATACTTCGCCCCAGCCTCCGAAGGGGTACGTCTTTGTTACTTTCTCCGAGCCGTCGCAGGGGAGCTCACTCATCCATGAAGACGACCTGGATCTGGTCGATAGGGTATTACCTGTCGGCCAGGTCGTGAAACGGCACGCGAAGGACACGGTTAGTGGCACGGTAATTAGCTCATCCGCGACATGCACTCTCGAACCGATTGCTTTTCGCACTGTCGACCCATCCACAGGAGAGTTTGGCCCTGTCCAGTTCACCGAACAACCTGTGAAGAGGCCTAATTACCCGGCTTCCAAAGACCTCCCGTCTCCTCCACTGTTATACGATATTCCTCTGAGCGACCTCAAGCACTACGAAGACCTCTCCGAGGGAGACTTCATCGTGTTTAGGCAGAAGTTAGGAATCATCCGACAGACTAACAAAGAAGTTGTTTTACTCCTTCAAAACCAAACTGCCGTGGCTCCTGATAATTCCACTTTTGAAATACCTGTCTCGGTTTGCTCCAAACCCATTGTGTCTTTTCCCGCTAACCCGGAACCCCCCAAGTCGCATCCAATGGGTACTGACGAGATTTTGTGGTCACAAGAATCAGACGGCCTGTATCCGGGCCAGTTTGTCATCTCGGATTCCAAGAGCGTGAGAAAAGGGGACTGGATTTCTGGTTCGTATTCAGAATCAGAACCGCCCGAGGGGCATGTTATTGCCACACCAACCATGGATGTTCTGGTCGACTGGCTCTGCCCTAATGTCTTTGCCGTGGGAATGCCGTACGTTAGCGAAGGCAGAGAATTTATCAGAGCATCTGCGCTGCAAGGCAAAGCACTAAAATGCGATTTCGGAAAACTACCCAGTGGCAGTCACAAATGCCAGACGGTTAAGTCGGATTCCTGGCTCGGCATTGGCGACAGGGTTCGGTTACGAGATCCAGCTGACGCCGCTGCGAAGTATGCCGGATTTCAGAGTATTCCAGTTGCAGAGAGTTTTGGTTACGACTTGAATATTTTCCGGGTAGTCTCTTCTAAGACAGAGGTTACAGTCCAGTGGCAAGACCTCAGCGTTACTACAGAGGAGGCTACTACACTGCGCACTTTTACGAGTTCAGAAGACGAAGTCTGGCCTGGAGAGCTCGTTGCATTGAGGGAAGGAATGAAGAGCGTTCCGAATCCCGGCCGTGATCTTCCCGAGCCTTTGGCAGCACATTTTCAAGGCTATCGAGATGACAATATCCTCGTTCTTAAGAAAGTGGGCGTGGTGCAAGGTGTGAACAGTGCAGAACGAATAGCGTCGGTTCGCTGGTATAAGGACCCGAAAGTCGAACTGCTCCATAATGGGAACATATTACGACCATCTTCGAGCCTTGGAGAGCTTGGTGATGAGGTCACAGATGTCTCCATGTATGAGCTATCCACGTACTTTGGCTTGGGCAAGGCAAGAGGTGACTTGGTCCTCATAGCCCCGGAGAAAGTCCACAAGTCACTGTTGTCGATGCAGTCCGGTAGTCCATCATCTACCGCTGCTGGCTCATGTATGCTGAGCTATCTTTTCCCCATAACCTTTTTTCAAGTGTCGGTGTACTTGGAGTATCTGAAAATGGTGCTAGCGGAGTCGGATTGGTTCAAGAACACTGTCGAAATTGACTCGACCGCACTACCTCCCCGACATAGTGTCCATCGGGACGAATTTAGTCTTAAAGCACCTGTTGATTTCGTGGGACGTGTAATATCGATAGACCTCGACGGCGCCATTACTGTACGCCTTGCAGCTGAGGACAATTGTCGTGACATTCGAGTTCCCTTGGAGAAGATTCTCATGGTAATCGACGATGACGGCCTTCCTGAAGATCCACCGTTTCCTAACTTCCACATTCATAGTGTGGATATCGACGACCCCAACAATCTTCCAATCTTTGAAACCGTTGAATATGAGGGTGGCCAGCGATTAGATGATGATAGCGGCGATGATATGTGGATGACTGAGGATGACGAGGAAGGTACTGAGGAGGATGACCCTGGTGATCGCAACGGTATTCCAATGTCTGAGGAAACAGGTCGCTCGCTACCGGACAATACAAATGACAACGCCCCCGAAAGGCCTACAACAATAACTGACGATAGTGAACTGCCGATCCTCACCATCCCGCAACCGAAGGACCGTCCTCCCAGATTTGCCGTGCTTGACGGCTCGCCTCCATCAGACCATGCGTTTCTCTCCCGGCCTACAATGGAGTCTTCTGGAATACCGATCAAGCGCATCCGCAAAGAATACCAGATTCTAGATTCATCTCTCCCACGAGGAATTTTTGCGAGAACATGGGAATCCCGAATTGACCTGCTGCGCGTTCTCATTATCGGTCCTGAAGGTACACCGTACGAATATGCACCACACTTTATCGACTTTCATTTCGGCTCGAATTTTCCAAACACGCCTCCTGCATCCTTCTTCCATTCCTGGACAAATAGCATGGGAAGAATCAACCCCAACTTGTACGAGGATGGCAAGATCTGCCTGAGCATTCTAGGAACCTGGCCCTCTCAAAACCCGGATGAGAGCTGGTCGCCGACGAAATCCACTGTCCTTCAGATTGTTGTTTCCATCATGGGGTTGGTTTTGGTGAGGGTTCCGTTCTACAGTACGCATATTTCTCCTACCCTTTTCCCCCGCTACCTCTTCATTTGATTTTTATATTTACTATGAATACAGATGAAGCTGGTTTTGAAATCTTTGCCTCCGAAGGTGGTCGAGTCGAATCCTCCCAGTACACGGAAAGAGCGTTCGTGTTGACGCGGCAATTCATCAACCATGCCATTCGGCAACCTATCACTGGGTTCGAGGATGTCTTGATTTGGAACTACCTTCCAGGTCCAGTGGAAGAGAACAGTAAGGACAAGACAAACGACTCGTCAGAATCCGTTCGTCCTCGACTATTGCGGAAAGCTATCGCAGAGGCTAATGCCATGATCGAGCATCACAACGCCACCTCTGGGAGCAGCAAGGAAGTCGTAGAGAGGAATGCAGCATCACCATTTGTTTCTAGGCTTAGTCTTGGGGCTGTTATTATGCTTCGCAAACATATAGCTGCCCTTGAGGAGATTGAAGCCAGAGCCACAGAGACGTTTTCACGATGAGCACGATGATATGTGGATTGTCGGTTGCATTTTCATGGGTTATCCGGTAGCAGTCAGGAAGGCAAAATAAGGCGGATAGTTCTACATTGATATGCATACGCTAGACTAGATAAATAGCTAATGCTATGCAGAAAGCAGCCTTCTTAACAGTGCATGTCCATCTTCGTACTTCCATATCAGGAGATGTCGCCGTCGCTGACATGAGCGAAGTTCCGCAACGACTCAATACTTCCCTCCGGCTACTTTTCATAGTCCGTCCGCAAAAAAAAAAAAAAAAAAAAAAAAAAAAAAAAAAAGAAAAGGGACATATACCTTCTAAAGTGTATTTCGCGAAAATATCCCCAATCCAAGCCTCTGTTGTAGCGACTTGCGACACGTGGAGGCGGACGGTTAGCTCTGCGGCATTGGTCCTTGGAGAGTTCCGTTCCGCGACCTCGCCTTCGCGCAAACGCGTCCCCCCCTTTCCCGTCGCTTCTGCTAGTTGGTTCCATTGGAGATTCCATCTTTGCTGTACATTATCTCCTTTTCCTTCATCATATCCGATATCTGTTGAGACGAGTGAAAACTAATCTGTGCAATCGCCCTCAGGCCCAGACTACTAGCGATAGTAACTGGAGCAGGGTATCCGAAATGGCGAAGTACCGCTTGGGTAAGAGATCTTTTAGCTTTACTTTCATTCCTTTTTTTCCCCTTTGGTTCTGATGATCTGTGTCGCTTTTTTGACTTTTCTACGCGTATCGGATTCGTAGATGTTCTTGCTTCTTCATTTCCGTACTCATACTAATGTGTACTACAGAGGAGGCCTCTTCAGGCCGTGCCGGCTGCCAGAATAAGGAATGCAAAGATCAGAAGATCAAGATCCTCAAGGGCGAACTCCGTCTCGGCTCGTGGGTTGATACGGAGCGCTTCCAGAGCTTCTTCTGGAGACACTGGTATTGCCATTGTGGCAGCAATCCCTACTGTCAAGAAGGGTGGATGTGACTAATTTGTCTAATTAGGGGTTGTGTCACGCCTAAAATAATCACGAACCTCAATGAAACCGTTGAGGAAGAAAGTGGTAGTGGAGAGGAGAAGGATTACGCCGTTCTGGATGGCTATGACGAGCTTTCCGAGGAGAACCAGGAGAAGGTTCGCCAGGCGCTCGAGCAGGGTCATGTCGATGATTCTGACTGGAAGGGTGTAAGTCATGTGTCCTGACATATTTTCCCTTCCGCTATGGCTCGTCAATGTTGAATATTGTCAAAGGATGTTGAGGTGAATCGTCCCGGCAAGAGCGGATTCCGCAGTCGAGCGTCGAAGAAGGCTGGTGCTGAGGTGAGCGTCTTGATCGAATGTTAACTGGACATTGCTGATATGTTGCCAGGAGGAGGATGAGGAAGAGGAGAAGCCTAAGAAGCGCGGCCGTAAGAAGGCAGAGCCAGAGGAGCCTGCGGCCGAGAAACCCAAGAAAGGTGGTCGTAAGAAGGCAGACGCTGGCGAAGAATCTGCTATGGAGAAACCCAAGAAACGTGGCCGTAAAGTAGCAGAGCCCGAAGAACCAGCCCCGGAGAAACCTAAGAAACGTAGCCGCAAGGCCGCGGAGCCGGAGGAGCCAACTGCGGAGAAGCCCAAGAAGCATGAGCCTAAAAAGGCAGTTTCCAAGGAACCTGCTCCCAAGAAGGCCAGGGGTGGCCGTGCCAAAAAGGCAGCCGAAGAGTGAGATCCTTGTGGAGGTGACAGGAGGAGGTTTATCCGATAGGAGACTCGCCAACCGAGCCACCTGGTGGTAAGGTACCGATGTACGCCAGACTCATCATACACGCCAACAGTATGATGGCCCGACAGATTGGAGGTTTCTGTGAATGGACTCTTCGATACGGTTAAGAAAGCTTCAGAGCTCACGTCTCCAGATACCACGGTTTTGAGTCAGGGATTCAGACCCGAGGCACTCCCATCCATTGTACTCTTGTTTGGGGACGAAGTAGAAGCATTGCTTAGCAACGCTGTACATTGCTCTGTAGAGCATACTGCGCGCTGCTCAAGGTAGCAAGGAGTATAACAACAGTCTCTGACGGGACTCTAGCGTAAGACGAGAGAGGCGCATTCTGAGCTGATATTACAGATGTCGGCGGCCTTGCACTTCTGTTACATGGCAGAGACGTTTCACATATGTTATATGGTTCTCGTATCTTCCACTGCCTCGCTGAAGGAGAACTTCAGCAGAAATTGGACATACATTTATTGGCTGGATGCGCTACGCCCTAACAGGGCCATCATACGCAGCGGCAGTCGTAGTGCTTAGGTTGAGCGTTACGATGAATTACACATCGAGAGCCGCTGTTTACAATTGATTTGGGCCTGGATGTTGTTCTTTTATGAAGCTGAAACCCACGTCGAGTCAGGTAGGTTGCTGTCGTGCACACCCTGCTGATCTTGCGTTGCCAAATGGTAGCAATCGTGATGACCGACCCTCCCTTGAACAACGAAGGAAATACTAACAGACACGTAGACTACAGTAGATTTAGAGAATGGTTTGTACAGGATACGGCCCTTTCAGCGCGCCAAGTGCTCTCCCTGGTCACCTAACCCGTATACTAACTTTCCCATCGTCAAAGACTGAGAAACAAACTCTCAAGAACCTTCAAATGAAGGCGACGAGACCCAGTAGGTCAGAATTCCTCTTCTCTTCAAAATGGGCGCGCTTCTTGTTGTATGGGAGGGAATTTGAACCCTTGGTTCCGGACTCTCCCTTTGGGTCGCGGAATAGGCTGGCTTGGAGAAAGAGAAAAGTTGAAATGGGAGCTCAAAATAGCCTCAAGCTAGAGATCAACAAAGAAAACACACTAGATGAGGGCAGCTAGACCAACAGCTGCTGAGAGAGAACTGGGCACTATAGAAGGACACTGTATTCTGTAGGAAGCAACAAACTTGAAGTCTCCTACCTGCCTATATAGGGCGTAGCAATCTACTATTTATCCTCATTCAGCTGAGGCCCAGGGCCCAAGTCCGGGACAGGATGACGCGGTAACTTCAGGAATAAAACAAGATCAAGAGAAACGCCGTCAACCTTATTGATACACCGTCAACGGAACTCTCGAACGTCTCATTGATGAAGGTGCATTCGTCATCCAGATTTACTAGAGCAACATCCATATGGGTTACCTCCATGGCTATCTGGCCTATTTGCCTGCCAGCAACAGAAGGATGGAAGACCATTTCACCATGAGGGAATCTGTAAGAGACAGCTGTCATATACTTAACTCTGTTCAGACTTTCAATAAGGATGTCAGCCAAAGTTAGATATTCACCTCCCACTCTGATGCTGCTGCCTGAACTCAGCATTATATCTATAAAGGGATTAAGATTTTGTCTAGCTGGAAACTCTTCTGCTTGTGGATGTCCCATTTCTTCCTTAAACAGGTAGTAGCATCAGCATTTGCCAATCAAACTGAGAACTCTTACAAGATCAACAGAACTCTTCTTAAGGATGATTATGAAGAAATTATTCCAATACTGAATTTTAGTGATAGAAATCTCAGCATTCAAAAAGAAATCTTTCACCAATTCAAATGCTTCATCAATCTTAGTGCTGGAGATGTTGGTCAAATTGTCATCATCAGAGATTTGAAGACGTCTTTTACTATGTCTTTTTATTGGCAGAAGGGGCCCGTTGTTGTTGAAGTCTAGAGCGAAGTACAGCTGAACTCCAGCTATGGTCACAGGCCAGGGTTTTGGCAGTAAGATGCTAACCCAGAACACCAGGAAAAAGATGTCAAATGAGACACCTTTTGCATTTGGGAAGAGACCTAACAGCATCTTGCTGTTCCATCCACTGAACGAACTTCGTTCATGTCGTAGATTGAATGGAAGGATCAGATGTCAGTCCCAGTTGCAAACGTAATTTCTTTGCCGTACCTCTGGTACATTGTCTCCACGCAATCCTTGCCTAGACTGCAGGCTGAAAACCCAGTATCTTTTGCTTGAGGCTGGAAAGAAGGGTCGCATTCGAAACAGTGTAAGTACACCTCATCGTACCCATATTGCTTCTATGCAAATGCTCGCAGCTCGTACCTCGTCACTGATCGATTCACGAGGGCTTACTGCAATTCGTCGCGGTGCCCTTTTGGTGCTATTCATCGTACGAGACGTACTGGTACCGCAGTCGACGCCTCTGTTACTCCAGAAGCAACTGGGACCGTTATATCCAAATAACAAGCTTATGGAACAGTGACCAAAAGGTAATTCGGTAACTGTTGCAAGGCGACGACATTCCCTGAAAATGTTGGCAATCGAAGAATGGTCGGTATACACTAGTGTGAACCTATTGCTATCGAGATACTGTTGACTCTGCTCAGTGCTATGTACAAGTGTAGCAACTCGAAGCCTGTTGGTCAGAGGTTCTTTTCTGCTGCTGCCAGCCGTTTTTGATAGAGCACATAGTACCTGCTGCAGACTGGATAGTGGGGATGCCCCTCAAGGTTAATAGAGGTCGCAGAAATTCGGGAGCACTCTCATCGTTCTGATGTGTCCGTAGACGTTTGAGTTCATATGCCCATCACTTTCTCCCAAGTGAGACGGTCGTACTTTTTTTGAGATAATGTATACCCAGGCATCAGGGGCTTGACATTTGGGAAATTTGTAAGCTTGATGATCACGTATACATAACCTTCGAGCTGGTTTAGGGTGATGCCAACTTCAAATTCTTTTGAAGCATCGTAATAGAGGATAAATGGAATGATAAGCCCATGCAGTCGTCAGACTTAGATCTCGTAATGCCCAACTAGGAAAGATCGATGATACTGGCTGTCCACCCTTAGCTGCTGCAGCACACGCCGTTCGGTTTCCCCGCAGCGGAACGACGTCCATTCCCTCAGAGGAATCTGGATCGTCCACTAACAACAGATCCTGCCCCAACCATATGTTCTGGTCCAGTATTTAGACGCAGAGATAATAGACGCAGAGCTCTCCTGAGCTGTCAGTGTGGAAACCCGTCTCCTCTTGCGCTTTTGAGAACCACCGTGACTTTGTGAAGTCGTTCTGGGAGTGCTGTCATGCCCGACGAGGTCGGCCGATTGCAATTCTGGTTCAGGTTTCTTTCGGGGGATAGAGCGCTGCGTTATGCCAGTATCACGGACACTCCATTCCTCGAGGTCCGTACAGTCATAGATGGCATAGTCTTTACCATGGCAGAAACGGCAACTGACTGGAGACTCTGCTGATATAGTCTTGTCTCCCACGTTGATCTGCACTCCCACCCACCCCGCGGGGGCAGGGGGATAGCTCCTTGTGACTGAGTAGGACCACCTAGACGTCCAGCGTTGTGCAGAATATAGTTATGGTTCGTATAGTGGCCTCGTGAAACAACACGGGGAAGAGCGGGTCTAAGATGCGACATAAAGATTGGCGTAATGTGCTTCGCCGGGACCGTGCCATGTCCTTTTTCATAAATGGTGGCAGATCTTGTTGTTGCAGCTGCAGCTGGAGTTGCAGCTATTGTTGTTATAGTTGTATCATTGGTGTTCTCACACTTCTGGGTTGCTGAGCAAGTATTATTAAATGACAAGTACAAATCGTCGAAGTAGACACTGTCTTGTACTAGAGTCATGGCCACTGATAGATACCAGCCGAATCTTTGTCGATATCCATCCATAGAAGTCTGCCTTCAACTTCCCGTCTATGTCGAAAATATCTGCGGAGATAGCAAAGCTGGCGTGGCTTGCGATCGAGGGCGAGATGAAGAACTTTCTCTTCTTTTGTAAGGGTTTGGTTCCAAACCTGAATCTCCTCCCATGATCCATGGTTGGTATTGTGGCGCTTTGTCTGTTTCCCTTCAGTTGTGTTGGCTCGTAAGATTTCTCTTGCGCTGCGTCTTTGCATTATCGTCCGTAGCGGCCTTAGAATCAGGTACGCACCTGTAGCGGGAGTCTGAGGCAGTTAATTAGTCGACTCGAACCTCGGGCTGACCACTCCCATGGCTTCATACCCCGGGAGAAAATATAAATATAGAGAGAAGTAGGTAAAATGGAGCTGCCCTGATCCATTGGGTTAGCGGTTGAGTCAAGCCGCATCACTGAGTTTTGGAGACGAAAGTCTGTCTGCAAGAGAAGAGGAATGCAAATATATATATGAGAGAGGAAGGTATATCACATAATCTAAAGGAGTATGATAGCCTCAGAAAGGAAGAGGAGGAAGTTGTTCTAGGAGGATTAGGAATGAGGAAGGGGTTTATATGTTCCCTGCGAAAGTGGGCAAAAGAGAAAAAGGATCCGCAGGTGTCCAGTCAGTGAATGGGAAGCAAGTGAATGAATGCCAAAAGTAGGTAAAATATCTAGTGGGCAGAAGTATGGCTTTATTACCACTGTATCGCTAGGCTGACTGACACCAGAACGTCTTTGTTATAGTCCTCCAGTTTCCCTCAATGTAGCTGCAGGATGTACAACCTGGAAAGGGACATGTTTGTCTCTAAGAAAACACTACAATCAGTCATGGAGAAACTGAGGTGGCCGAATTTCTCATTCTGTTATAATCATCAGTGTGGAACTAGTTACATGCAGTCTGTACTGTCAAACAGTCTGGAAGGGACAAAATTAAGAAACCAATTCCAAGAAAAGAAACCCAAAGCAGTCCGCAATATTGGAGAACCAAAACCAAGGAAGATTCCGTTCAGTATCATGACAAAATCTCAGCAAAGAAGTGGTGGAGGTGAAGACGTGCCGCGCACCAGGGTATACTCGGTTTGTTGCATATTAGACATTAAGAAAGGTGTACGCGAAATCCAAATTAGCCAACCTCAGGAGAAGAGAAGAGCAAATAACTTGGAATTTCCAATGTTCACCCTGTCAATTTGGCTAGGTTTCCCCGGGTTCGATCTAATCCGTTATAGAGTTATGTGCAGCTAAGAAAGATGCGAGGGAGTTCGGCCATTGCTGAGGGAAGACCAAAATCAGCTTCATGATCAAAAGAATGCAAGCGGTAGAGAGAAGGGGAAATCAATAAGTGCACAGACGGTATACTCACCTAAGCTCCACAAGATCATCCATATGATTGCACATAGCAACGAACAGATCAAAAAACAGCGCGCCTCCAGCCTCCATCTCCATCTGCATGGTTCCGCTCCTCGCGAACAACTTGCGGGTCTTAATGATCATTGCCAGGTAATGAGCGCGCAGTCGATATTCCGTGTCCGGCGTGTGGTCATACGTGTACCGTGCAGACCTCAGAATCACGTCGATGGGTAGGCCGCTCTGAAGGCCCTGTTTACGAAGAGCAAGGCTCTTGAGCTCCTCAAGACCGTACATCTCCGCAGCACAGTACACGACGGTATCCCGGAGGACTTCAGCACCCACACTGGGCAGGAAAATGGTTGGCTCGCTCGACCCGCGGCCACCGGTTTTATGGATGTCGCGCGCATTCTCGAGTTGCCAAGAGTGACGACCCTTACCGTGGATGAGGCGAGGGTAGTAGTCGCCCGTGTACAGGAACTCGAGAACACAGGACAAGATCTCGGGTTCTCTGGGAGCTTATTAGCGATCCTCCATCGACAATAAGGTAAGAGGAAATCTGTGGGCGGCAGAACTGACTCGTCAGGGAGTTGAAGTTCCTTTGCACCCGCAGCATCCTTCGGGAACTCTTCCTGCAATACAGCGTAGAACCAAGGCGACTGGGACAGAATATGCTCGTGAGCAGCGAAATACCGTTCCTCCCGGCCCACAACCATAGTGACCATGGGACGAGTGGGAGGAGCCGGCGGGCTGTAGGTCTCAGTCAGCTTGGAAGCATGATAATAGAGCAGCTATCTGCAAATAGATGCATCTAACGGGGAGGGATGACTCACGGGCTGCTCAGTTTCTCCTTCAACTTCGCCCTGGCCCGCCGACTATACGACTTCTTGAAGGCCTTGCCGGCTTTCTCCACGCGGCTTCGCGAAGCAAAAGAGCGCATGAACATCGTCCAAGAGTTGCGTTCGAGCGCCGGATCCAGCGGGAAAGACTGACGAAAAACCGCTAAAATGGTTAAAAGGAGCGTACGGGTTTGAGTGCGGACAGAGTTGACGCTGTTCATCCATGCGCGGAAGTCAGGCATGTATGTAGAGTCCTGGGAGCTCTTCTTATCGCTCTCCCGAGGTCGGTGTTCCTTCCTGTCTCAAGCCTGGAAGTAGACTCGAGCAGAAGAGAAGTACATCGAGAGACAAAAAGGAAGCTTGAGCACGTGAATCTCCAGAGGAAACTCACGCAGCTGGGTTCGGTCGACTCTCAAGCGCGAGGAAAGGAACAGAAGAAGAGAGATATCGGAGGAGGGGGCGTGCTTTTTGGGTTCGACGACTGGTGGGTTGGTTGGCAGGCCAGTGAGGCTGCAGCACATCGTGCATACCCTACGGTTATTATTACTGGCTACCCTACACATATGTGTAGGCAGCAGTCCAGCAGGTGCCCTGCGATTAAGTACTTGGTCCGCCAGTATCCCGAAAATGTCAAGTGTCCTTTTCAACGACAGTTGGTACATGCCTCAGTCCGGAGGTTAAACCATTTAACCCAGCGTGCTCCTACACATCAACGCCGCCACCTGAATCCATCCAGATCCTCCTTTGTCTATGCTTTCGCCATTAAAAGCAGACCAGAAACCGTTACAAGGCATCTAACAAAGACGAAGCGGAGTTCAATCCGATTGACGACGCTGGAAGTCTTAGCGCTTCAAGTTTTGGGCTCACGCTGGAACTCGCGGATTCTCTCTTCTTGCACACGTCGTCTTTCAATGGCGGCGCGCTGCTGACCGTTTACCTGTTCGCGACGCTCCAGAGGAGTGCTCGCGATACCTGCTACGGTGGCCATGTAGCGATCACGGCAAGCCTGGCTCGAGTAGTTCGTGACCGGTCTCAGGTCCTTGACGTAGTGAGAAACCAGTCTCCATTTAGTGACATCGAGATTCTGCTGATATTCGCGTATCTTCGCATCAGCTTTCTGGACAGCACTAATGAGTGCGTCGTCCTTTATTTTGAATTCGGTTAGTTCAAATACACGGAAGTTTCTAAGCAGACGTTGGTAACCACTCACATCTCCACAATGCCAATCCTCCTCTCCGGATTTCAGGAGATTGTCAACATGATCTTTCATCATTCTTTTCATACGCCCGAAGCGGCATCCGAGAGCCTTAGCATTCCACTGAGTGAACCTTCCTTCCTGGAGGAATCGCGAGCGGATCTCTTTCTCGCTCCAATTGGCCAGTTTAAGGTTCCAGAGGAGTTCGTCGTCGGAATCCATATCAGCAGTCAGCTTCTTGCGCGGCATGCGGCTTACGGCTCCCGTTTCATAGTTCTCTTCATCGAGCTCGGCAGGGGTGTTCACGACACTGGCAGAACTGGAGCTCGAGTCGGCGCCCTCGCCCTCGCCCTCGCCCTCACCCTCGATGAAGGACAACTCGCGGCTCTCAGTAACAGTCGGATTCGCACTGGGCATAGCCTCTCCAACGGCCGCAGTCAGAGCCTCTTCAGAGCCCCAATCCGTACGTACATCAGCTGTCGCAGGCATCTAAGACAAACAGACAGACTGGTTAGTGCATACTGTTGAACTCCTCCAACTAGAACCAGACTCTCTTACCTCCCAGCTAGCCATATTAAGACCAATGCCCTCCGCGTTGCTGGAGACAGGATACTGCGCCGCAGAAGAATAAACAGGATACTGCTGATGATAAGTACCAGGATTCAGATTGTGCGAAGCATTCGCATGCTGGTCATAGAATGCTGAAGCCGTATTGTAAGTGCCTGGGTTTACACTGTACTGAGAGTTCGCTTGGCCCCCATAATATGCCGAAGTCATACTGTTCCTGACAGCTGGCTCCGCAGAATAGTTGCGTCCCTGTCCTTGGACGTAATTGGAATATTGCGGCCACTGATTGCGAGCGCGCTGACGATAGTATTGAGCCTGAGCTGAGGATATAGCCGGGCCATAAGCTGTGTCGTTCGAGTCAGCAAGATCCATGGATTATGGACACCTCCCTCTAGGGTACCCAAAACAAAACAACACGGGCATACCGGAATAGTTGACCCGACGATTGCTCTGATTCTGAGCCGTGCCATAGCGCCTCTGAGCCGCGACGGAGTTCTGATACGCGCTATAGTTCCGAGACATGCGCTGATTCTGAGGCAGATACGGATAGGAGAACTGGTTACCATAGCCAGAACGCTGGCCAGGATTCTCGTCTCCCGTTTCCGTCTGGGCTGTCGTCGGACGCGTAGCATAGTAACGGTACGCTTCGTTGTCCATCTTGTCAGGTTTATGCCAAAGTTGACTTTTGCATCAAGATAGGTATGGAGGGCACGAGGAAAAAAAAGAGAGAAAAAAAGAAGAAGAGGAGGAGGAGGAGGAGCAAGAAGAAAGAAGAGGTGGGGAAGGGGAGTCATGGAATGTCCATGGTGAATAATGGCAGAAGAGGTCCCAGTGAATATCTGCTGATGCTAAACTATGAAAGTTTCGCACGCAGTCAGTGCGAGTTGTGCACAGAACCTGAGCAGACCTGATTTGCATGGTACATATCGATCTATATACAGGTTGAAGAAGGAAGCTCTCAGCATTCTCCCCATCTGTGTACTAGCATTTCAGTCACACTGGCACCAAGGTAAGCCCTCAGCCTTATGTATACATAATTGTACTCATTTTTGAAGCCCTATAAGGCAATTTTCCATCTTCCTAGCATTTTATTCCGTCCCTAATGCCCTTTATTTATATCTCACTCATGAGTCAGATCCCAGCTTCCCCAGTTACGACATAACACCCATAGATAAGCTTAACGCAGATAATCTTTATAATGGAATTCAAGGATCTAGGAAGCAGATACCTGCAACTGTAACATAACCTCCCATGCAGTTCTCTGTATACTTCAACACAGCCCGCCTCCGCCACGGCACCGCCACAGTGGCCGTGTCTGTCGATCTTCCGCTTGGACCATTGGATGATCGCCCGACTATGATGTCGTATACTCTATCCGACATCTACCGGCCCATGGACAGCAAATAAAGCTAGATAGCTACCAAGAGGATCGATTCAGACGTGCTGCCCATATCGTGGACCCCGGATACTTAGTGCCTGGCGCTTACCTTGGGGCCTAGTGCGCTCGTCTGGACAGCACATTCAGCCACAAGGGTCGGCCAAATCATCGTTCATCAAAGCGCCGATCCGAGCGAGCGGCTGCAGAAAGAACCCAAACCTGGTCCTGCAGGTCAGGCGAGTTCGTAATCAGGCAATTTATTGTTATATATTCTGTGCGTTCCTGCAGGAGCTGCTTTCTCCATTTGTTTCTTTTTTACAAGACCCTCTTCTACTAGGAAATCTATTCATTTCACCCTGACTTTGCTTCGGCTTCCTTCGTACGCGTGTTTTTTTGCTCTTTGTCTGGCTTGGAGCCTGTTTCCATGCTCCGATTAGCATAATGGGGTATATAGATCAGATTAAGGCGAAGAGACGCCTTTCGACGTCTTTTCAGCCTCCGGAGCCCGTTCTATCGCCGGAGGAAGTGGCCTTTCTGCAGAAGCTCCCCGCGGAGGGAACTGGCAGTGGCGGTGAGCAGGCCGGATCCGGGGAAGTTGAGTTGGATCAAGAGCGAAGAGAGGAGAAAGGAAAACAACGCGAAGAAGTAAAAGACCCAGGAGAGGAAAAGGAGCCCGGAGCGAAGGCCTCCGAGGAAGCAGAGAAGCCTGAAGAAACGAAGCAACCCGAAGAAGTGGAGAAGAAACCTGGCGAAACAAAAGAACCACAAGAAACACAGGACCACGTCGCGGAACGAGGATTTTCAGTTGAACCTCCGAAGGCAACGCGAAGGCAGAGCATCTCGGGATTCAAGAGGCCGTGGACGTGGGTGCGAACGAGGAGTACCTACGGCAAGAAAGTAAGTTAAAGCGACTCCAGTCTCGACACTATTTCTGAAGCACAGCTACGTGATGACGTTATATATATTTACAAATGTACTTTTCCCCCGCCCAGAATCATGCATCCTCGACGAACAGTTCGACCGACAACGTGAATGGAAGCCGACCGGGACAAGACGCAGGCGCAGATGACATGACGGAAGCCCTTGAACGACTCAACTTGGCGGCGGTGAACAATCGCGCTTTTTGCATCAGCGACGAGACGCAGGAGCTCCTGCGAAAGTTCAAGCTGGTCCTCAAGGACCTGATTAACGGCGTGCCGACTGCGTACCGGGATCTGGAGAACCTTCTCACCAATAGCGACAAACAGCTCCAACAGACGTACTCGAGACTCCCCAGTTTCCTCAGAAAACTGATTCAGAAGCTTCCTGAAAAATGGAAACAGGGACTGGCCCCTGAGGCCCTCCTAGCCGCTACTGAGATGGTCGGAAGTAAGAGCGCCAACGCCGCAGCAGCAGCGAGTGATACGAGTCTGAAACTGCCAAGCTTGCGTGAGCTGGTCGCGAAGCCAGCGGCAATCATGGGCATGTTACAGTCTATCAAGACATCCCTGGCAGCTCGATTTCCGGCTGCTATGGGGGCTAATGTGCTTTGGTCATTAGCATTGTTCAGTACGTGAAGACGTTTCCTTGGGCATTTGTTTCTGGTACTTCCGCCATTACTGACGATTTTCCCACTGGTAGTTCTTCTCTTTGTTCTGTGGTACTGCTATAAACGTGGGCGCGAGGAACGCCTTCAGACTGAGACGAACCGGCTCGTACCGAAGGAAGAGGCGGACGAACCACAGGACGGAAGTGGAAATCAAACCCACGAACAACCTGAGCCAGAGAAAGAGACGGATGAAGAGCGCCCGCCGCCATCGACTCTGGCACCGGTTGAAGAAGCAAAGCAAGAAGAAAGCCAACAACGGAACGGTGCAAGTACAGAGAGTGCTCATCCTCCAGCCGCAGCACCACGACGGAGCAGGTCTCGGCTCGCCTGGTGGTCCCGGACAGCACGGAAGCCGTCAATAGCGAACATAGAGCCATATCCAGGGACTTAGCCTTTGATGATTCATCGCCATTTTTTCTTACGAGGCAAATCGCCTGATCTGCTCCGTTAGATGGAGCAGTACTACTCGTAATGTGGAGTGCGGAGCATTCGGTGGCAAGACGGATCGTGACCCAGGGCTGCGGTGTTGTTACGAAGTATGATGATAGTAATAGTCGACGGATGTTCATAATATTTATATTGAGGGAAGCAGGGAATGAAAAGTGACGAAGTCCCCGCGCCGGGAGTCTGTCTAACATGAACTATATCGAAGCAAGTACTACCAGGGCAGTGAATGGTGAATTCCTCGACAGGACCATCGGCTCTATCTGGAAATCCCAATCCGTCGGATCGAGGCCAGTTGCATTGGCCAATCAGAAGACCCGGAACTGGGCCGGCGCGATCTGCGTGGTAATTACGTATTAACGTAACGGTCACGCAAAAAATACGTCGTAACTTAGGTAACTTACCGTTACCTAAGCTGCCTAACGGGGATATTTCCTGCTGGCTGTCAATGTAGAAAGAAACAATAGTCAGGGAACGGGGATGATGGATGACGAGATAGTATAATTTTCCGCTTGTGTGAGTCAAGGAATGATCAATTGGGCGCTCAGACGTCTGGATATCAGGATACTGCAAAGCGTGCACCTGGGCGCACCGTAGAGTACCTAAATTTATAATTATTACGTTCCCCGGAGCGGAGAGCTGTTTAACAAGTCATCAACGCCTTGATTGCTGAGACCGGCTCAAACTCTGATTCATTCCGATGGTTTCGATCGACTGCACGCCGGAGCATCCAAGTGGAACAGCTCACACAGCTCTGCCAGTATCAGGAAGACGCCGAGGGCAGTGACCCTCAAGGCCAATTATCCCTAGTACGTTAAACAAAGGCGGTAGTTAGCGCGCATGGCGGAGAGCAGACGCGGGAGCAAGCGCTGGCAATCAATCTGGACACAGAATCGCATATGCACGCTGCAGGAGCTGGTTGTGCGGACAGCTGCAGCCAGTGCAGCTTACTGTTGGGCGACAGAAAGCATGGCAAATCTTCTGCTGATCTTCGCAACGCTCTTTTTCCTGCAACTTGACGGCACTAATTAATATTACAGCAGGCAACGGTAGGCAGTCACATGTGGCGAGCGCCTAAACCCTGTCAGGTCTAGTCAAATGGTTCGAAATCTGACATGAGACAAAGACTAACCGATTATCGGTAAGCGTCATACGACGACGTCACACCACGGAGTCGGGACGGTTACCTACCTTTTTTTTTTTAACTCCTTTTGTCTTCCAGAGGGGCACCTCGGAAGAAAACTTGCATGCCTACCTACTCGACAGATCACTTTCCTTGAATCTGTAGATCAGAAGGAACAAAGGAGACCAGCGGCGTCTGCGCTGCATATGCTAGCGTAGGGGTTAGATTAGTTCCGGGTTACTAGTAGCTTGGGCAGATGCAGATGCATTGCTGTACAATGGCCCGTATCGAGATCGGAAATACCTTTCCAAAGTGACGAAACAGCGGTGAGCTCGAGCATTTCCAGCCAATAAGAGCGGTTCACTGGACACATGCCCCACTTGGGGGATGTTCAGCGCCCGCTCGGGGATGACGATGCGCCCGTTTTGTTCGGTAGCGTATCGTATGGGACGGTACTGCGCTCTGGAGTCAACTTTCTTTTCAGCCCCATCCCTCGCCTTTTTTTTCTCTCTCCTCTTCTCCTCTTCCCTTCCCAGCAACCAACTTCTTATCTTCCATATCACCCACTATCCATCTGTCTCTCTAACCACAGTATTTCAACTGTAACGTACCAGATATCGTCAAGGTTTGCCTGCCAGATGGCTTTCGTTGAGCTGTGAACTCCTCACTGGGGAGTGTGGTTGTCCCTGCGCTCCCCAGTCCAGCAGCTCCTCGAGTACCTTCAATTCGACTTGACGATCATCTGTTCCTCTTTCGACGTGCGAAGAGCGAGCGTCGGAATTGCCCCTTAGTACAGTCACAGAACGAAGCACTTCGACGTCCATTGACGGCTGGAGGTGCTTTTGTTTCGGAAGAAGGAAAAATTTTCTCTCGACCCCCTTCTCTCTCTGCGCCGTTTATCCCTATTTTCTCCTTCTCATCTGAAAAGTCTCGAACGTCACTCTCATCTGGGTCCTCCACGTTGTCACTTCTTGACCGTTATTCGTCTCTTACAGCAAGAACTTTGCGTTCCTACGAGTCTCTTACGCAATAGACCCATTCCCGCGGGCCCGTTATCTGAAAACCTTAACCGTGTCGAAAGGCTAATTTTTTTGCCCTCATTGCTTCTCCGCAAAGTAACGCACGAGATCGTCGTACTGCTGCTCGCGTGCGAACCCACGCACCTCTCCTCCCTTTTGCTCGAAGCAATCACCTAGTAAGATATCCGAAAGCAGCTCCGGCTGCTTTACAAAATTTCGTTATGCGGCACTCCCACCCAAATCCGGCCAAGACCACCAATTGGTCTCCCAGACGATCAAATAAAGTTGCCAATGGCAGTAGGACACGGAGAGCTTCTACATATTCTGTTTCCAGTGTCTCGTCCATCTCCGATGTGGAAGGATTGAGCGATCTCGTCGCCGACTCAGATGATGACGCCGACGATGAAGAGGACCAACGAGTCGTGTCTGTCCCGTCCCATGGCCGTCGTCGTGGCGGTAAAACCAAGAAGAAGGGGTTTAAATACGACAGGGAACTGGCGGATGATGATGTCTTTGAGGACATTAATGACAGCGACTCAGATGATGCCTACGCTGCCGTGGATGATATCTCCGATGGAGACGACGAGGAGCAGAGTGTGGAAAAAGTGGAGGAGATGTTGATTCTGGAGTCTGAGGATGATCACCTTGGGAGCGTGCTCAGCACCCCCGGCATCACAGGCCCTGGTAGCTTCGTTGGCGAAGCCCTCTTTGATGATGGCATGCTTATCCCTAATGCAAATTTCTTTGACGAGGAGCAGTTTTTCGCTACCATGGAAACATTCGGTGAATCGGACGGGGCCAGCGATGCTGCTGCCGAGACGCCAGTTCCCCGCCGCGTCCATTTCCAACAGTCAGACTCTTCTTCGGATAGTGACTCGATTACGGACGATGAGATTCCCGGTGACTTTTTACAACAGGACAGCCTAGACCCGCAGCTACGTCATATGATCGAAAATGATAATGAAAACCAAACGTCGCACGACCGGCGTTCTAATGAAGTCTTCGGCGAGTCCGATTACGGACATGCCAATATCTACCATGTCGAGTCTGACGCTGAGTCGTGCGGGTCCAGCGGTTACGAAAGTATGCAAATATGTTGGAATCTCTGCACTGCTCGTTTTTAGCTGACCGCTCTAAAGCCGATGATGGCGAAACCACAGATGAAGACCTCCCGCCACCAGCAACCATTACCCATCCGCGGTCTATCCTCCGTCGTGACTCGAGCGCCTCGTTGCCTCCGGCGGATGAAGAAGACAAGCGATCAATTCCCCGTCGACGGGGTCCAATCATGGGTACATTTGTCGCTGACCCGAACAAGCCTGTAGCTCTCGTGGACAGCTCTGGTAAACACTTGGTGATTATTCCTGCCTCTGCGTCGTCTCGTCATGACTGGCTTGAATCTGCCACGAATAGTATGTGCGGCACTGTAAACAACAGTCCGCACGCCGCTACCATGCAATTCGTAGATGAGAGTGATACCGACGCTCTTGCAACTCTCACTCAGACCGAGCTGAGTCCCATGCTGAGTTCCAGTGCCAATCTGATGATGGCCGCTCTTGGGAACGACATGACCCCCGGTGGTCAGGTTATGGGCCCCCCTGAGGCTTTCTACCCGTCTCGCGACTTGACTTTTGACAGCTCCTTCGATGAGGACGACGACGATGACCCAGAAGCGGCTTTGAATGTTGAAGATTTTATTGACTTCGGCGATGGTTCGTCGGATGAGGAAATGGAGGACGACGAGCTCCCTTCTCCCACTGCCGCATCATCTGCACCAAGTGCTACTGTTGGTACACCTAGACCCACTCGCAGTGCAGCTTTGCACCAAGCCAGCAGCGCCGAACGCTTCCTAAACCATCTCGACCGCGGCATTGTCACGGCCTTCCGCCGCAATCACAACAGATATCAGGCCTTGCTCCGTCTTCCCAACCACCGTGAATTCATGCCGGCCAATTCTCCATCCAGACCGGCGAGTGTGTTCAGACATGCCAAACATGCTGATCCCCGTACTCCCATTCGGAAGCGCAAGAATGGCGGTCACGCTGATGGCGAAGCTATCCGGCGCAAACTTATGGACACTCCTCAGCGAAACCGGCTTCGTTCGTAAGACGAGACGGAGTTCCTTCATTCTTTCCGGAATGTTTAAATTCTAGCAGGACTGGCTGACCGTGTCTGTTACTTTTATTCTTATTTTCGTGTTTAAACAGCTGCAACATCCGCTCTTTGCGGACACGATGAACGGCTTTCTAATCCTTTTGACGAGTACCATCCATCTCGATTCTATGTTGAATGCTCTGTGTATGATGCAGATATGGAGTTGGGAGGGTTGTTCGGCGTCTTGAGGAATACTGATGATGCATTTAAGTGTGATGATCTGAACTAGATGATTACTTAGAACTGAGGGAGCTGTGTAGTTCTCTAAAAGTTATGATGGTTAGCATGGTTACTAGTTCAAAGTGTTCTTTCTGTGTTCTTCTTTTTCCTTTGTCGATTCTAACCTGGTGTGGATGTTCATTTGGTGGCAATGTTCACTTCTCTGTCGATTTCTTCTGGACTGAAAGATACCTCTGGATTTTATGTTTTGTTGATTTAGGTTTTGTCTTTTTTATGCAAATGAATCATGGTGAATGTTATGTGAATAATTTCTTATTCTTACTAGAGGGAAGAGTAATTTTACTGAGGGTCCCCCATGTTTCTCCCACAGCGCTTGTGTCTCAGGATCCACCTGTGGAGCTGGCGCTTATGGTTCTGCAAGCTCGACAACAGACAACAGCGGAGCAACCTGCGACGCTCATAATACGCGCCGCCCAGCGCCAAGTGAAGCAGAAATGGACCTCGCCATTCCGGCGGTTGGCTTGGGCTTGTCGAAAGGGATCCTAATAATAGGAGCCAGCACAGTCCGTTCCTCATCGCGATCTCAGATCCGCCTCTGAGCAGCCGACGTGGCTGGATGTTCAATGCTAACCGCTCCTCTCGAGGGTCCTCTTCATGGCTGCTCCCGGCAGCCTCCCTGATGCCATTGGCTCCCTCCTTTGTCGCCTTCAGCTCTGTGACCCAAGCGGCTTCCGATCGGCTTGGAATGTGGATCGCATGCAGCCACCCTGATTCTGCTTGCGCGGACGAACCACGCCATCCTGTGCATGAACTACTTGTTCGGAAAGTCGCCCAGCATCAGTTCTTCAGGTGAAGACGATGAAGGACTTTCACTGGCTCGTGGCCCGCGCTTCCGTTAGCCAACACGCTGCTTTCGGACAAGAATTGGGATAGTCCACGGGTTTAGCGTCCTTCAGAATGTCTTATGTCCCCTGTGTTTCGACTCTTTGCTAATAATGGTAGGGCCAAGATGCACTGTCTCGAAAGCGTCTCAAGGGCTTAAGAGGCCGTCTGTTCCCAGGCTTGTTTTCAAGCAGAGATGCCCCGATCTTTCTTCTGCATTTGAAGTTCCTTCTTCTGCGCAAATTCCCTCTCTTTGTTCTGGGCTTCATCGTGAGCCATCCTTCGTTCTTTGGCTCCAGACTTTCGTTGTCAGTCTAGCCGGCCTGTCCTCTCTTTACAGATCTTTGTCTGCAACTCAACTATTCATAGTACCATACCTTAATATTGCGGGAGGGTTGACCCCTTCTTGATTTCCACTCGGCATTGGAGAACTTATCCAACTTCTTCTTCATCGCTATCATCACTCTCTAGGACCTTTCCTTCGACATCATGGCGATTATACTTCATATCACGCTCTTGTCCCTGTTCGTTATCGCCCGGGCTGCTGATGGGGTATGTTTTCTTTTCCTCCATTGATATTGAGAAAGAGAATGAAAACTGACGGGTGGCCATTGGTGGGATCATCTTTGGACATCAAGCCTCCATACACTACTGATCCATTCGAGGGCATGACTCCTTACTTGCCTACCCTCCACACGACTTCTGCGGACTCTGCTTCCTCGGCTGTCACTTCGCTGTCTGTCTCGGTGACCACGGAATCTACTTCGTCAGTCTCGTCTGAATCGACCAGTGCCCTTCTTGAGGGTTCATCTACTTCTTCAACTTCTCGATTCAGTGTGCCGTCCCCCCTTCCGGCCAGTGCTCTTTCGACCACGGCATCTACAAGTTCGCCAGACAGCTCGTTTGCCCCGCCCACTACCTCCAGTTCAAGTTCGTCTATCCCAGTGGAGAGCCCACCGGCTTCATCATCGTCTGTGGCCCAGACGTCTAGCTTGCCAGGCACTTCCAGTTCACCTGTACCAGCCAGCTCTTCGCCGGTCACAACGCCATCCTCCGCCTTGTCTCCCACCACCCGGGCTTCCTCTAGTGCCCCCCGATTGACTACTTCTACCATCTTCTCCACTAGCGAGGTCACAATTACCAGCTGTGCGGCTTCGGTTACCAACTGCCCCGCTGATTCCACCGTGGTGGTGACCTCCACGGTTGCTGTTTCGACTACAGTTTGTCCTGTGACTGAAACTGGAGTTCCGTCTTCGTCATCCGTGGGAGTACTCCCAACGTCTCAGACAGCGTCGGTTTCATCTGCCGTACCACCAACTTCATCGCCTGGAGGAGTACTTCCGACGTCTCAAACGACCGCAGTTTCGTCTGCGATACCATCGACGCCATCATCTGTAGGAGTACTTCCGACGTCTCAAACGACTCCAGTTTCGTCGGTGATATCACCACCTTCTTCGTCTGTGGGAGTACTTCCGACATCTCAAACGACCCCAGTTTCATCTGTGATACCGCCGATTTCATCTTCGGGAATAGCTCCAACTTCCCAGTCCACATCGTCGGAGACGCAAGCTACTTCACCTCCAGCGGTGATTTTGCCATCTCCGTCAACTTCAGTTTCGTCTGTGATCCCGCCTTCGTCGTCTTCGAGTGTGCCTTCTTTACCTCCTGTTTCTCAGTCGACTTCGGCCGCAGTCCCGACACCACCTTCACCGTCGGTATCAGCCCCAGTGCCGCCCTCGTCGTCGAAGTCTCTCTCAACTTCGACCTCAGCTTCGATACCGCCTTCATCGTCTCCGGTAGTTCCAGTGCCTCCATCAAGCTCGGTGTCCCCAACTACCACGCCTCCTAGCATTACATCCAGGCTCACTACCTCTACCGTCTTCAGTACCACGGAAGTTACCATCACCAGCTGTGCGCCGAGTGTCATTAGCTGCCCGGCGGACTCAACAACCGTTGTGACATCAACCATCCCGATCTCAACTACCGTCAGTCTGGTTACTGAGACTCAGACGAGCTCCTTACCTTCCCCTCCCTCACCTTCTGGAGTGGCCCCAGTGACCCCGTCTAGCTCAGTTGCATCATCTTCGGCCCCTGTCCTTACCGGTCCATCATCCCCTGGACAGCCGATTACAGTGCCCATTGGTAGCACTACCATCCGGTTCACCACGTCAACAATCTTTACCACGACTCCGGTAACAATAACTAGATGTGCACCTACTGTCAGTAGTTGCCCGGCGGACTCTACAACTGTCGTTACCTCTACAGTTGCGGTTTCTACAACAGTCTGCCCAGTGACTGAAACGTCTAGCGTGTCGCCAGAACAATCAACTTCAGTGTTGCCAGGTTCGACGCCTATTCCGCCAAGTACCTCTGAGATCCAATCGACGACCACTTTGGCATCTGGCAGTACTTCAGTCCGGGTCATCACGTCTCAAATTCCCAGCGCAACCTCGTCATCTGGCGTGGCCCCTGTTTCTCCATCTACGCGAGCCCAGTCGAGTACTGTGCCTGCTGAAAGTACTACGGCAGTGGCGCCGACTACTACCCCGGCTCCTGGCACAACCACTGCCCGATCTATCACGTCGACTATCTTTACTACTACTGAGATTACTGTCACCAGCTGTGCCCCTAGCGTGACAAACTGCCCGGCCAACTCTACCACTGTCGTAACCTCGACGATTGCCGTGTCAACAACTGTCAGCCCAGTCACCGAGACTCAGACAACGTCTGCACCTGCCACCACTTTATCTCAGACAACTCTGATCGTAGGCACGTCTACCGAGACTGCCTCTACTGGGTCCAGTTCTATTGTACCCTCTTCGACCGAAACTTCTTCGACAGTCGTGTCTGTTACTACACCTGCAGAAAGCACTTCGTCGTCTGTCATCCCTCAGCCTGGCTCGTCAACCGCGACAACTCTGACCGAGCAGCCTTCCGTCGCTACTTCGACCGGGGTTTCTCCAACTGAGACTTCTTCAACAGAGGTCTCTTCTACACAAGTTATTCCGCCGTTGACAGATTCTACAACCTCTTCACCAGAGGTAGCGCCTACCTCGGGTTCTCCTGGCCAGACTACGGAAACCGCCACCTTGCCCAGCGAGACGTTGCCTACGCCCACCACAGCCCCGGAATCTCCTTCGATCCCGGGTGCGACTATTGTCACGGTGGTAACTTCGGAGACTGTAACTACCTGCCCTGCAACAACGACTATATCTTCTGGCAGCACTACGATCACGTCCGTCTATAGCACTGTGTCCACGGTGACGTTCACTTCAACTTCGACCATCTGCACTGCTTGTCAGGCCACAGCTACTTCTACTATACCTGGTCAGACAACAGTGCCTATTGGCAAGTTGCCTACTACTACATCTGCACCTACCAGTTCAGAAACTGAGGTTCCACTTCCTCCTGGAAGCACAACCTTGACCGAAGTGACCTGGCTGACAGTTACTACCTACCCAGTGACTTCCGCTATATCTTCTGGCAGCACTACGATCACGTCCGTCTTTAGCACCGTGTCCACAGTGACATTCACTTCAACTTCGACCATCTGCACTGCTTGTCAGGCCACAGCTACTTCTACTATACCTGGTCAGACAACAGTGCCTACCAGTTCAGAAACTGAGGTTCCGCTTCCTCCTGGAAGCACAACCTTGACTGAAGTGACCTGGCAGACAGTTACTACCTACCCAGTGACTTCTGCTATATCTTCTGGCGGTTCCATGATCACATCCGTTTATACCACTGTTTATACTAAGACTCTTACTTCAGCATCCACTATCGCTGTATCCCAGCCTGGGGAGACATCAACCATCACATCTGCCTCTTCAGTTGCACCTACAGGAGTTGCACCTACTGGGGTCCCTGCACCAAGTGGAGCCGTAACTGCGACTGAAGTGACATACCAGACTGTTACTATTTGTCCAGTAACTTCTGTAATTTCCTCTGGCGATTCCACGATTACTACGACATACAACACCGTGTCCACGATCACTGCAACTTCGACGTCCATTATTCCAGTTACATCGAGCGAGTCTTTGAAAACAAGTTCCCCTGCCACGACTCGTCCGGGGCGCGTCAGTCTTATAACTGTCACTAGAAATTCCTCTTCTACAAGAACATTATCAATAATCGTCATTCCTGGCTCATCCGGCACTCCGACGACTCCAACTCCGACGCCCGGGACGCCCACTCCGGGGACTATGAGTACATTGGCTGTCCGTCCTTTGAGTTCCCCTGTTCCAGCATTGGTTACCCCTTCCCCGAGCCCTTCTCCTTCCTTCATGCTCTTTAGTGGGCGGGCCCCTCGAGGTGCTGAGGTTTCGATGGGAAGTATTTTGACTGGCTTCCTTGTTGTGCTTTTCATGACGTTTGTCGCCTATTAGACGTTCTTTTGTTGCTCTCATCTCTTGTCCTCCGTGTATTTTCTTTGTGTTCCCACATTTCGATTGATTTTTTTGTTTCTCGATTACCGGTATATTAGTCCGGCAGTGCGTTTTGTCCCTTTGCATCATTTCGCTCTGTATAATTTCTGCTCAATTCAGACTCCATCAAGGCTAGAGACTTAGATTCTCTTGTGTAACTATGCATCTGTAATGTAGAAAGCCAGGCACCATCTGTACTCAAGGCATTGAAGAAAGAGAAATTCGTTACTCTGCACTGACCCGGCCAAGACTCACTGCATCACATATTATGTCTTTTACATATATAGATACATATGTCGATGGTTCAGGAGCTCTGTGGGTGCGCACCTTTTGATGTTTTGCAGAATTCTGGCTGTGGTAGTTATTGTGCTTGTGTATACTTTATAATATGAACTTGTTTGTATGTACAGGTACAGTGCTCCTCAGTCATTCGTATTCCAGCCTGGTGTGTCTTTTTTGAAGCTTTAGCGGAACCCCGCATATATGAGTCACACCCGCCTGAGTAAACTTAGCTAGGTACCTAATTCAAGAGCTGCATTGATCTGTGTAGTACAGCTTATCTACTGGAGCAGTCTCCCTTTTCTACGCGCCTTCTCACTTCCTATTTGCAATTATCCATCTACAAAACCATCTCCTAACGCCAGCGATGGCGACGACAAATCCCCTCACACCCACCTCACAGGGAACCATTATAAAACCATCCACCACCAGCCCGAAACTAGTCTACAAAACCAGTTCCCCCTTTGAAGAAAAATTCGGCTACTACCGCGGCGTCCGCCACGGATCTCACATCTTTGTCTCCGGGACCACGGCCGTCGATCCATCGACAGCATCATCTGCCGTGAAGATTCAACACCCAGGCGACGCTGGCAAACAGGCCCGCGCTGCGTTTGAGGAGTCGATTCGCGCCGTGGAGGCGCTGGGTGGGAGTCGCGGGAGCGTTGTGAGGACCAGGATGTTCGTTTCGAGACACGAGGACTGCGCGGTCGTCGGGTCTGTGCTGAAGGAGATTTTTGGGCGGAAGGAGGGGCAGGGGAAAGAGGATGGGGATGTGGGCGTTGCTGCTACAATGATTGTTGTTCGCGACGGGTTTGTGGATCCGGATATGCTGGTTGAAGTTGAGGTTGATGCTATGGTTGATTCATAGTAATTAGGGTCTTTGTCCTGGAATAGCGATTTGACAGGCAGCTTTGACGAGGTCCAGACTGAGAAATACAACATGTAACTTAACATAGACTATGCTCCAAACCTGTTGCCATGTGGAAACCGTATTTGAGACCATTGATCAAATCCTCGGTCTTGAAGAACTCAAGTCCATGCTCGAAGGGTCGACGACCAAACCTGCTGCAATACAGCCCATAATGCGACATCTACGCATTTTCGACCACACTTTGCTCCCCTTCTTTTAACTATGAAGATGTCCATTCCCGTCTGGCTTCCACAATTAAACTTCGTAGAGGCCTGTGTAAAGTGCAATATAATGCTCTAGAGAAATAGAGCTGATTCGTTAGGAACACGTGATGGACTTAGCCCTGGATAGGTGTGTACCTGTCAGCTTTTATTTGCTGAAGCTCGACCATGGCTCCCGCCTTAGGGAGCGAAGAAAGGGTAGAGTTGAATAGGTCTGGGGCTGTTCCAACGGGTAGGTTTCCCGCACAGGTTATCGACGAACCGTTTGGCTAGAAACCGGCCTGGGTTCACTTCCAGAACGTCTCTCGACGCCGTGGCCGTACCGGATCTTCTGAATGGTATACATCCCACGCAGTTGAAATTTAGTCGTGACTCACGGTTTCGTGGCTATTGCAAGACGAGCTTTTCACGCGTTTCCGCAGATGAGAATGCTTCAATTCAAGGAGAGTTTCCCGGGCGATCCCATTTACTTTTCAAGCCAGTCTTGTCGTATGTGAAAGCCCTTGACTTGGCTGGGTCGGGGCGGGGCCGTCCTCCTGGGCGATCGGCATCGAACTCGGTGAAGGCATTTTCGGTCGTGGTCGGGGCAAAGTGCTGCGGGAGAAATGGTCGAGCAAGGAAGAGAGGCGCAATTTCGCCTTCGAGATACGCTGTTCTACGCCTTCTCGTTCACTAAATCACGCGAAGCTGTCAACATTCCAATGTGGGTCTGCTACTGACTCGGTGCTTACCAGAGTAGAAGCAGTTCCAGCCTTTAGCCCGTAGTCTTTTTGAAGGCTTCCTTAGGTATGCGGTACTGGTCCTGAAAATGAGTGGCAGGGGCTGGAGACGGAAATAAAGGAGAAAGAAGGCAGAGCTGACGCACAAGGCCGGGCTAGACGGCTCTTACTTGAGAGGAGAAGAGGCAAGAAGCTTGGGAGGCAGAAGGTGGTGGATGTCCAGCTGATGTCAGTAATGCCCGGTGGGAGGAAGCCTAGCTAGTGGATTGAGAGCTAGTGTCGACTTAGACATTGCATGATCTAACCACTGCTTAGCTAGATAGGCCATATTGGCCCCTACCATTTTGATCATCAACAATCTTCTTACTAATACTGGTCGAGAGCTTTTAATTATTCGGCTTTTGCCCATAAACAACACGGACATGCGTGTACAAGTGAAGTGACATATCTTTGATCTCATCCCGTACCGCGGCAAGGAAAGCTTCAATTTGAACCCTTGACCAACCCAGAACACGACTGTAGAGAGCCAGTACGTATGGCGATAAAGCCTCGAGTACATTGACTTGGTGATAACGACCGACCTCTTTGAGCTTGGGATCCTTGGGCCAAGGACTCTGGGGGAGCTGCGGGTGTGTCTTAGCACTTGCCACCGTACGGTGCAGGGACACACTACTCACCTTGAAAACCCTCTCCTGGACATCTGTAAAACCAGCATTGATCAACCCTGTTCTCCATGTAGGTGCGGATGTGAAAGATTTTCCAAATTGCTCTGAGGCCCCGTATAGAAGGTTAATACCCTCGATGAAGTTCTTGGCCCTCAGATGTGTTCCGTCATCTGAGGTCGTTTTGACCTCAATGGATGCGATTTCGAAGTATCCACCTGGAACTAGGCCTCTGAAGGCCTGTTCAAAAAGCGTCTCATAGTCTCGGACACAACCTTCAAGCTCCCGGCCATGGATGTAGTCGAAAGGATGCGCGTATTCCCATTCCGACTCAAAGTCATCGATCTCGAAGTGGCAGTTGGGTGGGATCCTGTCCATGGATTAGGACGGAACCCAGAGAGGAAAATTCAAGTAAGACCAAAAAAAAAGAGTTACCCAGGTGGTTGGATAGGACTCAGATCATTTCCTAAACACGTCAGCAATCGGAAACTCTTCAGCTCAAGCTCGAAAGAAACTATACTAACCAATGACTTCTGCTTCAGGACGTTCACTATCACGTCACAGTCAGAATTTCCAGCTAGTAGATAGGGAGGGGGGATATGGGCAGCAGAGAGACTGCCTACTCCGCGAAATCAATCGCCCAAATGCCCGTTCCCGTACCAAGGTCAAGGACCCTTTTCGGGTTCTGAATCGGCGCAAGCTGTAATTCGCCGTCGAACAGCAGCAGATATATATGATGGCTCTGGAGAAGCGGTCACGTCAGATGGACACCAGCTTGTCCGCCTCGCGCGCGACTGCGAGGTACATCATCATCACATTATATCACATCAACATACCAGATCCAAGCGATCCTGTTCTTGCTTATCGTTTGGCTTTCATGGCTGGTCAGGGACAGCACGACTCAGTCCGGGAGTATAGAAGGTTTACTGTGACTGTACCAGGACGTATTCACCATCGCGATATGCGTGGTATCGGCGACCGTTTTCGTATCTGGATTGAATCAAAATGGGTCAGCTCAAACGTTCAACGGGGTAACAGTCAATGCAGCGACAGCGGCAGCGAATACAACGAGGGACACACTTGTAGTTCAGGATACTCGAGGTGAGAGACCTCGTGTAGCTCGCGTCACCCAGCCTGTACGTCATCCGCAACAATCAGACATTGTCGGAGCAGAGACAAGTCAAAGAAGGTGCGACACGGCACGGCACGTACGACCCCGCATATGTGAAACCTGCATCATCCTGATCCTTCTGGTCAAAATCCTTGTGGGTTGGGGAAATGTTAGCGCGACTCAAAAGTCCCAGCAGCTGCTGGGGGGAGACGAGGGGGGGGGGGAAGACCAAAAAAAGCGGGCTCACATCAGCTTCCATCGAGTCATCGATGGTAGGGGTGTCGGCCATCTCGCAGTCGGAATTCGGCACCAAGGAATAATAATCATGAGTCGGGACGAAGGGAAGCAGGGAAGTGAGACAGCTGTGGGTGGTAGTTTTGAGTGAGACTCCTGTGCTCGGCAGAGCATTGGGCAAATGGGCCCCTGCTGCGTTGTCTGATCGTCGCCCTTATTTCTTCTGGCGGCCGGAGTGGATCGCCCCCCCCCCCCCCGGCTGCAAGGGCTCCAATGTGACGCTTGCCATGATTTGCGGATCCTCTTCGCTGTCAGACATCCAGCCAACAGATTGGAGATGCTCGCTATCATTTGTGGGCCCTCTCCACACTGCTCACTCACTGCGAATGGGCAAAACTGGGCAAAGCATGGCCCGACGCGGCACGAGGAACTATCTGAACAACAATAATGGATAATTTGGACATGGAATGGATTGAAACTAGACAGTGCAAATACTGTGATCTTTGCCATGAATACAAGATTCTCACAAGTGTTGTTCTCATGTCCTACAGTTTTAGGTTTGGATGTTCTGCAATTACTACCTCGGTAGAGAGGAGCAACTGGATAGCTCACATTTGTGCACCAAAAAGCAGAGATCTATATCAATCTATACCAGGATATAAGAAACTCATAAATCCAGAACTCTATATAGAGACACAAGGAAAATGGAAAAGGAAAAAATAAGAATGACAATAAAATGCCAGACTGTCTTGAAATCAAGACAGAGAGCTGGTTCACCGGCTGCGAATTCAGCCTCAGGGGGTATGCCAGCCAGCCTTTATAACATAAACACCGAAGAAAGACATTCTGTGCAGCAAGGATGTTCATTTCTCCTAGCAACAAGCAAGATCAGATCGTAAGCAGAATGAGAGAAAGGATCAGACCGAGGCGGTCCAAATCGTACCCGGCTCTCGTGCTTCCTATGCGGCATAATCGACTGTTTCCTTCTCCACAGCATCAGAATCGCTGATACCCAGCTCTAGTTTCTCCGGCATAGTAGTGCTCGATTCCACGCCACTCAAGCCCAGCTCCGAAGACAGGCGGATGATCTCGTCGTGGCTCAGCTTGGGCATGGTACTGGCGATCTGGAAGGGCCATTTCTTCTCGATGTGGGCCTTGGCGAAGATGATATCGATCTCTTCCAGCTGGCGGCCAGCGGTTTCTGGGTAGAAGAAATAGGCGAACGGGATAGCAATGAAGTTAATCAGTGCAAAGAAGAGGTAAATACCCCAGGGACTTGTATGCGAGAAGACCGGTGTGAACATGACAACAGCGAAGTTGGTGATCCAGTTCGTGCAGGTCGACAGGGAGGCGGCTGCGGTACGGGTCCGGAGAGGGTTGATCTCAGGAGGGTAGATCCAGGGCAGCGGCAGGAGGGTGAAGGCGAAGAAAACTATGAAAAGGAAGATACCCACTGCAGCACCCTTGGCGTTCTGTTTGCTGGGCGAGACTAGACAGCCCATGGTGATGATAAAGCTGAGTCCCTGGCCGAGGAAACCGATGAGGAAGAGGTTGCGGCGGCCGACCTTCTCCACCATGAAGAAGGATGGAATTGTTGACAGGGCATATACGGTGGCGAACACGCCACCCAGAACCAAAGACAGACGCTTCTCCATGTCCAGGTTGTCCTCGAAAAGCAGCGTGGAGTAGTAGATTGCGGCGTTGCAGCCGGTGAACTGCTGGAAGAACTGGCCAGAGCAACCGATCATCATGCGCTGGAACTCCTGAGTCTTGCCAAAGGTGAAGAGTCTCTTCCAGGAAGATGTCTGCTCCTGCTCCGAGATTTCCAAGTCCGCTTTCATCAGATTGAAGGCGGTCAGCACGAACTCATCCTCCGGAGTGGTGTCGTTGAGCTGGGCTAGAATGTAGCGGGCCTCTTCATCATGGCCCTGCGTAGCAAACCACCGCGGGGACTCGGGTAGCAGAAAAGCGCCTACAGATGTAAGCAAAGCGAAGATGATCTGGAATGCGACGGGGAATCGCCACTGGACCGAGCTATTAACGTAGGAGAGCCCAAAGTCAATCCAGTAGGCGATGAAGGTACCGACGGCGATAATGGCACCCTCGAAGCACACGAGGAAGCCACGATTATGAGCGGAAGAGGTTTCCGACTGCCATACGGGAATGGTGGCCGTGTTGGCACCGTTGCCAATTCCAGAGATAACCCGACCAACGACGAACTGGCCAAGACCCCATTGATGGCCGAATGCAGACGTGGAGATCACAGCTCCGAGGCTCATGACGATGCCACCGCCAACCATGATACGAGTGCGGCCGATTCGGTTACCAAATATCAGTGTGAAGATTGCGCCAAAGAAACAGCCGATTTCGTAGCATGCGGTGACAGCACCTTGCAGCACAGAGACGTGTTGAGCCTTCGCATCAGAGGCGCCGGGGGGTACACTGAGTGCGTGGAACTCCTTTGTAAACTCGGTACCGTTGATGATACCGGACATCAGACCTTGGTCATAACCGAAAAGTGAGAAGCCCATGACAGAGGTGATGGTGATGGCCAGGCGGAGCCTTCGCCCCGTGAGGCCAGCGGTTGATGTCCACATGCTGGCTTGATCTGGACGTTATTGTTCCAGGATAAGAAACACAACTCGGTTGGGAGGAAGGAGTGGAATGGAACAGAAAGGGACTCCGCAGAGACCGTGCCGGGACGATACTTGGGGGCATACTTATATGTCTGAACTGCCGGACAAAGTTGCAACCAAGTTAGGCCTAAGTGGGGGTGTGGAGGGGGAAAAGATAATCGCGTTCAAGATGCAAATGAGGACAGATCAATTTCCAGAACTGGAGAGGGAGGAGTAAGCCGGAATGGAACCGGGGCATGTTGTTGACCGTTTGGGTGGCCAAGGAGAGGCAACGACGGGGGAAGTTAATCCACTCTGTGGAGGATCATCCTTTTCTCTTGCAGGGGTGGGAATACAAATTTAAACGCCGGACACAGATCTTTTCTGTCTTGAGAACTGCCCGGTGGGTTCTTTCATATGTACAAGGACGCAGGATGCCCTGGTTCTAACGGACCTCCTTTAGTGAAATTGATCTTCCAATAGAAACCATGGTTTACGTGGGATTAGAGTTTTAGCAAGGCGATCCTCGGTTGGTGCGTCATGGTACAGCCAGCGCGGATGGATCTCTGCCGCTATTCGCCATCGTACAGAGGCTTGGAGCATTCAAAGTTTGCTCGATCCTTTGAGCAGCAAGAGGTGGGATGCGTGGGACAAGCGTAGGGCTTACTTGACGTTAAACTCGGTTACTGGTCTCATCGAACCATGGATATCAAAGCAGGTTCCTGGACCGGGAAGTAGTATGGACGCATTTTGGTGCCTTGCCTCAATCCACAGAGCACAGTGTTGTGTACACACACAGACACTTTCCAGGGAAATGCTAATGCATATAACAGATCACACTGGTCCGAGTCGAATTGCCTTGCCATGTTGGCTGAGAGGATAGCGTAATAACAGGAGCTACATGCAGCCCGGTTGGCCAAGGGGTGGTGGAGTCGGGGCCACATAGTCCGAGTCGGGTACCACATACTCCGCACACTCCACATAAGTACTGTCTCATCTCCCAAAAGTTAGAGGGATTAATTGAACTCAAATGACATTGTAGCGCTCAGGCTGCATTTGCCATTTGCCTTGGCCCTCTCCTTTCCTCGTATCGTAGCCGTTTCTGTTCAGCCACTCCGGCCGTGGCTTTCCTTCCCGGCGGATAGTCATGTCTTGGACAGTCAGCTCTTTGTTCTGATTCGTTCAGCGTCCATATTCGCTCACGGCGATGTTTAAGCATAAAGTATCTCTCCCAAGGGACGAACGTGGTAGCGCAAGGGCTGTGGAGGGAGAGGCTACGTCAGTGGCCGCGCGCAGCTTGGAAGACACTCAGGAGCGGCCCCTGCGCCAAGCATGCACATGCTGAAGGTGGGCCCTGCTCGCCCGAAAATTCCGAATCCGGTCGTCCAATGAATATCACTTCCATGACGCTTCCCGGGTATGTCCGACCTGGAGAGAATGGAGCGCTGGAGAGCTGGAGAGCTGGAGAGCTGGAGTGACGGCAGAGACGCGTGCCCGAGCATTAGTCAGCGGCATGCCACGTGATGCGGTCCGCCCCTCTTTCGGCTTGCGCTTCGCTTCGGCTTCGCGCACGGCTAATTCTGCTGCAATGTAACGCAGCTCGACTCCTTCGGCTCGGCCACCCCTCTCTGAGGTCCACAGGTTGCTGCTCCACCCTCTATCTTTTCGGGATCCGTGGCCAATTCGCTCGGCCCACTCGAGGTCTTGCGTCCTAACGACTAGCCCGGGTGGCGCTTCTTCCTGCTGCCGATATGGCCGTAGCCGCAAGCTTTTCTCCACCAGGCTTCTCCCACTAGGCTGTACACCATTTACGAGGAATTACGGATACCTGCCGTCGGTAGAATTCTCTTGCTGAGCAAGCTTTGTGCCTCTGTAACTCGCATCTTGCAGTATGCCGAGGTAGGCGTTACGAATAGCTTACTCGTGCCTGCTGCCCTATCAACGAATGACATATCTCTTCGCTCGCACCCTCTCATCTCAATCGCTGGCTTGCTAGCTTCAACCTGCGAAGGGGTGCTGTTAGTCCAGCGCGAAGAGATCCTAGATGCTCTCTTAGGTTTCTATGACACAGCCGAAACATGCTCGAACTCCTTCCTTTTGCCAGAGTCAATCCAGGATATGGCAATCTCCCTCCTACCGCTGAACTGCCCCCCTGGGGACCTTTAGCATTCTAGTATCCTTAAGCCAGTAGCTTTCTTCAGCCGCTGGCTGAAATCGCTTCCAAGAATCTGAGTTCGCCATATATCCGGTGGTTGCTGGAAAGCACTGAGCCAGTAGAAGGGGGAACGTCCAGTGTTGCTTGATAGTACCCTGTGCCTTTTGAAGCTAATGGAAGGAGAATTTCTCTGCAGCTGTTCTGTTGATTACCAGTTGTTGTGAACCTAGCGCGGGGATTCCCGAGTAGTTACAGCCTACAGTTCCGCATCAGATATGCAAGCCACTGTGAGGCCTGCGCTCCCCAGACCGCAGGCCTCACACAGCGGGTTAGGGTTCAGTGTGGATTTTTAAAAAGCCAACCCAAACCTGCAGCGGGCGGGCCGAAGAATAAAAAAACCCGCACCAACCTGCCCCGAGTGACACTCTTATGTTGATGTGATAATTGTGTTGTGGCAGAGGTGCAGCTGGGCTTGGCACGGATAGCTGTACGCCCTCTTTAACTGATAGGCTACTTTTATAGGGTATCTGCTTAGTTGACCAATTGCATTTCTGGCGTTTCTTTTCGTTCGCTGGGCGTAGATTGACATTATACTGCGCGAGCAATGTTGTGCTACGCCTTGTCACTGTGCACCCTTTGATAATCTAATCTAGTTTGATTTTTGATATTGTTAGAGGGTTATTTAACAGCTGCTTTAGTAGTTCCTTAAGCATTAATGCTGACTTTAAGAGCTAAATAACGGTTCTAGGAGTTTTTTGTGTAAATTAACTAGATCTGCTGCTTAGCCAGCTTCCTAGTAGCGTCAGGGTTAGAGAGATAAGCACACTTTCTGCATCTCTATTGGCATCTCTATTGGCACTAGACTAGGAGCCACGAAGCTATTTTACATAGCATTTAGCTAAAAGGCTTCTACGCACGTTAGTAATTAACTGGTCCAGTAGTCCGACGGAACTTCAGAAGATTTCATTTGGGCCAACAATCTTGGCAGATCGTGCCTGCCACGGCGAATCTCAATATGAAAAGTAGGTACACTCTCAAGTCGTACGAATACAGGAAGTGCCTCCTGGATCAGTGTGTTTGTGGGCGCACCAAGTTATCGACTGGCGCCCTCGATTTCTGTCTCTGGAGAATCCCCATCGAGGAAGCAGTAAATGCTAGCGGCCTGCGTATAAGTGACCTGCCTGTTATGGCCATCAGTGATCATATGTAACTTGTAACTACCCTTTCCACACTTGCCGGTGGCAACCTCATGGGTCTCTCACAGTTGCATCCCTCGCGTATGAGTGGGTTGTAAGCATCTCATTAGACGAACATTCACTGTGACCTAGAAATTTGATCATTCAACGTATCTACAAGCATCCCCGACACTCAGCTCTAGTTTTTCCCATGTGGAATGGTTCTTTTTTTGGTCTTGGCTGGGAAATCTACTGTGTTCTAGATTCAATGTTCCTGCCCCTGTAAGATCTTCGCGCGTTCTTTGATTCCCATCGTACCTAGGTACCTTCCTCCATGATAGATGCGCCTGCCTTTGTAATAGATTCCACCATGGGTTTAAAAGGGCTTCCTGCTCGATTTCATTCTGTCTTCTTTTTTCCCCTCCTCACACAACACAACCACACAAATTCCCAGGCAAGTCATCTACCCATCCATCATGCAAGTAACGTCGATTGCGCTGATTATTGCGTGTATCTCTCTCGGAGTGTCGGTAGCAAGTCTGCTCCCTGTCAAGGCATGGCTGCGCTACTGGTTTCCCCGACTGTGGCCGCCGTCGGGCCAGAATGACGTGCACCATCCAGCCGATCTCGAGTCAGGTCGTGCGCAGGGTGCTGAAAGCACTCCTGCCACACACGCCTCCTCTAACCGGAGCCATGGGCAGCCCCAGGCTGGAGAAAGCCTTGTCGGGGGCATCCAAACCCCCGATCCTTCGCCACCATCTGATCCAGATGGTGGTAGGGCTGGCCAGCGCTCCGGTTAAAGGGGGCACTGGCGAGGACGGAGAGGCGCAGGGCATGAAGGTCAACTCGACTCGTCTCTTTGGAGACGAGATCGGTTGACTGGATTGGTACACTTCGAGAGACCACCCCTACACCCGGGAAGGGTGGCCGAGGGAATGGTGTAGGAGAGCTCCATCTTTCGAGGCGGCTCACCTTGATGGATGGAGTGGTGGCCACCAGCGACGGGCTCGCACTTCTTCGCAGTGCTGGTGACTAGTAACCTTCGGGTAAAGCCAAGACGAGCCCACATGTAAAGGATCTCGAGCGCAGGGAAATGACATGAAACAGCTCACTTCTTTTTGTTTCTCGACGCTATTCCTGCTTCGAACGGACAATCTCTATGCCACCCATTCTCCTAGGATAGGCTCGGGTGAGTACATTGTTCCCAAGGTAGTCTGACTGATTACCGAGCTCAACCAGGACGCATTCACATCTCCGTGTCCCGAACGTCTCTCTCCTTGCCTTGCCCGCATGGCATTGGCAAACCCCCAGACCATTGCGTTCTCGACTGATTGTTCACTGACGTTTTCACAGTCCCGTCCCCAAATTCTCGACGACCAGGATGTTCGGTGTTCCATGATCAGTAAGTACCCTTCATCGTCTCCACCTACTCCATGGCCGCGAGACCTATCTATTCTTGGTCGGTCTCGGCATTCAGTGTCAACCTGCCGCCACTCACTACCCTTTTATTTTCCTTTTTTCTTTTTTCTTTTTTTTTTCACTTGCGTTCCGGTCAATTTGATATTCTGCTCAATGCGTGCAGGACAGAAGCCACATGAGGTCCATATTTTGGAAAAAGAATCATTGCTGGAGTGCAAATGGTAGAGCTAATTGGCCCTTTTTATATGAGTATATCTGGGGTAGTTATAGACCAATAGTGACTTAGTTTCAAGAACCAAGCTGATATGCCATTGCTCCACAGGTGACAGGACCCTGCAGGATTCACTCTGATCGCTCCTGTTAGCAAATTGGTGTGAATCAGCCTGTGATATGCAAGGCGACCTGCTGCAGCACATGAACCTGTCAAATGGCAGACGTCACTACCCAGCCCATTGAGCCCACAACCCAGCCACAGTGGCATCACCAGTCTACCAAAGGAGACACAGATGACCATCCAATTGCTCCCACTAACTCCAGAGGCGTTTCACACCCCATCAACGGTAAGCAACTGCGGAGATGTGCTTTTCCGGAAGGCCAACAGTATTGGGAGAATCACCTGCACTGATGCACATTTTCTCTGACAGCCAGGCCGCGAACCAGACGGTGCAAAATCCAAAGCCTCCGGCCAGTACGTGCTCGGTGAAATTTACGACTACGTCACCCTCGATTCTGCTGATGATCCACTGAATCCCCGCACAGGTGGGCCTTTCTGGCAGTGAAGCAGACGATTTTGAAGCTAAGGCGGCCGCACTGACGGGAGCCCCCTCGGGGGGGAGGGGGTATTTTGAGTCCGGAGAGTCCACCGCTGGTGCTATCCAGCTGGCTTCCAACCTAGAGCGTAGTGCAAGCGCGTTTCAAGGGAAAATAGGTCAAATAGTACGCAGAGGAACAAAATACGGCAAAACCAACCTGACGAACATTCCAAGCACCGGGCAAGGAGGTGTTGCGGCTCTCCGAGGGCCTGCTGAAGCCGTACGACTCCAAGTGCTGGAGGTTGGACATGTTCTGTACTAAGATGAAATAAAGTCTCATTGATTTATTAAGCAATCGTCAGTCAGTCTTTCTCCTTAAATTAGAAATGAGCTAGCTTAGGAGACGATGCCACAAGAAGCAGCGCCGGGATGGTACCACCTATCTGGATTCTCCCATGCGCAGCTCGTGAGGCTCTGCGTTGATATTGAAGCGACCTTCTTTCCCTTTCCAGGCAGTAATCTCTTTCCCACTGACCGTGAACACCTTGCATCATCTTCCGCAAGTTCTGTGACCGATGCCTATAGGGGAATTTCAGTAATAGTTCTTCTTTCTCCACAGATCCTTTGATAAGCTCACCAGTATTTTTCATTATGTGAAAACCATGCTCCAGTGAGACGACACTGGTCAAGCCAAGGACGGCCTGCAAGCCATTCACAGCTTCCCAGATTTCGAACCACCCAGAAAATAACCTTATTCATGTCTTCAGGGAACGTGTATTTTGTAATCAAAGTCGGACACACGGCACAGACATCTGAAACTAGCTTCCTGGGGACAAGAGACAGGAGATCCTGATGAGGTTTTGAAGAAGTCACTGTCTGGTACAAGTGAAGATCTTTCGCGTTTACATTGCTGGAGACGAGAGGTAGGAGATCCAGATGAGGACAAGCAAAGGTAGGCTCAGCTGTGAGATGAGCGTCGGACGAAGAGAAGCTTATAGTATGCCGAGCCGCTACACATAACTGGCCAGTTTCATTAATAAATAAAACCAGAGCAATTCGCACAACGTAGCCAGAACTAGCCCTAAATAAACAGACGTGGCCGAGGCTGGGTTGTCCATAATCAAAGCCATACTCGAATGGGCCATATTCGGTTTTGGCTGGCTTCGCGGGTGATTTGAGGATCTTGACAAGCCGGTCTCGACCTCGAATTGTCAGAGAAATACAGGGACATAGGTCAGCTATACCGGCGCAGTATGTGCAGAATCTCTCCAGAGCTGGTAGTCTCAGCAAGTGTCTTGGAAATTCTTTCCGAGGATGGAGTGTCAAACACTTTGTACAGTAGGCCCAGCGGCGATTTTCGAGTCGAAGAAGGAGTTGATTTCGGGGCACATGCTGACTGTCCACGCACAGTATTGGATTCCTAATATGCAAGAGTCGTGGAAACTCAAGATCTTCGTGCTTCACTATCGCCCCGAACAGGCGGAAGAGCTCCTTGCAGCTAAGGGATAGACAAACTTGATCGACTAGTGATGAGAGGTGTTGGTAGATCTTCTGCAAGATGTGCTCATCCAAACTAAGTAGAGCGGAGTCTTTCTGCCCAAAAATTCGAAGCAGCCTGGGGAGCGTCTTTCGACATCGTGACATCTTCGAGTCTTCAGGGCGAACGATCATGTTGAACTTGGGGCAGGAGACTGGGTTTTGATTTTCGATACAGACGCGATGTAAAATCGAGTAGACCGAGAGAGTCAGTCTGGTCTACGGATATTTTGTAGTATTGAGAACGAAAAGACTCCTAGGGAGCCGTCTGTGTTTAAGACAATTACGACTTCGTGACGCCCTGATTCCAAGTTCCGATCAAATTATCTGATCTGGCATGCCTGTTTTGTCTGGTAAACACGGAAAATGAGTTTAAGTTCCTTAGATCGATCAACCATGGATGTTGTCAAGATCTGGACCCGGTCACTGTGTGCTTCCTCCTTCTAAGGCCCAAAATTCCCCCGGATGAATTGAAATGTGCACAATGAACAAGATTCATCAGTCTCCCTTAATATTCTTAATACTAGTCAGCTAGCTTCCTTCCTTAAGCTTCTCATTGTTCCAACCCGCCATCATTTTGGCATTTCTATAGTAGGCTTATCGCATAGTAGGTTAACATTAGGTCGCGCCGTTACAAAGAAGAGTCCATCAATCATTCTTCTCTTGTCATGAAATTTTCCCTCAAATTTCAAGTCCGTACAACCACAGAGCCTGGAGAGGAAGGGCTTCCCTGTCAACTCAGGTATGCTTAAGCCAAATAATCCGCTCAATGATTTTCTCATGTTGCCTTTACCCTAAGATTGGCTCGCGAGGAAACTTTTTCATAGCCTGACCTGGGCAATGTCAAACTACTGGAAAGCCTGCTCAGAGATGGTTCCACACTGTGCAAAGACGTGGGTTTGAAGCAGATGTTGACAGGGCTTTGTGGTATCGAAACTGCAGCCAGAGGAGAGTACATTCAGCAATTTATCTGGCAGTAAGCAAGACAAGGTCAGAAGAACAAGAGGAGTAAATGAAACAGGCTGGCTGCAGAGCAATACTCAGACTCTGCCTTAGCCAAACTAACTCCTGCCGGTGCAGCAGACATATTTCCCGGACACGACTATGTCCAGATCTGAAGGACTTCAGCACGCCCATTGAGAAATATTACCCTCTCCCCAATAAATATATTGTCAGCCCTCCTGCTCTTGGGAAAGTGAATGATTTCGAGTACAAGATAGTTCTTACCCAGCTTATTTTGACAGCAGACACAATTGAAGCAATCAGCGATCAGGAAACTCAGGTAGTGTGGGTGCTTATTTAAGAAGCCCAAATAGCACTAGACACCCTGGATCGAGTTCAAGGAGAATGAGATTCGATGCAACTGCTAAGATATTCTTTGTGCGGATATATCTTCAAGTTCCGATTATCGGCACGGAGTATTCTGAAGCTGAAAAGAACTCCCCATCAGCCGTACATCCGGAGTTATTGGCCCGGAAAAAGATTTAAGATGAGCCGATATGCTGTCCCTGATCTTCGTTGCTATCAAGAAGGAATACAGGACCAGGATGGCTTTATTCCAGTGGGGCTACTGGTACGCTGGAATTCCATCAAATCAACTAATTAATTACTATATAGTACATCCAGAATCAGACCGCCACAACATGATCATCTGCCATCTCTCGGTCTAGCTCGTCCCCGAAACAACCCCGCTTGACCCTCGTGTTCCTGCATCTCGCATCGGTTGACACCGGTGGCAGTCCCCACAACTCGGGCGAGGACAACCGAACCGAACTGCACGAGCATCCCCCACCCCCGGACGGATGCGTTGCTCTCCGCGTGGGTTTTCACCCTAGCTTGCTTCAAGCTAAGATATATCGGGATCCGCTCGTTCCGATTCGCGGCCATTAATTTCCCAGCATGTCTTCGAATGTTGGACGCTAAGCTAAGCCCTTCAGAACAGGTACTTGCGGAACGTGTGAGGTAGTCGGATTGCGCGTCTGGATATCATATCATTCAGCGGCAATCTGAACCCTTTACGTTGGCATCAAAACTAATTATTGCTAGCAAGCTTCATGAACAAACGCATCATAGTAATCAATGCATTTGTAATGGCCAGCAAGCGTTGGCATTCCCTGGTAGTGACACGGCTGTCAGAGTTTTCAGGTCTAGGTAACTATTACAAAATAGAACCGTCCTATATAGTATTCAACCATATCTAATTAAGATCGTCAAAAAACAGAGCCACAGGTGCTAAAACAGAATCCTTCAGACGTCGGCGCAATATTTAGTCCGGGCGCTGAATGCCAACAGGGGGTTTCACCGTTTCGCAGCATCGCCACTTAATCTCTCTCCTCAACTCCAACATGCGGCTGAAATTCATGTATCGACGACCTTCGGTGCTCTTACGGCTCCCCCCACCTGGCACTCCCCTACTATCTTTCCGACATTCAAGCAATATGGGTAACGGTCCACTAATCGAAGAACAAACATTACCTTTCTACCACCAAAAACGGTATTATCCAGTTCATATTGGCGACACCCTCAAGGATCGATATCGGATCATTGCTAAGCTTGGCTACGGCGGTTATTCCACCGTGTGGCTTGCCTGGGATGAGAGGTTTGAACATGAATCCACCTATGAATTCATTGGCTGATTTAGATATTTAAGAACCAAGCAGTATGCTTCGCTGAAGGTGTGCATCGAGCAGAATGATGACAAGCCATCGCCTGTGCTGAATGAAGTCAACATGCTCCAGCGCCTGAAAAAATTTGCTGAAGCCGCTAGTCACCCTGGCTTGTGTTTTATCCGCCTTGCTACTGACATCTTTGAACTTCACACCTCATCTGGACGGCATTATTGTATCGCGTCCAAGCCCCAGGGCCACAGCCTGCGCATGCTACAAACATCTTTCCCTAACTGCATGGTGCCAAAACTCTTAGTAAGATCTTTGATGCATCGGATGTTCTTTGCTATAAATTGGTTGCATGCAACCTGCAATCTCATCCACACAGGTCTGATCAGAATCCAGGAAGACAACGTGCACATACTCATATATTCATAGATATTTCACCTCAAAACGTTCTAACTGAGATTGGGGATGATAGTAGTCTGAAGAATATTGAGGATCAAGAATCGCAGGATCCCAGCATTCCTATTATCAATGATTCAGGCGTCCCTGTCTACCAGTCTCGAAACCCTTTTCCGGAACTTGGCGGCATCCCGATGCTTATAGATTTTGGTCAGTTGCGAGACGATGACGGCCGCATAAATCAGGACTGGATCATGCCCGATTTATATAGAGCTCCGGAGGTGCTTCTGCAGATTCCATGGACTTTTCAGGTTGATATGTGGTCTGTTGGTGTGATGGTAAGTAATGAGTGCGAAAAGTTCCAGGCACTGTTTCTGACCCGTTTGGTAGACACTAGAACTTCTAGAAGGCAAAAACCTTTTTGATCCTATCGATCATGTCAATGATCAATTTGTTCTTCCATTAGCATTGGCTCAGTACATTGGGTATCTTGGGCCGCCACCACTGCACATGATCCAGAATAGCCCTCTCTTCTCGACTTATTTTGATGAGAAAGGTTAGTGGCGTCCTCCATCTCGTCCCCTTCCCTGTCCGGTTGTGGAGGAGGGAGGATAGGAATTAGATGCATCTGACGTTGTGGTAGGTAATTGGATACTATCTGAGGCACCAATTCCCAGAACGTCCTTCGAGGACTTCGTCACGACGATACCCCCAGGCGAAGAGAAAGAACTGTTTCTCAAGTTTATACGAAAGATGTTAGCCTGGGATCCAGAAGCAAGGGCGACAGCAAATGAAATCATTGAAGATGAGTGGCTCCAGAGGCCATTTGACAAAATGATTTAGCGCCCTCGATCACACCCGACCAACGCAAGCCTTTGAAACGACCCTAATTTGACATCCCAGCCAATGAATCTTCGAAAGCAAACCATGGTGATATGGCCAGTAGCGAAATATCGCACACATACCTGGCTGATGCTGCACCAGCGATGGAAGCGGGAATTGTTGCTGATGATCTACAGCTCGGGTTAGTTGGCTGTGAAACTGGCGTGGTCTCGAGTCCTTGGATGCGATTGCCTGGATTACAGGAGCTTGCCAGGAACGTCTGCGCTGGGTAGAAGGCGGATCCCACCTATAGAGACTAAAATTCCAACAAAATGGCGAAACTGGAATTCTAATCCCTTCAAGTTCTCCTCAGCCCTGCGCCCTGACCTCCGTCCCCTACTCTGTGCCAGTTTCCCTGTTTTACGCGTGTCCACAATCACCACATCTGGAAGCCTTTTTCAGGCTTCTCTCTAGAAAGAGGCACAATATGCCAAACGCTAGTTTTAGCCTGGAATCGTTTCTAGCCTCTGCAAGATTCTCTCAACATTTGCTGCTACGCAAGTCCTGTCTCGACCGCCGCCATTCCGCCTCCCTCTAATCCTATCGACACCGTCTGAGAGTCCAGAAAGTCATTGCCACTAATCAGAGCGGCATCCTCTCCTTGTACGCCCACTGCTGGACATTTGCTTGGGTGGCGGCCTACATTCAGACACTCAAACCGCTCAACATGGGCTGGAGGATTAGTGCACGCAACCTCCGCCAGGACTCACCCTGAGACTGTCAAGTCAGAGGACCTTTGCAGCTGCAGGATCTATCAGGCCTTGAAGCCATTGACCCTGCAATAATTCCCGGAAATTTTCGTCGGGTTGCTCAGAATAGAGAGTCGTCTCCAGCTCGACCCCACCTCTATTAGGCGACCTGCTTGACTCAAGCGAGAAGTTAGAAGAGGAAACCTTGCGGTCGTACTCGCCAGATCTTTTTTGCCTTGTGAAAATCTGTGATGTCTTTTCGTTGAAGATACCAAGTGATCGGAAAATTCGGCTGTGTAGGGTTTTAAAGCAAGGCTCTTCAACTGATCTTGAGCACTCGAACTGAATGGCTGTAGGCGGCATGTTCACGTCGTTCTAGAAAATATTTGAGTGTGATTCTGGGTCTACATATTAGTGCAACAGAAACAAATATCAGTGGCGGTGAAAATCTAAAATCCTTCGTTTTTCTAAATGGCGTGGTTGAACCAAGGGTGATCAAGTGCCTCCCTGGCAGTGATTCTTCTAGTTGGGTCCAAGTTCGTCATCTTGCCGACAAGGTCCCTGAATTCTGGCTTCACATACTCCCAAGATTCAAAAGGCTCTCTAGGGTTCTCTGGGGTGAAGTCGCTGGCAAGTGTGATCAAGCGCTCGTGAAAAGGATTATCCTCCCCTATATGCTTTAGAAATCCAGTGAGGCCCTGCTCATCGGCAAAATAAGATATGTGCCACCTGAGAATATAGCGCCAGGAGTCTGATGCATGAAGCTGACAGTCGCTGACGCGGAAAACCATCTCATTGAGCATAACGTAAATCATCTGAATAGAGTATCGTTATTTAGCAGGACGGAAAAGCTTCTTAGGAAGGACAGTCGTACCACAATTGCAAAAGAAAACACATCTGAGGCTTGGTTTTGGCGAGATCGGCACCAGCTTTCAGGGCTCCTCCAGATGGCATTGCCGCAGAGAGGGCCTCTCAGCCATTTCCCAGGTGGCACAAGAACAGCATCCTCAAGGTCGGAGATCTGAACATTTTTGATGATCATTTGACCCTGGATACTCTCATCATAGTCAACAAGGATATTGTTTGCTTTAATATCTGCTTGAAGTCAGTACTGTGATGAGAACAGCATTGGGTATGCTCAAGCTTCCCATTGTGAAGAACTCCATGCTCGTGCATATCAGCCAACCCGCGAAGTGCACATCGGAGTATGTGGATTTTTGTCTCTCGGGGTAGAGTAAGTTGACTCAAACGGAGCAAGTCTCCAGCAAGGAACGGATATATAAATAAATCGAGGTCTGGGACTGTGTCGACTACAGATCGCACATTGGGACAATTTACAAGTTGCTTTTGCAAGTTCAATTGATAATCGAACTCGCCTGGGATCATATTCTTGACAACGTAGCTCCCTTCATTGGCGCTTTCCGGCATCGCATTGGGTTAGCATCGATACCGCAAGCACTGAATACTCATTATGAATCCCTTACCGTGCACGATAGACGCACAGCAAGGGCTTTCTGCGGTCAGCGAGGATTTCTTCAATCCTATATATTCGTCCAGAGTCACCCTTGAGTCGTGTACCTATGGGTAAAGGCTCTTCAGGAGACTGCAAAGTGGTAGACATCGCGTATCGTCGAGAAAATTGTCGACCAAGATAGGTGTAACGGGAGACCAATGATAAGGTTTTCGTCGGAAGTAATGGCAACAATGAAGGAGAAGAAGGAGCCGCACGAGTAATGAAGCTAGAAGTCAGCATAGTAGACGATAGAGAATGTTGTCTTCTGATCGGGAGAGAGGAGGAGGTCTAATAGAAATCATATACATAAGACTAAGCCGATTTTGGCTATCATATCACGTGATGCGACATGTCAGGCGAACTCACAGTCGATCCAGGACAGGGGCAGGGGCGATACTAGCCAACACTTTCTATGAAACGAGGGAGCTCTAGCAGCGAGCAATGCACAGTAGTTGATCGGGATTTGGTGGAGAGTTTTGTCGGTGCTATGTTGAGAATTCATCTCTCCCCAGTCCTACACTCCTTCCCGGTAGACTATTATCCCATGACATGTGAAGTAATAGTCACCCTCTTAATGCTTTTTACAGGAGTTGACAAGGCGCGACAGCATCTAGAAGCCTAGAATCGCCTCAATTTAAAATAATCTCTTCATATGAATGGAAGACTACATCGAAGCGTTGAAACTTGTCTTGTCTATTCTGGATCTTAGCCGATGGCGGGATACGGGCGCCATCATGGATGATGAATGAGATAGTAATACGAATAAGAGACCAGAATTATTTCATATACTACTCGATCAATTTATATCGCAATATATAGACCATCATGTTAACAAATGTCCCTGCTGCAAGCGATGAAAGCCATCGACTTCAGAGCTTTACTCTACATCAAAGTGTCTCTTCGCTATGACAGAACCCTTTCCATCTATTTCCACCGCCGTGAAATGTGTGCGATTGTCAGACTCGCTCCGATGAGGGGTCTCCCTAGAGTCGAACATGAGCTTGCTTTGGCAAAAGTATTCTCAACGGTGGGAGCTTACTGAAGAGCAACCATTTCGGTTTCCGTTTTGAGGGAAGAAAGATACTTCTCAGAAGTTACTTTGAACTTCTGTTGGGTTTCTGGACTCAGGTAGACCCTTTTCCAGGCATCCGTTTGATCCACATATCCGACTTTCACCGTTCGTGCCCCCGAGGCAACAGTAATAAGTTTGGTCGATATAACTTTAGCATTGGATGCCATATTTGCCGGCGAAGAGGTAATCAGCGAAGTCGCAAGAAAAAAGTAGGAGTAGTTACAGAAGTATAGTGTATAAGTATGCTTGTAGCCACCAAAAAATTGACTCGTGAGGGCCAGGAGCTTGGTCCGAATGTAAGAAGGATGTGCAAGATTGTCTTTGACCAACTCTGATGCCAGGATACTTATACCCTGGGAAGTCAAAGCCAAAAGCAAATTTACAAGGGGCACATTGAAAACCTCTGGTCATCTCAGACAAGCACGACATGATGTCGAGGAGGGCGCCTATGCAAGACCGAAATAGTCTCTTCAGCATGAAACATTTCTCGGCTCATGTGGCGCCAGGCGGTGATTCGAAGCAGCAGTAAGATCGTACAGAGCAGATCTGTGTTTCCAAAAACTATTTCGTGCGATAGTCCTTTCCCACACTACGCATGAGCTTGCCTCTCCAATATGGGAGAAAATGAGGTCGTGGATCTGTTATTCCTACCTGCAGTCTCATTTCGCGGACCATGCATGCATGTCAGCGGAGATTGTCTCTCGGACAGCAATCCGGGCGCTCACCAACGTCAGAAATGCCTAGGATACGTTGTTTGATAGGTTCATCGTTGAAGTCGCCGATTCCGCAGATTACGAGCAATTCCTGAACTTTCGCTGCCATCAAAGACTGAAGTACTTCACATGTGGTGATACTGTGTCGGGTAAATTCTACCAAGAGAAAGCGAAGGGAGAAGCCAGGCTGTCGGTATTTTGGTCACACTGGTAACGCTAATCCGTAGCGGGAAATATGGAAGTCTTGGCTGGGCTTCGCTGCTCGCCTACGAATTCGTAATCGGTCCCTTCAATTAAGCTTTACTATACCCTACATATCAAGAATCCTTGACATAAGAAGTTAGCATGAATCACTCCTTTTTCAGGATGGGTATCTTCATTCTGGGTGAAATGTGCAGAGACATAGAACAACTGTCGGCTGGATCCAAATACCAGAAAGAAGTAGCTCTAGGGCAGCTTAAATGCCTAGAATCAAGTTATAGGCGCATCTGGAGCTATCGTTGTACGTTGCAGAGCTGTAGTATTGGCGGCTGGGACAGACTATGAATCAATCAATATACATGAATGGCTGAGTGCGGCCAGAGTGCAGCATTATTATGTGACACGGAGTTCTCCTACCCCGCACTTGTTCGGGGTATCCCAATCAGGTACCTATTTAAATGGATACCCCATTGAGTATCAATGTCTTCCTTTCAAAATTTGTTTACTCAACAACATGGAAGTACGCAACAGAGCCTTTGCTTTCGACGGCAGCGATTTTGAATACATAAGATATCTCGAGTCAATGCTCCTGAAAGCTCAAAGTCTCACGCCTCTCTCTTCCCATTCAAATGCCCCGCAGATTGTGCCTACGTCCAGGAATCCCGGGCAGCATTTTATTAACTTGTCCAGCTAAAGCCTTTCCGCATGCTTCTGATTCAACATTCAAAGGCTCGGGACTCGTCATGCTGGTTGTAGGTGACTGCTCAAATGTGGCCGTGGGGTCTGATCAGCGGTAACCGAATTAGCATTCGCTCGTGGCGCAGTTTTAGGACGAGTATCGGCGCAAACTTACTATTCAGCTCCAAATACCCCAAGTCGGTTTCTGTACTTTGAAGATATCTGCATGAGTTGAAGAAGATTTTTGATGTTGGGCTGGCTTGGGCCAAAAATGCCTGTTGGTTACACATTTCCCTCCCGCAAATGGGTAATAATCACGTGCATGGAGGGGGCAGTGGGGCCCACGGAATGGCTACAGGACAGAACCTCACAGCTTCGCTTGTTATAATAAATATGGATTTCAAATAACAGGCCAAACTGTCAAGGCCCAGTTGGTCTGCTGAATAATTTCTCGGTAAAGAGGCCCGGATAGGTCGTGTACATGTGATATGTTCTGGATGATGCGGGTAGAGGTCTAATCCCTGTAGAATTCAGTTAGATCTTCAGGTCTTACAGTTTTTTACTTCACTCCTCAAGTTTGTAGTATCATTCGATAAGAACTATGACCGCAAGTCCCTTTTCCTTTCCTCTGTGGCGATACTCTATTGGGGAGATTGAAGAAGAGCTTGCAGCCATTGTTGGTGATCGCTTGCCTCCGCAAAGGCGTTATTACTGGACCAGCTGGTGAGGCAAAGGGCCGAAAAGGGAGATTCTATAGAGTATGGACTTGTCACAGGAACCATGTGAATGCTGTACTGTAGAATATTCGTTCCTGGAAGCCCAAATTGCTCTGGGGAGTGCTGTCAGGGATATATCAGGGATCGGGGATATACATGTGGCGTATCTAGGTTCCCCTGAATGCGAGGAAGCTACCTTTCTTTCGCTTCCTCGCGCTACATCTTGTAGCTTTTCTTAATACTGATCATTCACCCGGAAGACACAGTCCTCATCTACTGATACGTGAGACACTCACAAGCGAGGTTGGTTCTCTTGGGAGGGACTGGGATTACGGCTGGGAATATCTGCACCAATCTTAAGGCCGTCCGGATGCTTGCTCGGTTGGCGAGAACGGGATCGGGTAGTAGGCATGCTGACGTAGTTGGAATGATTCTACAATGAGGTCCTAAGGCAGGCCTAGTGGCACATAATACATTGGTGCTTCAACAGCTCTTCAACAGCTCTTCACCAGTAAAGGGGTGGCTACAGTCTGGAGGTGTAATGGAACAGCACACAGAAAATGTATATTCCCTTCAGAAAGAGATGATTAGCTTATCCCCTTCCCTAGCTAGCATCTTCCTACTCTCTATATATGCCTATCCTTCAGGAATCCCCAAAGCCTTTGCTGGGCTTACACTGTCAGGGACTGAGCTGCTTTGCCAGTCCTACGCTGTTCGGAACTGGTCAGTTCCCAATCAAGGATCCTTCCTGGATCAGTCGGCGATCTCGGCATGTGGTTGTAGCAACCGTTACACGATCCCAGTACCAATGAGGCCCCGAGGAACTCCAGGGAAACCAAATAAGCTACTAGTATGTACTGCATGTCTTATCTCCTCCCCTCATTGCTTCATGATTACCCCATACCTACCTATAACTATCACTTGCATTCTTCTGCATTCGCACCCAAGCTCTTACAGTTCGACCCCAGGCAATCATTCCTGATCTGTGATCAGTGTCTTGACCTGGCTATGTCTATAATCGTTTCTTACTAGTGGTTGTTAAAATTGGGCAGCTAGTCTTGATGTCCTACACACAGTATTATCTTGTATTCACTCGGATTGTGGTACAACGGCCAGAATACACGACCTTGCCAACCGGGGTTGGCACAGTGTTATTTCTCGAGGGCTACCTCAAAAACTGCCTTATTGACTCCCAACCCAAGGCCGGGTAAACAGAACGTCATGTGAGGCCTTGGATTCCCTGAAGGTGATTTCCTGTTTCATCATTGTCTGGTACGATCAGTGGACTGCCTCCCAGACTGTGTTATTCACATTGGGACATCTGAAAAAACTGCCCAGACCCTCACTTAAACCACCTGATTTGTCGAAATGCCAATTGACAGTTGATAGCTTCTTAATAGTTGAATGGCTGAGCGACTTGACCAGTTTCCGTGCAGTGGCAGAGAGAAGTGCGCCATCTATAGTAATCTGATCGATGTCCCGGCGTTCTTTCAGGCACTGGCAAGCTTGTAGAACCTCTTGAGCATCTGGACTGAGCGTATTCTGGGGAGGTAATTTCCCATTGAGGAAAGGGTCCATTCGCAGACGCAACAATGACTCGAGAGCCGATTGTGCCGGGAAGAGAAGAAAATTGATATGAATGGCCTTCTACAGTTTAGTTTCAATAGCTGCCAATGGGGGACAGGGTCTCATACCATGTTTGACATATTGTGAGCTCGACAACGTGCTTGATGCCCTTGGCATGCACCTGGCCGGGATTTTATATCTACAAGTGGCACCACTGCGAGCATTCACAGCTTGCTAGATCTTCCTCAAGGTTTGTCTACAGTTCTCACTCATTCAAAATACTTGGAGTCCACTTTCCCCATCGGAGATAATGTTCTTTTTTTGTGGGACGCGACAGAGGATCAGGATCCAACCCCAGAAAATGATACAGGCCGAACTCCTCCTAATCATGCTACTTCGAGCGCAATGATTGCAAGCATAGGAGCCGGATTACGTACATTTCAGTCTACGTTCTCAACTATAAATGCCAAAGTAACAGATACGGTGCCAGTCACGCATTCTTGTGAGGCGAATAGCATTTCTGGGAGTAGCCTTCGCTCTACAATTTGGTTCAGCCAACAAGCATCTTGTGAGGCGGCATGACATTTTAAGGCAGAGAATGAAAAGAAAGAGGACTGAAATGGTTTACTTTATGGGTGTGCTAGGTATCTAGAACAGGGCAAATGTTCGATATGTGGTTACTATTTGGTATCCTTATTTTCTTAATTGATGCTGACTGAGAGAAGTCTTGCTACAGCAGGTGTTGATGTGGTATATGTATCATAGTTCGCCCACGTTAATCTCACTTCCCATTCAGTCGGTGGTTCCTCTGGGGATTGTTGACATGGTAGACAGTGATAAAGGTGGCTTAGCTAGTATTTTTATGGCAGGGCGACCGGGTGTTATAAGAAGGCAGCTACCTATGGATCATATAAATCACCTAGAACTTTTTTAATTCAGACTCTGATTTTCCGCCCGATCCCCGCTGCAGGGTTGGGGAAAAAAATAAAAAAAAAAAATAAAAATCTCCTGCCCTACTGCCGGTTCTAGGAACAGCAACCTGAGCCGACGGGCCGGGACCCACTGAGGCTCCGGCGCGGATCTCGCGGGTTGCCAGGGGCTCACAGAGAATTTAGCGCGAAAATCTGTAAGTGGCCGGAACTTTTTTTCTGGGTGAGCCGAGCGATACCCGGATCGACCCCTATACACTCTAATTGACATGCTTCCCATACGTCTCATCTACGTAGGAAGCAATCCTCCCCGTCTTCCATTCCTTCAATCTTCCTGTAAAGATTCCACAATTTTATGTGAAAATTTGAAAGAAGGCTAAGATTCACCACCATCCCCTACTTGCGGTGCTTTTTTCTTATGTCCTCCCCCCGGTCTTCCGGCGTTGTGCCACCATGAGAATCTCAAGTTTCGCTTCCACCGGGACTGGATTGCTTCTGGGTCTTCATAATGGCTGGAGCGTCAGTGCCCAGGCCTTCCTGCCTGATGGTTACGGTACTGTGCTCTCTACGGGATACCCTGATTCTCTCTCCGCCGGATGTAAGTAAGTATGAATCTGACTCTACAACCCCCAACTCCCTTTCTCCCCAGGTGCACAAGCCCAAATTAACCGTTTCAAAAGAGCGACCTTCGACCAGTCCGTTCAGTGCAATGCCAGCATCTCAGCGGTTGCATTTGACGGCTTCTTCCCGAGCAGCCAGGACCTGGACAGTATCTGCACCGACGACTGTCTGACTTCCCTACAGAGCTTTCGCTCTCAGCAACTTCAGTCGTGCTCGGTGGCAGACTCGTATCCTCTGGATGGGCAGCTCGTCCCCGCTACGTACATTGTTGACCAGCTACTCTTCACCTATAATTATAAGTGTTTGCGCGATGGGTACGCTGATTCCTTCCTTGTATCATGCGGCGCACACAGACTGAACCTCGTCTTAACGGCAGGTCCACGGGCGAATATTGCGCTCCTCTCGTCGATAAGTGGCAGACCGACGGCCCAACATCCGAGCAGGACTGTTCAGATTGCATGTTGCGGACATTCGAGGTGCAACTTAACTCGCCATTTGGCTATGATGATGAGTTTGCTAGTTATTATAGCTCTGTGACCTCGTCGTAAGTTGCATATCAATCAATCGATCAATCAATGGCTTCTGGCTCCCTAGTTGTCCTAACAAATCGATGCCTCTCTGGATTAGATGCGGCCTCCCCAACTATCCTATCACTTCGCCGCCACCGTACTATCCTGCAGATACTTCTCCTACGAGCACATCGTCCAGCGCCGAGCCTTCGGAACTCCTTGTCCATCGCCATATACAGTCCAAGCCGGAGACACTTGTCTCAGCATCAGCAAGGCTCAGAACGTGTCCACGGCGTCGCTGCGGTACCAGAACTCCATTGCTGCAGACTGTTCGAATCTCCCAGAAACAGGAGCCACAATCTGCCTGCCGCTAACTTGCCAGGTGTACACGCTGCAGGCATACGACACCTGCTTTGGAATCCGCCAGGCATTTGGTAGCGCATTTAGCGTGCCGCAGCTAATCTCGTGGAACCCTGATATCAATCGATATTGCTCTAATCTTGGACAGCTTGTGGGAACGGAGCTCTGCATTAGGTATTTTAGACCCTGGCGAGCGATATAAAAGAAGTCCTCCACTGACAGGCACGAAGTGCCCCCGGTGATACAGGCTCAGAGGTAACATCCACGATCACAGCGACAGCAGGACCAACGTGGGTATCCCCGTGCGATATGGAATCTATGTTTTTAAAGAACCAAACTCACCGTGCTTGTCTAGGTCAGCACCCTCGAACGTCGACGATGGGAGTGGACATGAAGACCCCTGCTTCACCGTTCCAATGCCTTCCAGTTGCTCATACACCGGCCCCGTCGTCACCGTTGAACCCTGGAGCTAGACATATCCGCCATATAAATCTACCACCGCTACCACCACGCCGACTCCGCTTCCACTTGCACCCGGAACGCTCAGTAACTGCATACAGTATGCCACCTACATTGCTCCCTCCCGCAATCGTACGGGCATCAACTCCTGTTACGTTGTGGCATCGTTTTATGATGGTGAGATCTTAGAATTGGACATGTCCCGCACACCACTACTTACTATGATTGCCATTACTATGTTAGTAGAGCTGACGCCCAGCCGCAGCGGATGTTGAGCAATTCGTCTCATGGAATCCATCGCTATCCTATGACGACAATGACCCTGGTGCTTGCTTGCTGAAAGAAGGGTATCGATACTGTGCTCAAGCGGTCAAACGAACCCATACCCCTACCTTCACCAGAGTCGGAAGCATCTCAAGAACCTCTACGCAGCAGGCAACAAGCATGGGTGCAAATGGACAACCAATACCGTTGCTGGTCCAGGTATGGAAGAAAATCAAATACTCTCATTCAAAAACCAAAAGGCAATAGTACATAAACTGACCATCTTATGCTATTTCCCCTTTTTCAGACAGACTGGGATAACCTCCAACTGCAGCGAGTTCTATGTGTGAAAGGACGACAGGTGCTATGACATTGCAGCCACAAATCAAATTTCTCTCCCTGATTTCTATTCATGGATTTGCCAGTACACGACACGTCCCTCCTACTACGACCTCGTCCAGGGCTGTTCAGACTCCCAACACCTGCGCAGGCTGGAATGGTATCTGGGTGCACAGCCTTTTCCCTTGTTAAAACGGATGACAGTTGCTATGACATCGCCGCTGTAAACAATATCTGCCTGTCTGACTTGTATGCTTCGAATCCGGCTTTGAATGGCGACTGTTCAGGGTTATGGCCAGATTATTACATACGTGTGGGACGATCTGCCTAGGCCTGTACCCTGATGGAGGATGAAAAACAAAATGTACTATATGTTATTCCCCTTTCGAGGTATAAAACTACAACACCCAACAATGTAAAATCCCACAGACCTTGTGAAGAGAGGAAATAATAGGAACAATGGTCACGAGAGCCGGTGAGGTGGTGGCCAAACATGACTCCGCGTATCAGTGCCTGGTAGTCGGTTCTTGATGCTATTGGCTGACTTGCGAAGATTCTCCAGCTCAGGAGTACGTAAATAAGGCCAAGTTCTTGCTTTGTGGTCGGTAAAGTCCCGTTGCGTCAACCGTGCAATCAATCCTGGGGCAATATGCTTGATATCAACCCTGACAGGGTCACCGGTATCAGCTGGCTCCCACAGCCAGACAAAGGGTCGTGGACTTTGACGTGATTGAATTGCCTCATCGTCAATGTAAAGAAATGCATCCGCTCGTAGGCCGGTGGGGAACTTGTCCTTAGAAGAAGAGAACTCATTCTTCAGCTCATCGACTGGAGTTGCCTTGTCTACCCAGTGGAGTTTAAACACAGGAATGACAGCTTCATTCAAAGATGAGGCTCTGCTCTGGAAGGATCTGTGGACAGCAGTCTGGATCTGTTGCTTGTATGACTCCCATTGTTCCGTATCGTCATCAGCTGCTCCTCCAACCTTGAAGACAGCAAGTCCGCATGATGGCTCGGGTTGGGCAAGGATATGCTGTCTCCATGGCACGATGTTTCCGCACTTAATATTCCGCGTGTCATGATCATTTAGATGCTCTCTAGCCTCATTCTCAGCCCTGTAATACCTTTTCCAGACTACCCAGGCTGCCTCCTTGGCTGCTTTCATGTTCTCTGTGGTAGCGGCGTCTCTTGCTCGATGTGTGAGGGCACGCTCTTCTGGGGAGAGCCGCATGATCTCATCAAACAAATTCACTGGATCACTGAAGCCAGAAGTCAAGACCTTGACTTCCTTGTATATGAGAGTATCTGGATTCTGAAGAGCCTTGTCTACCAAGCCCGACATTGTCAGACCACAAGCAGCACGACAAAAATCATCTTCCTCTTGAGGGGGAGGGCGGTTGGTTATTATCCTCCGCTCTGCATCAGTGAGTGAGGCAGGATCACTGATAGCGCGGTGGTAGAGAGCTAGTTCGGCCTCATCCAGCGAGCGAGGAGGTTTCTTCTCTAGAGGCTTGAAATTATTAGGAGGCGGGAGTTCAAAGGGAGGCCAAAAAAAAGGAAGGGACATGTTTCGATGGACTTGATATTTTCTATTTTCGTTTTGGAGAGAGGGAGGATGCTTTGAATACACAGCTTTAAAAGAATCTGAAGGGTTGAAGGATACTTGGTATTCATGTGGGGGGACACGCGAGAGCGGTCTGAGCTAGCAGAATTCACTAGAGTAACATCGCAGTTATTAAGGGATTGAACATGCTGTCATGGCAGCAAATTAACTCTAGTAATTGAAATGGACAGAGTGGGTAGGAACTCCAGAACACCTTTCTGTAGCAGGTTTGTAAGCTACATCGCTCGCGATTCCGGAAACAATATCAGTCGACGATCAGTTACTGCCAAGCCAAGAAAAAAGCAAAATGAGAAAATGGAAGAATGTACTGATTGCATTTCCCTACAAGGATCCTGGCTGATATGATCTCCTTCGTTCTGTATTTCAAGCCCTCTGTTCCCCTTTACAGAGCGTGCTCCACATGTGTTCCTAAGTTTCTATGTTGTACAGCAAAGCTAAAAGCCAATGTCCTCCCACGGCGCCCGCGCCTTAATATAGCTAACCCCATGCACATAGCGACTGAGCATTGGCTCCTCATCGATCGCGCAATGAGGCCGGTTATCCCGCCCCTTGAACCAACCGAGTCCGTACCGTTTATTCTTCGCGACGAGCATGGCCTCCATCTGCGCATTGGTGAAGCGTTCCGTCCCCTCGAAGTCCGCCAGCATGCGACTCTGGTAGGTGAAGGCGAGGATGGAGGCGATTGTCGATGGTTGCCGGGGTAGGAAGGGCTGTCTGCGGCGGGCGAAGACTAAGATGGCCGTGATGATGAGGAAGGTTGTTGACGCCATGGCGAGCGCGGAGGAGACGGTGAACGAGAGTACGGTTTCGGTTTCCATCGTCAGGGAGAGCGAGGAGGCGACTACCGTGAGGATGTCCGCGAGGATGGAGCCGGCGCCGACGAGAATGACTATGTAGTGTCGGTGGAAGAGGGCTTGGATGGGGAGCACTCCGTAGGGTGCGCTTTGGTAGTCTAGTGTTAGTGTGAAGGAAGGCGGTGCGTTGCCCTTTGAGAGCGTGTAGAAAGGTTCCAACATTTTCACGGCGAACTCGAGCGTTGTCCAGAGCTGTTTGACGAGGGCTGCTATTAGGGTCGGGAGCCAGGGGAGGAGCACGACGACGGTGTTGGCTCGCGTGTAGGTGATTATTGGGATGAGAAGCAGACAGACGCCCAGGAGGGCGATGAAGGCGAGGAGGAAGACCGGACGAAGGATGATCGGGTGAGGATTTCGCGCTCTGCGCTTGCTGCTGCTGCTAGGTTCTTCTTGTCTGGTGGAGGACGACTCCATAAACTCCCCTTGCCAGATCGTAGACTTGTACAGGATGTACCGACGATGGCGGAGTTTCTTGTGAATTTCATCGTCCAGAGCTTCGTCCATGCCCTGGAAGTCTGTGAGGATATGCGATTTTGTCGCCATGGCTGCAATGCCAGCCACACCGCGAGGATCGCCGAGTAACCCAGATTTGCGATGGAGCTGAACCCACAGGGTCGCAGCGAGAAGGGCAACTAGGACCAGAGTAGTCGTTACCAGACGGGACCAGACGGGGTGGATCCGGACAATGAACATGAACTCGCCATTGGCAGAGCACTTCCTTTCAGATGTGTAATGACATTTGGGATTCCGTGAGGGCGCGATACTAGGGTTCAGCAGGGACGGCACCGCCGTCGTTGCAAGGATGTTGCCCAGAGACGAGACGACGACAGCCCAGTGTCGATATCGGATGGCCTCGATCGGCACAAAATACGCCCACAGCGAGACATAGTCGAGATTCAAGCTCTTGGCCGCCGTGCTGCCCGTTGGTTGCGAAAGCTGGTAATACGGTTCCAAGCGCTTTACGTTGTAGTCCGTGGCCTGCCACATGACGCCGTAGCTGACCATAACGATAGTCGGTAGGTACTTCCAACAGAAGAAGTCGACGATCATAACGTCCGCGACGGAGTTGTACTCGATCAAGCCTCGACCGCGACTCTCAAGATGCTGCGACTTCTGACACAGGTACTCCTGCACCCCTGCCAGGGCCAGCGATACCACAAACAGCATCAGAATATACAAAGACCTCATGGAGAAAGGTCGCCAGTTCGGCTGTTCTGGGTCTGCAGGATAGAAGTAGCTGGACCTCTGACCAAACGTGCCTGTCCGCGATTCCTGTTGATTCAAAGATGATGTTTTGTGCTGGTCTGGTCCTTCCAGAGAGCTCAGATCCACGGCCACGGCAGGGGGCTGCACTTCCTGAACAGCGACTATCAGGTTGGTCTCCGTAGCTAGCTGCTGGCCGTAACGTCGAATGGAAGCCGACCTCGAAACCTGGCCACCTTGGGGCAGCACCTTCAGGTTCACGCTGAGCGGGCGCGTAAGTGCGTCGGCGGTGGGACCGAGTCGTACCTGGGCATTAAGAACCCCCACTGATCCCCGCAGCGATGGTTTTAGACCCGCTGGACCTTCCAGAGTCGAAAGATCGACACCAGCGAAGGCGCCAAGGCCATGAAGGTCGTCCATCTCCATGAGGTTTGAGTAACGATTGCGATTCGTTCGGGGAGAGAAGCCCAAGCTCGCGCGAAGATCAGGCGATGCTAGCCGTCCAAAGATCGATTTTGGCCGCTCAAGCTGGCGCGAAGTTTCCCATCTGGTGATTTTCTGGTTCTGGGAAGCGGGTTTGTCGATAAGCGGCTGGTCATCTCCTGTCTGTCCATGGTCATGGACGGCCGGAAAGCCGATGGAACACTCTGTACGAAGAGAGCCTTGCGATCCCAGAGGATCAGGGGAGTCGGGGTGTGCCATTCAGACGGCCTCGAGTCAGGAAAGCAAGAGCGACGAGAAGTGCGAAACGACCACCGCGAAATACATGTTGTACGGTGGGAGAAGAGAGCGGAATGGCATAAGAGCCTGGATATGAGAACACAAATCGCGCCACTTCGACAACTGGGGGCATCCTGGCAAATGGGTCAATTTGACAGCCGCGCGCTGCCTGATGCCCTTTCTAAGCGCTGGGCGTCCAGGGGGAGCGAAGGAGCGCTTGGATGCAAGATAGGGTGATGCATTGGCTAGGACAGTTTCTCGAGGCTGTGCATGCAGCATTTAGGGACTGGGTACTCGAAGTTGTCCCTTTGTCATGCTAGTCAACGGTCGTATCCTCGTCCCATTAAACTCTGACGCCGATCCCTGCGAAGACCAATGTCGTAAATGTCGCGTGTCGCGATGCGGTCCCTCCGAAATCGACGTAGCCGCATCCGCAGATCCTGTCGGGCCGTTTTCTCCTCGGTTCAGTTGTTGTAGGTTCACGTCGAACTTCTTAGACCGAAAAGGCCAAAGGCACTAGTTATTTCCTAATAGTTCGTTAAGGGCCCTAGGATCATCTCACCAGTTCAAGACCATTGGAGTTCCTGCCAACCGGCCATCCCTGGAGGCTATATTTAGCTACATTCTCAGCTCCTGGATGTGTGCATGTCTTATCTGGACCCCAGTCAACCAATGATGCATCTCCAGGACACGGACTCGCTCCTATGGGCTAGAAATCATTAGCTTGCCTTCAACTACGCTACCTTGGACTCTCGAGCTTTGACGCGGCGTCGCTCGCGATAGAAATGTCTTTCCTCCGCTTCTATCTCCTACCACCGCGCATCCACGTCGTTCTCTAGCAACCCATTGATCGTGAAGATCTGTCGATACCGCTTCAGATGTTCATCATTGTCATCGATTGCCCTGCAGCGTCATGCAATGTCGCGCGCATCGTCGCTGATATGCTTCTCTACACGCTGCAGGAAGTAGCGTCGTGGCTCGTTGTATAGATGCAGGGCGTAGGGTGCATCGCACGCTATTGACTCGCTTTCTCGGAGGTTCCCCTGGGATTCTTCAGGAGGAGAGGCTGATGGCGAAGCGGCAGTGGAAACAGGAGCAGATGCGGGTGTAGATGCATCTGTCTGCGTTCTCGATGTATATGTCCAGTGCGATGACCCGTACAGCGCTCGCACGTCGCTAAAAGCCAATGTGCAGCCCAGGCTGTAGGATGTGCTGCATTGCCAGCAAAGGCAATGCAGTTGTCATGAACGAGGTCCTTCATCCACGCTGTTGTCTGGAGAGGATACGCGTCCACATCGGTATCCATTTGTTAGCACCTCACAGGCTAGTATGAGCTTCATAGTGAGTCTTACAGAGTACTGTAATCCATCGCAACTATCTGCTACTTCCATCCGCGATATGCAGAAGCGTCTCTCTCGCCGTACCCAACACCCACAACTTCGCATCCATAATGGACCACTCCATCCGGCCCATCCGTCGTCAGCATGTTATGCGGCGGTACGTACGCTCCCCGTGCGCCTCTCTTGCAAATGCCTGGCCATATGGGGCAATATAGGCGTGGCCATGATCTCGCCCGGCCGCCGGTACCGGTGATGAATGCCCTCGATGCCCTCACCTTGGCGGAGGACGCGGGGAGAGCATATATCACAGGACCTTGACGCCGGATACCTGTCGAGATCATATAGAGCAGGACCCTTCTCCACCGATATCAGGTGGTGGGTTCATCTTACCTCCGAGAATCCTCAACCCAAATGACATCCATAAGCTTATCGCCGGTGTCCTCAGAGTGGTGATCCCTCTACCAATTCAAGGCAACTGGATGAGAGTAAGCAAGCTCGATCAGTAGCTATCAGTACCCATAGTGGGGTTAACTTTGCGTGCCGAGATAAAGCCCATTTCCGGTGCGTTGAACCATGGTCCATGAGACTTTACACTCGGATATCAGTCCGGATAAGGTAGATCTTGTCGGAGGTGCTCCGAAACATGGGATTGACATGCGGAGACCGGTTTCGCTCTTCAGGTACACCGTGAGCATCTACCCACCGCGTATTCGGTTGTCTGTGTTTTCAAAGACGTGTAACCCGTTACTGTCAACATGGTCCCTCACGTCCACTGCAGCGGGACGCCCTTCCAAATAGGCCACCAGCATGGCTCCTCATGCCCGATAGAAATCAAACGCACTCTTGCCTTCTACGAGGCCTACTTCCAAAGCAAAGCGAAACTAGACTGGCCGTCCGCAACAGCAGTAGCGGAACGATTCCTACCGGTTCTGAACAGCGCCTGTCCGCACCTAGTGGAGGAAATGAAAGGCATCGCTGCCGGTGCCGGCGTAGCCCTCGCTGACATCCTGGCTTTGAATGTCCGCACGGAGATCTCAATGGGTCTGCTCAGCGACGGATGTACGGCGCTGTACTGCGAGGCACCAAGCCTGCTAGCTCAGAATTGGGACTGGGAGGTTCCGCAGCAGGAGAACCTGGTTGTGCTCCATATCGAGTCCTGCGGGGGACGGCCGAGTTTGGCTATTGTCACCGAGGCTGGCATCGTGGGGAAGATCGGGTTCAATAGTGCAGGGGTCGGCGTGTGTTTGAATGCGATACGAGCAAGAGGTGTGGATTATGAGCGGCTGCCGGTACATGTTGCTTTGAGGGTCATTTTGGAGTATGAGTCTTGTCATGCTGCGGTTTCGCGACTTCGGGATGTTGGGGTTGCTGCAGCGGGCCATATTCTTGTTGCGGATGTCGAGGGCGCGTCGGGGCTGGAGTGCAGCTTCGCTGATCTTCTGGAATTGGATGTCGTCGATGGAATCTACGTGCATACTAATCACTGGATATTACAACATTGCGGGCCCGAGGGACCGCTTACTGAGGCCGTGGTTCAGGATGATTCCAGGGCGCGGTTGGATAGAGCAAATAATCTTCTACAACAGGATCGCCTAAGCAAGGATACCGAGACGGCGATCAAGAGGGTCGAGAAGATTCTGGAGGACGAAGACAATTACCCTTGTTCAATCAACAGGGCCGCTGTTGGGACGAGTGTTTCAGCCACGCTGTTTGGCATTGTCATGGATTTGAAGCAGAGGAAGGCGAAAGTTCGCATAGGTAGGCCTACAGAGGCAGTGGAAGCCTTCGAGATAGCCATGAAGTAAGGACGAGTAGGTCTATATCCATATGATATTGTCTACTTCTCGTTGTCCCGTTTAGATTTTATCGAAAGGATTCTAGAAATTGAATGAGCCTTCCTCTATTTGGACTCTCCGTTCTCTCGATTCTGCCAACTCTCAAACTGCGGTCTCAACGCTTCATATCCAACGCTCGTTCGCCCGTAGGTTATGCCACCAAGTCGACCGACAGGGCGGAGAACCTGCGGCAGCCAGTCAGTTTACTGAGAAAAAGTCTAGTCAAGTAGGGATCATGCAATACGCACCTCAGGATCAATCAGGTTCTGCTCTTCGTTGATCGCATCCTCGCGGGCCCAGAAATTCACACCCTCCAGAATAGCCAGAACGCCACTCTTTTTCCCCGGCGTCTCCGGATTCCGGCTTTCGAATTCTTTGACTTCGTACAGCCGACACTCAGTCGCGAATATCGACTCTTTCACCCGCGGGGGTTTGACAATACTTGATGGTGCGGGGTGCAGGCCGCTGACTTCCCACTCGCTGAATCCGTAGGGCGCATTGATGGATGTCGAGTTGGCGGCTTCGACGAAATGCTCCGAGATGATGTTTAGGACGCCTATGAGAGTATCGATCAGCCACAGTGTAATCGGATGGTGTTTGGCACATGTGTAGTACATTCGCGCGTGTCTATGAGATTTTTCAACGAGTCCTTCGCATTGTCAATTCCACAGCCCGTGAAGCCAACCGTGAAAAGCGGGGGATCGTAATTGATCATGTTCGTGAAGCTGAACGGGGCCAGATTGGAGGTCCCTGATATCAGCGAGTAAGTACGGTAATTCCTCTTCTTCGTGACGATTAAAACAAGAAAGGATCTAAGGGAGGTATAGTACCATCTTTCCCTACCGTGCTCAGAAACCCAATCGGCCTCGGCACAACCGCAGAGATCATCAGCTTGTAGTTGTACCCAGATGGCCTCCCGTTCGCATACGGGTTAATCTCGACATGGTCCTTCTTGAGACTGGCACCGCCGTCGTTCCCTCCATCACCGAACTTCCAGTCTGGGTCCGCGATTTTCGTGTAAGTCCACCCGGAGCGCTCTGAGTTCCAGTCTGGACGCGAAGCTTCCACGCCTTTGAAGTCGGGGTGGGGATTGCGCTTGATGGAGTTTTCGAACACGGCTCGCTGTGCGAGAGCCGCTGTATTCTGCTCGTTCTGTGTCATGCCGTCGCCAAGCTTTCTGTCACGTAGCCTAGGTGCACAGGTGTGTAGCGTCGTCGATAGTTGAAGCCACTTGCAGAACCGACTTGTATCGGACCGAGCAGTGAAAAAGCTGCGCCCCGCAGATCGCCGCGACTAGGTGTACTGTGGAGACCCCATGCGCGCCTGTTATCAGGAGTCAGGACGGACCCTTGTCCGAGCGGGGATGAGTGAATTCATGCGTCCGCCATCGACAACTCTGTGCTCCGCGGCAATCCGCAATTGTTTCCCAGGTGAATAAAGTGTGATAGGGTGCGAGAGCAGATCTTGATTAACTTGTGACCAATAGAGAGCTATAATTAGAGGGGAACTTATAATACTGCTATAGTAACTTGAAGCGGCAGTTTGCCTCGACCGCATTGGTTGATAAGCAAGTTGCACTGTTGTTGGAGCTGTCCGAGACTCGTCGGGTCTACATAAACTTACGTTTGTCGATCGTTGCGGAGTCCTCCAGATCCTGTCACCTCCAAACCTTCCGAAGAGCCTACACTAGTTAATATTACTAGTACTACAGCAAGTACTACTACATCATGGATCTGATGATCTGCACCATGTGCGGCGTCCAATACGACAGCCGGTCCAAGACGTCGTGCGAAGTCTGCGATGATCCACGCCAATACGTGCCTCCAGACGGGTGAGTTATCACTATCAACCTCCCTCTGTCCTGAGATGAGATGACAGTCTAACAACACCAGCCAAACATGGACAACGCTCCGCGAACTGCAGCGCTCGAGGAAATTCACCAACGTCTTCCACAAGGACAAGTTCCACTCCGGCGTGGTCAGCATCTTCACGCAGCCACAGGTGGCGATCGGCCAGCGCGCGTTCCTCCTGTGCTCGCCCAAGGGCAACATCCTATGGGACTGCATCACGTACATCGACGATGCGACTGTCCAGCGCATCAAGGAGCTAGGCGGCGTGTCTGCCATCGTCATCTCGCATCCGCACTATTACTCCACATCCCTGCACTGGGCCAACGCACTCGGATGCAAAGTGTACTTGTCCGCCGAGGACGAGGAATGGCTGATGCGACGCGGGGACGCGATCGAGCTCTGGAAGGGGCAGAGGATGGAATTCGTCGACGGAGAGTTCCTCGCTGTGAAAGTCCGGGGCCATTTCCCTGGTAGCTCCGTGTTGTTGTGGAAGAGCGAGCGGAAGCTGTTCATTGCTGATTCCATTACGGCCATTCCGAGTGGAGTCTACCATGTTGATCGCGCCCCGAATACGGCCAGCTTTGCGTTTATGTGGTCGTATCCGAACATGGTGAGTTACTAGTTAAGATTCTTGCAGATGTCTGGAGAAGGAAACTAGATAGTACTGACGGTTCAACACTAGATTCCCCTTCCCCCGGATGAGATTCACAATATCTGGAAGGCCATCGCGGATCTGGACTTTGACGACACGCACGGCGCCTTCTGGGGCAGAGATACACGTGGAAACAGCAAGAAGCGCGTTCTGGACAGTGCCCAGCTCGTCGTCCGGTCCATGGGCTACCTCAACCACGCGATCCACCAGGAAGTATCAAATTGAGGAACGAATCGAGTATGAGCATGAGGGGGAAAAGCTGCTATTAGTTGATAGCGTGGAAATTAAATGAAATATATTAGCTAGGCAAGAGCATTACATTCCGAGTCATCTAAGACCGCTGACCGAGTGAAGAGCGCTCGGTCTCCTCTAAGCCGTACAGCGTTCACCAGACGGGTTTGCGGATGACAGCTTGAACGTGGTTAAATTAGGAAACTGTGTAAGCAGAGCCCGGTGCAGCTGAGGGACATGGAGGAGATTGCAGGACAGTAAGACTTCTTTCTGGGTAGTCCTTCCATGGTTGCTCTGCCTATCTTCTATGTTGGTGGCATGGAGAATCTTGTAATATTGGTTAGCTGAACCACCGTTAACCGTTTACTATTAGCAGGCATTCAAGCTATGATTCCCCAACATGGAAGATAATAGGCAACCTTTTGCAGATAGCTTTCAGTGATCAGCTCCAATTTCAACTGGTAGGGTTAGTTCCAAATTTCCTAATTGAAAGGCCTAATGAGAATATCTCTGTGTGAAGGTCATAAGGCTTCCTTCCTAGATTATGAGTGTAGGAAAATGTATGCACGGAAGAATTCCCACATTGTCAGGCATGATCTGACCACTACCCGTGCAAAGATATGGCATTAACGAGCGTCTTCTTGTTTAAATGTGCCTCAGAAACTAAAGTTGAGATAAGATTGTCAAATGGGTTAATTTCCAAAGCAAGGGGCATTGGCAGCAAGAGAGGGAAAACAAGTTCTCTAGTAGTACAATTGCCCAGTATCGAGACACAGCTTTATGTACGAGTGATGTTTGTATTCAGCATCCCGCAGCTACCAGCTCGGCTGCACCAACTGACAGCGACAGGATACCTGCTCTCTAGACTATATCTTTGAGCCTACCTCCGAATGAGACACAAGCTCTACTGGGATGAGATTGTCCCCTCCGCCAGAAACTGCGAAAACACCGACAACGCCGCCTCTGGTTGGAAGACAGGAATCTCATGCCCAGCCTCGTAGACGCGCATAAAGCTCAAATTTTTATGCTTCTTGAAAGTCCCCTTCACCTCCCCATTGATGAAGTACGGCTGCAGCTTCCCCTTTCTGAATGACTCCGCACCGGGGAAGTCAAGGTTGTTGACGACAGCCAAGCTGCCCTCCCAGTCGCAAATCCAGTCCGTGTCACCAGCCCAAATCAGGGTGGGGATGCCGCGATTGACAAATTTGTTCAGGTACGGTAGGAAGGTTCTCGATGCTGGATATACATAGTTAGATGCGGGACTCGCCTGCTGAATAGTTCCTGTGATTTTGTTGGGGGGCTGTTTTCTTACTGTCTCCGGTCAAATCTAGCTTGTATCCTGGGCTGTTCTCACCACCTGCGCATTCGGTGTAGTTGACGTGTGCGCCGATGGCTTTGATAACCCATTCCTGTTGGAGATACGACACGTATGTCTCCGGGGGGTTTGTTGCGATATCCTGGCGTACGTCGTAGACATCAAACTCCTGGGTGGAGAACAGAGCTGCCTCGACCGTGTCGTAGCAGATGCCACTTGCCTTGATGCATTCTGCATCGCTGCCAGTCATGGTCATGCACTGTGCCAGGGCAGGTTTGCACTGAGTCTCCCACTGGTTGAGGTAGTACTCGTACTGGGACTCGTTGATGAGCTTGCGGTAGGGGTTGTTGTAGCTGTAGTCTACGTGTGCTTTCATCTGCAGGGTGGCGTCGTACCAGGCGTTATTGAGACCTAGGAACTGTAGATTCAATGGGGTTGCCGAGCTCTTGCCAGCAGCGATCAGGTCGTTCTGCTCGGCAATGTACTCGGCATAGTAGGTCCAGTGGCCGCCGTACGACTCGCCGAAGAGTCCAAGTGGTCGCGTCTTGTATTCGGGCATCGCGTTGACGAACGCCTGCAGGAAGACATGGACGTACGGGGCTGCAGTGAAGGTCGAGTTGAAGTCTAGATCTCCGTACGAGAAGCCGGTTCCAATGGGCTGATCGATGTACAGCATGTTTGCGTATTCATCTACAAGCCATGATTAGTGCTCACGTTAATATAGACGGAAAAGCAGAAACAGAGCAAAAAAAGAAAGAGAAAAAAATATTGCTGGGAGGATTTACTCCAGCTGTAAGGATTATTTGTCGGGTACGTATTATTGTCAAAGAACTTGCACGGCCCATGTTCCTGGAAGACACCGATCATGCTGGAACATCCAGGTCCACCATTCATCCAGGCCACCAGCGGCTTGGTCTCGGGGTTGTGGCGCGACTCGAAGTACCAGAAGAACATGCTCATGTTTTTGCCGACATGGAGGTAGCCTGAGTATTGCTTGACACCGGGTGTGGTCTCACACAGACCGGAATCGGTGAATTCCATCACGGAGTCGGTCTCCCGGTGGGCAAAGCGATGGTAGAGCTGGCCATTGCGACTGACAAGAGAATTCTCTGCATCAGCAGCTGGGTGAGCGAGAGTTGGAGCGATGTAGCCAGAGACTACGGCTAAGGTGGTCAAGACACTAAAGAAGCGCATGTTGTCAATTCAACCTGCTTAGTCCGTGTCCATCTGCGCAATCAAGAGAGAGAAAAAAAGGAGGACATTCCGAATGGCGGGCTGGCAAATATATCCTTGAGGACACCATTATCCTCCTGTTCGGCTAGTTATTATTCTCCTCACCTGTGTACGATCTAATCACTATGTTGATCGGAAGCCGATGCCGCTCTGCCAGCCGAAGATCCATTACTTCTAGGTAGTAAGGTGTGGGATTAGGCAGGGATAAGAACATTCCAAGCACAGTTACTGGCATGATAACGGGACCTACCCTGCGTTTAGACTTTCGAACTTTCTGCCAAGTTTCCAGTGCAACCCTAAACTATTCGTGGATAAGAGATGGTCTGTTTCCAGCAAAGCTCCGGCGGGGGGTGAATGCCACCGCCAGTCAGTCACTTTGCAATATAGTGGTTCATGATCTGCATCAAAGTGCTTATCAGTAACCTTCTACTGTCTTCCTTTTTGTTTCTTTTTCGACCCATAGATAGGGCTTGAAGGCAAAAAAGTGGGAGGATCTCAGCTCACATCCCTCTTGCTATACCATTGATCTCTACGCACAATGCGTAACATCAGTATCAGAGTCTTTGACCAACAATCTAGGAGACATAACTACGCCCTCGAAATTACTAGAACCCCAAGAGTGGTTTTAGAGACCATCCAGTGCAGCTCATATCACTGAACCAAGCTGCCAGGGGTTGAGGAATGTGCTGTCTTTTCCGATCTGTTATGTTGATGCTTGTAAACGAAGGAATAAATAAGCGCTGCTTCGGCGTCTCGTTGGACCCCTAGAGCAGGAATTCAGGAGATAGGTCCCAGACGATGCTCAGCTGATTGGCGCAAGCTTAGCTGGATCTCAATACACGATAAGCAATACTGGTGGCTTGGTTCCTGAAAGTCAAGCTCTGATATTGCCCAGGTAGCGTTGCCGAACGGAATCCTGTCCCGAGGTTTAAGCAATGTAACGTTGATAATTACTGAATGCCGGGACGATAAGGGGATTTAGTGCTTGTCTCGTAGTGAGGCTTATCACTGTTTGTGCGCAATACCAATAGCGCTAAACTTGGAGACGACTACACTTTTCAACTATGTAGTTACCAGAGAGCTGTTTAGGCACGAGGGCTTGATTCTGGAGTATACTATCTAGATTAGAGGATAGGAAGTTGGCAGCTAAAATTCCCACCAAACCATAGTTTTTTTGGATCTCTGATTATGTTCATATGCTACTCCTCAGAGACAACAGCCGGCCACTTCATGCATGAAAGTCAAGTAGGTTGAGACCTACAAAGGCCTTTACTTAGAAGTAATAGTACTGCAAAATGTCAATGTTCGAAGTCTGAAACTTCTAGAAGTATGAGCTTAGACACTTCCGGTCGAGTTTTAGCTAAAAATTCCAGCATATGCAAACTCTGTTACTCATTCTCATGTATTGTTTCGTTGGAAGATTCTGCTTCCTAACAGCCTTATAAGCTCGATACATAAGAGGCATAATTTAAAGTTGAACGCTAGGATTGTTCAAGCGGGCTCTAAGCTAAAAGTCTCCCACATGCTAAAAACCCTCATCAAAGACCATCACATCCGATTCCGTCATACGATTACAGTTCATCTAACTCAGCTCTCGTAGCATGACTCAATTAGGCCGGCCGGATCAAGGTCACGGTCTTCATCTTGCATGTCACGCTGTTGCCATGGACATGGGCAGACACTCCTTCTGTTGAGTAGACGGTTGCATCGCCATAGTTCCCTGTTGGCGTGAGACACCATGCAGTCTCAGTGGTATTCTTCGCGGTCTGGAAAGGTGTCAGTGTGTAAGCCACTGCGGATACCATTCATTCAAGAACGGATATTCTGATGACGAATATATATCGGAAGGTAAGCTTACCACCTGAACATCCTTCCACACGGCAGGCCCAAAGTCCCAGGTGACATCGTACAGTTCGATGGTGAAGCTAAACGAGTTATAGACCCTATCGCCTATCCAGCAACCGATCGGATTAGCATATTCATCTCGCCGGGGTTGCATCACAGAACTTCCAGGTATACATACCCACGGGAAGAATAGTGGTCACAGACTCTTTGGTCCGCTCATTTGAAACAGAGCAGGACCAGTCAGTGGTTCCTGTCTTGAGATGGTTTTCGAATTGCAAGACGTCATTCCAGGTCGCGTTGATCAGCTGGCCCCAGGGTAGGGTCGGGTTCTCGCAGCAATATCCGGACCCAAAGGCCCAGCGTTTGTGGTCTTCCCACCCACCCTGCAGAACATTTTGCAGAATGCCGGAGCCGTCCTTGGGTCCCAGGCCAGGCCAGATGTAGTATGTTCCCACCTCGCGATTGCCGCTGGGCACGGTTAGAGTGCCAGAGTACTGGGTGAGCTGGGCTCCATCAGGCACTTGGAAGAAGATGTAGTACCAAGTTGCGTCTGAGTCTGCGCAGCAAGACGCAGCGAAAAGGGCGGGAAGACTCCAGAGTGAAAATCGCATGTTGGGCAAAATGACTTCGTTAGGGATAGAGATGACTCCTACTCAAACAGAGGTAATTCATCCGCTATTAATACTGTCGAGGAAGCCCTCTCGCATATTACCGCGTGATATCAGGCTTACCTGACCTCACTCCAGGAACTACTACTAGCTATCTACACCCCAGTGCTTCCTCCGGTCTCCTATCTAGTACGGAGTATCTACTTATCAATCTTCGGGGACGAGAGCGATTGGCTCTGCCATGGAGGCATGGTAAATGGCTGACGGAAGTAAACTTCTTGCAGTGTCTCAGACATGCTACGTCGGACTATGTACCCGAGGATACCTGTTTGTTGAAGGCATCTCTGACGAGCGTTCTCCCCACTTTCCCTCCAATTACTGTGAAGTCTGAGTTCTGAGCTCCGGACTCCTGCTGTAAATCGACAGAAAGCCACCTCGTACATGGCATTGGGAACTCCATGTTCTCTGCGTCGCCACAGAGCATCCTCCGGAGGGGTTACGTACAACCCACTAGTCACTTGTTGACCCTAAGAGTGGCCAATGGTCCAGGAGGCGTTCAACAATGCAGGCTATACTAATCTTCTGGCCCATGCAGAGGCATACGGTGAAGCTCGCCAGGACGGCAAGGCTCAAGCTGAGCTTTACCCCGAGTCTGGGAATCCAGCCGCGAGGTATCCTGTATGATCTACACTCTCTTTCTCCATCGCGCTGCTCCTACGATGGATACTAACTCTGGCGCCTACAGATTTCTAACCAACTGCGGCCTTGCGGGCCTTGAACGGAGCTATCAACGGCTTCAACATTGTTCACGGGCAGATCAAATGTTCCTTCTGAAAGCACCTACGCGACAAGCAGTACCGCTGAAACGAGTCACGCCACGACATTGCCTTCTCGACCATCTTCAACTTCAACTTAGTTGGTTGGCTGTAAGCGTAAATTAAGAGAGCATGTGAGACACGGGTAAAAGCATTGTAGTAGTGGCACTGTGGTCATTTCGATGACTTTTGTTAGATACTGCAATATAGACAGCTCAACATTGAACATATCTCTCCTTGAGATAATTCTTGTGTGCATCTTATTATTCAATTCCATTTTCCCCGCCCCTTTTTTTTTGTGATGTGATCCCAGTAGTACTAGTTGCGGTAAAAATGTCTCTCGATACGCTGATCTTCTGCAGGCCTATAACATGATGATCTGCAACTAGATAACCTGGATCTAAGGTGATTCTACAGCGATTCTACAGCCATTCCCAAGGGACACTTATTCTACTTTTGGAGTAGTAGTAGGAGAAACGGGTTATGCAGAATGATACGGAAATACTCCCTCCAATGGAATCCATTCTGGCAGCGAGGAGCTCATCCCCCCGCCGCTGTTTTTCCTACCTAAGTAGAGCCTAGGTGTTTAAGGTTTGCCCCTGAGTGCCTGCATAGGGAGATACCCTGGCTGCATCCCTCCATTCTGGCATATCTTGTATACCCCACTACGTCGCCATACAACTCGGGCCCTTGGGCCTCGGAGAGAGTTACCGACGATTTTTCAGTGACTGTGCCATGATATGAGTGAGTTTCCTGAGGTTCTAATGATCAATATCGCGGTCTGCTTATGAGGTAGGTGATTAGTAAGCTTATTCCTGTTTAGGCTTAGGTAGTTATTTCTCCTTCAGGCAGCTAGATAGAAAATCTAAAGACTACCGATGCATTCATCGTACGGTAATGAAGAATGTCTTGAGGCCCCGACAGCAGGTTCTATATGTATGGTTCAGTTTCGCAGGCGAGGACGAAGAGCACCTACCCCGTTCGCCATTAGAGTTGTTATTACCGACCACATGCTAAGCCCATATAAAGGATGCGTCAGGCCCGATTATTTCCTGGTCAGTGCCGGCCCCTGCCACTCCTCCCCGAACATCTATCCCACCGCCCTTGGAGGACGATGACGGCAGAGTCTACCTCTACTTCGACACCTTTAGTGCGTTCCTGGGCTACGAGCTCGAGAAGGACATGGCCTATGTGCGACGACATAGTCAGCCTTAACTTTCTCTTTTCGGATTACTGGTGCTCCGAGCTCGTATGGCGGACTCCCCCCCAAAGAAACAGTTTTCCTAGCCTCCAACCAGTGTCATGATAAAAATTGTGGGGTTAAAAAAAAGACCCTAAAGCAAGCCAGCGAGTCTCTGAGCTTGCTCATTCCTATTGTACAGGGTTTGGGCGGAAGTGAACGGCACGGCTTAACTGGGCAGACTCGACGGCTGTACAAAGTGGAGCGCAGACTCTGCAGTCTTTAGCGATAGTTATATTTCGTGTGCTCCGAGACTGCGGGATTGCGGCCCGAGCCTTCGTTCTCCGCAATGTGGTTCTGCTGAAACATGAAATTAGACCCCTGCTTTAACGAGGGGTGTGGGTCAAATGATCTCGGGACGGTCTTGCGAGCCATATTTCGCATCTGTATCATATAACCGAATCTTGAAGAAAGGATAACTAGTTACCCGACCCCTCGGACCAAGCTGCGCCTTAGTAGCTAGTTAACTAATATCTGTCGGTACAGTCATGCTGAAGAGGTACTCCAAAGTGCAGAGTAAGGGATAAGCAAAACAACAACATGGATTTGCGCGGCTGTTACAGGCGCCGATAAATACTGTACAGGCATCTTCCTTAATGGCCACTCAACTTTCTTCCGCAACTTCTTCCTTCCGCAGCTGCGCATATATTTGCTTTGTAACTAGAACCTTGAAGCTTCCAGGCTAGGCACTCTCTCACTAGCACTCTGGCTTTGACATCACTACTTGGAACCACAGGTAGAGCTGACTCCTGGGGTCCAGTTGTCAGCCTTGGACCCACACAGTCCAGGAATCTCTTCACTGGGACAAGCATCATTATAGGTGACCTGCCTACTAGGTAGACTGGCATCTTGGTTATCTGGCTGCCCAGTATCTCGAATGGGACTTGTGACCTGGTGCAATCGGCAGGTGAGTTGTAGCCAGACAATTTGTGGTGTGGAGCGACTTCAGGTCAATGGTACTTTTCCCTTCTTTCTTCCTTTTTTCCTTCTCTTCCTTCCTTCCATCGTTTATTATTATTACTTCTTTTCTAGGTGCGTCTCCAGCAAAGCATACAATGGCTCCCATACCAGCGGACCTGGCGGTGGCGTAAACAGTGCCCACCAAGTGAGAATCACATACAAATTCACTGAGACCAAGGGCAAATATTCAACCATGAGTGAATGGGCTCCAAAAAAGAGGCACTAGTCTGTGTTATCTCTAAATTTTTTCTTTCTCTTTCCAAAGAGTCATCTACTATGAAACCACTAGAAAAGAGCTCGACACCTAGACCAGTGCCTCTAGACCATTTACCAGCTAGGGAACTGGTGTTGAGTGTAATACCGGCTGGGTGCCCCCAACAGGGCCCACCTACTGGTACGACATGTCTATTAAGCTGAGGGCAGTCGATCTATCCTTCGTAGATATCATTTCAGCGAGCCTGAATGCAACTTACACCAACTTCCGCACCAACAATAATAGAATTACCTGGTTGGTTGACGAGACCTATATTCCTTATCTTGACCTGAGTTTCTTTTTGCCAGAGTCTATCTTTGTGGGAAATCAAGTCAGTGAAGCAGCCAGCAGACTCTATTCAGGAAATATCTGGTAAGATGGCGTCAGACAACCTAGTCTCCATTAAATTGAGACAGTTCAACATGTTTGTGCAGCTTTGGAGAGAATTTTCTTGGGGCATTAATTATGGGCATGCGGCATGCCCAACCAAGTTTAGGCAGTCCTTGCTGTAAATGGAGAATATACTAGTTTGTAACATATATTTTGAAGGGTTCAATAATGTCTCCATTCAATTATCTACCTATCTATGTATTTATTAGATGAATTAAGTTTCATTAAATAGAGTTCTCGTGATTTCAATCAAGTGTGTGGTTGGTCGCGGAATACATACCTTGGGTGGGTGTCCGGATACTCATGGCCTCCAATGCATACCTAAGTGCTAATGCCTGGTATTTACTGAAGTTAAGGGGTACAATGACGGTCTCCATCTTTTACGTCACGCACATGATCTTCGAGATCCCTACCGTCCAGGGTATATATCCCTAGCCACGACACTCAAATCCTTCATGCTAGCAGGTAAGTCCCCGTGATAATGACAGACTGGTCCCTCCTAACAACCGTCTCTGGCTTTGCCAGCAATTTCGCCGGTCTGATTGTCTGCCGACTGGTAGTAGACATCTGCAGATTCGCGTACGTCGCCATGGCGCGAGCAGGCACTTTTGGCGGCCTCATCACCTGCTACTTCGTGCATATGGATAACATCAGGCACAAGGGAGGCTGGGAATAGCTCTTCTAGGTGGATGGGACGATATCCTTCGTCATTGGGGTCGTCTCCTGCTGGCTTTCTCCGGACAGTCCGAGCACGGGTACTTCGTCACGGAGGAGGAAGGATGGTTTGGGCGAAAGAGAGAGAGAGAGGTCAGTCAAGTGTGGCAATTACGAGATCTTCGGATGTCAAGGCTGCGTTGACTTCACCTGTGTGGTTATCGAGCGTTCCGCAAATGTGCTGCGATACCTTCGTCCACGGTATGACCGCCGTGATTTATCAAAGGAATGGGCTTTGCAAGCCTACAAGCCCAATACCTCACCATCCCGGTCTATATAACGGCGTACTCGACTTCTTCGACATGGCCACCCCCGCAGTCCGCCTGCAGCGGCGCGTCCTAGTAATGCTCATTTCAGCCCATTCACTGTTGGCGGCTACGCGATTCCGCTAGGAACCCACACTGTTATTTTGACAGGCTATTGTCTAGTACTGTGTTTGACTGTCGTTATGTGGGGGTTCCTAAGGAGAACGAATAGGAGGGGAAGGGGAGACAATTCTATTCACTTTAAGTATTTGCTCTAGCAATTGTAGAGCGAGCAGTTGTGTTCTCTTTTCAGATTGCCTTTCTGTTTTCAGTATGGCATCTTCCGTACTACATATAGTAAACACAGGAACTACTACGGGCACCAAGCCATTGAATTAGCGCTTGGGGTTGACGGGTAGATATGGCTAAGATTCGTGGCTTGGATAAGGGTGGGTTATCACAGTAGCGAGCAAAAGGAAAGGGAAGGTGAGTCACAAGTGCCCCGCCGAAAGACGATATCTACCTATGATGTTGCTGAAGCTAGTCAACGCAGGCTGCGGCGTTATCAGACGCTGCTATAATCAAGAGGGGGTCGACATCCATCCGTACAGCCCTCAGAAACTGGGAATTATTTCCTACTCAAGATTGTGACTAGACCAGGGTACCATTGAGCTTTGGCCATTGCTATATTCCCAGAATAAGAGTTCAACTTGGCTCTGTAGTAGTTTTGCTCTGTCCACCACAACAGATTTGGGGGCTTATCAAAATTAACCTCAGCTGACAATGCCGTCAGGACCCGAATTCTCGACTCTTAGGGATGGCAAACGGTACTTCAGGGTCGATGAGGCTGGTGATAACGCGCCTTCACAGTCCACGACGGTGACACGTTATTGGCAGTACACGAGGATAGTTTTCGGATGTATCGCGGGCGCTGTGCTCTGTCTAGTCACGTCTGGAGCGGTCCTTTCATTATTTGGCTATCAGATCTCCTTGACCCGGGTCAACCTGCCCGGCGATCACCATGGGACTTGCTCAACCTGTGGTATCTATGATCCTGCACCAACAACCAAAGCCCCAAGACCGAACGTCTGGGCTCCAATCTCCCCTGGCGACAATGTGGCTGTATGGAACTTTCTGCATGATCCGGCCCAAGGCTTAAATCTCACCTTGCCTCAGCATGCGAAGATCAATGACAATCACGTTTACTGGATAGATACGCTACACCTTAATAAATCCGACGTTATTCCCTTCTTGGATGACGATGGACCAAAGCCAAAGTCTTATGCCAGGGTTATCATCTATGAGGGCGGCAAAACCGAGCCTGTGTCACAGGAGTACTTCGTGGGCCCGCTCCCAGTAAACTCAGACACCAGGATTGAGAAACTGGATTATATTTATAATGGCGGCATGGGTGGTGCAGTACCGTACAATGCTCGAGGATCTGACGTCCCTAGGATGGCTGCTCTTGATGAGATGATAGCATCAGTGATGGTCGATGTCGCGGACATCACTAGCTCTCTTTTTCCTGGAGCCGTGTATTACGGATCCAGCGACAATCGCTCTACCATTACTGTTAACTCCGGTACTCCCCTGTCCCTGGATGGCACCCAAGCCCACATCACTGTCACTTTCCACTTCCCAGGATCGGCATACTACTTGCTTCCGATTGACTTCTATGTTCTGGTCAATTGGACAGGGACAGACGTTAGCCTTTGGTCAGTGAAAGGTTTTGTCACGAAAGAACGCTTCTTTCCCAGCGTGAAGGATCTTAGGGTCGCTTTCGAGACGGGTGAGCTTGGGCAAGAGTTTGCACAGAGCAGCGACTACGACTGGGCTCTGGTCAAGTATCAGCCAGGACTAGGAGAGCGGCCTCTAGAAAGTCGGGCAGCGCCTCAGAATATCGAACTTGGGGGAAAGCGGTACAGGGTTGACGCCGACGAGAAGTATGTGGAGTACATGGGCTGGTCATTCTACATCTCACACACACGGAGCTTAGGCCTCATGTTCTATGATATCCGCTTTAATGGCGAGCGAATCCTGTATGAGCTCTCGATGCAAGAAGCAGCGTCTCAGTACGGAGGCTACCAACCGAAGGCCGCATCCACCGTATTTCATGATACCTACTACAGTCTGGGCAGCATGGTCTTTCCTCTGCTCGAAGGTTTCGACTGTCCCTTTGGAAGCACCTTCTGGAACATGTCATTCCATGAAGGAAACGGGACCGTTTCTCATCCGAATGCCATATGTCTGTTCGAGCAAGATCCCGGACACCCGCTTTCGAGGCATCGTGCAGAAAAACAGACTGCTCCGGAGTCGGGAACCTGGGGGTTTGATAATCTTGGTGTTGTTAAGAATGCGGAGCTGAACGTCAGGTACATTGCCACTGTTGGAAACTATGACTACATATTCAATTATGTCTTCGGTCTCGACGGATCTCTAGAGGTGTCTGTGCGAGCATCTGGCTACCTTCAATCGTCATACTACTACAAAGACCAGAGTAATTTTGGTCCCCGTATACAGAAAGCAACGCAAGGCTCCATACACGACCATGTCATGACGTTCAAGGCCGATTTTGACATTTTAAATTCCAGCAACAGCCTGCAAAAGACAGAGCTGAAAGCAGTGCCCCAAACGCAGCCCTGGTTTGCAGAACTAGGCACATTTGAGCAGCTCCAGCTCAACACCAGCATCCTGGAGGAAGAGCAGCTGTTGAATTGGACACCTAATAACCAAGTGATGTACTCTGTGATCAACCGCAACGCGACAAACGCCTGGGGCGAGAAACGAGGATACCGCATTGTGCCTGGAATATCGAATACGCACCTCAGCACGTCCAAGTCACCCTGGTCTCGACATAATAGCGCCTTTGCAAAGTCTCACCTCGCGGTCACCCGTCAACATGACACGGAACCGTTTGCGAATAGCGTGCATAATGCGAATCTTCCCTGGAAACCGCAGCAGGATTTCCTGAAGTTTTTTGATGGCGAGAGCGTTGATGGCGAGGATCTTGTCGTCTGGTTCAATCTCGGCATGCACCACTTCACCAGAGCTGAGGACATACCAGTCACACTGTTCTCTGAGGCGGTAAGCAGCATTTTATTTTCGCCGCAGAACTTCTTCGACCGCGCCCAAGATGGCGATCTGAAGAACAGGAGATGGATTGTACCGGACGATGTGGCGCGTTCCATGCATTATGAGGATTATGGAGTAGAATTGCCCAAGTGCCATGTTGACTTGAAGGAGCCAGCCTCAGACTTGAAAAGGATCTACAAGACGGAGTCATAGAAGGCTTTGCCGTGCTAATCCCTATATGCATTTAGCATGCATTATGGAAATTGCTCTGCTAAGAGGTAGAGAAGAGCTACACTAGCACTTCAATAGCACAGAATTAGGTATCAATCGGATAGGCAGTATGTGGTCGTGTTGTTATTCAACGGTCGCGTTATTCTCGTTTCCTGATTCTCTCCAGCTCGATCCTCTATAGCGTCCCATAGCTGTCGTATATCGATCTGTCTATTCCAGTACCGATCGGCTGTGTGCACTAGCAGATGTTGAGAATCAGTTAGTCTTTCCATTTCTCGATAAGTGTCTGCAAAAGACATTCGATAGGAGCTTTATATTGGCAGACCTTCGCAATCAGTAGGGGCGGGACCTCAGCACCTATTCCCTGGCCGCTAGGCACCAGGAAGCGTCTAGATCCTAGTAACAGGCCCAAGCGCCCCTGAATATACTTAGAGACACTGTATTGCTGGAAAAGCATATAAGGAGGTCAATTCTGCCGTACAAGTTGACATAAATAAAGAATGAAGCGGAGGAAAATCAAGATGGAGTTAGTTGACTAGATAAACAAGAAGCGTGATGAATCGAGGAACCTGGAAGAAGACGAAGGAAGAACATAAGAACGGGGTACTAATTCTCTTTGCAGAATCGGGAGAAGCATTCGTTATTATTGATAGTTGAGCTCTTAGTTTGTTTCAGCAAGCTGAATTCAGAATAGTCAAGAAAAAGAAAGTACGTATAAGAACAAAGTCGCGCTTCGAGTCTGATCCGTGCAGGCAGTGTGGAAGCGCCCTGTTCGACTTTGAGTCATTCATGATGATAACTAGTCATCCGAAAGCGTTCTCCGGTGTAGTGAAAAGGAGGAGCCGCAAGACAGGGTTGGAAGGCCGGCCATAAAAGACGAAATATCGGGAAGATTCCTCGTTATTATTATTGTATAATAGGAGCGGTGTGACAAGAACGCGTTATCACTTGCAAGTTCGCCCATTCAACTCGTTGGCGACAAGCTGTTGGGGAGGATGTGGAGTTGCTGCCTACCTAGATAGAGCAGTTTTAGAAAATCAGTCATATTAGAAGGTTTAGGTGGCTGGGATCGTCAAGGGCGCTGGGGCCCTTGAACGAATCCCCAGGTTCTCTGTCAAGCACTCCACACTAAGCGCGATTCTTTTTTGGGCGAAGCCAATAGACGTTGCCAAATTTAGTCCTTCAGGTTGGGACTGTTTTAACCCTTAGCGAATCCCACAAATTCTCTTTGCGAGGAGGGTTTCGACGCACCAATTCTCGTCTTCTGTTCTTTGACCAGAATAAAAGGCAACCCAAAAAAAGACAAAGAAATCTAAGCTCACAAGACTGATCCACGCTCAAGAAAATGGCAGAACAAACCCCCATTTCCAACGGGGAAGCGAGAGAAGGTACTGAACCACGTAAGCAAATCTCAGAGTATCCTGCTGACTTGGGCGTTGGAGCAGGGTCTGCTACCGCAGCCACGGAATGGTTCAAAATCAACGGAGTCTTAGAAGGAGACAACCTGCGGCCATTCGTTCCTGAGTCTCATATTCGAGTGTGGAAGACCATGAGCGCATTTGCAGAGCAGGAAGGACTCTTCTGCCTGGCCAATTCAAGCCGTGTGCTGAAATGTTGGATGTTCTATAAGGCGAGTCCCAATGGATGGGGCAGTGGCCGTGACCATATCCTTTGGGGGGAATTTGCAGAAGCATCGCCGCTGGAGAACTGAGATAATTAAGTGAGTATCCTGAAAGTTGGAACATTCAACATCTATCAACCACGTGTGGAGATCTGCAACTGCATATGCGGGCCCTGACTGCCGGGTAGACCCATGAATTTCCGGAAGTCTCCGACGCTGGGGGTTCAAGACTCCTCTCAGATCCTGGCTCGCAGCATCCTTCGGGTACGAGATCGATTTGATTCCGAATCCTCTCTATCTGAGCCCTTATTGGCCACGGCCAACGAACGAATATTTCTCCAGCACGGAAATGAGAGGTGTGCCCAAAGCCAACTCATTAGAGGCACTCGATTGATTTCAATACATGTCGTGTGTTCGCGTGTCCGTTGTGCTGGCATTCATTCATTTATTTTTTTGAGAAAAATAAAAAGGGGGGAGGGGGATTTCTGGAAGAGGAGAGGTGCAGAAGCGAAATGGTGACCGGGGAAGTGATTTAACTGGGCGCCCCTCCCTAGGCATATCATCTGTCTGGCGACACCGCATGCATATATATGCATAGCATACCTGGCCAGCCTCGGGTGGAATCCGGAGCGCTCTCTCCGCCAGAATCATGTTGGTAACAAGGCTTCAGTCACTTACTTACTTTCTCGAAATTTCAAACGATAGCCAGTCGAGTTACGCCATTTTGCTGCCCATAAAGCATAGTCCATCTCGTTGGCAAAAACGCCAAGGAAGTGGTGGTCAAGACTGAAATATTCGTCATGTCGCATGATGCGCCATTCAGGAGAATTGAAGAAAGTTTGTGACACGGTGAGTATCGTATGGGCTGAAGATACCCGAGGCATGAAGAAATTGGGCAGAGTAATTTTTAACTAGCCATGACTTCAGTCCTATACTCATCTAGTATTGTTCTCAATCACATCGGAAGCTTGGTCTGTCAAGCTACTAGTATCTCTATTGTTTGGTGCAGTCCTGTAGACATGCAGGATGGTAAGAAGGCTCTTCATTAACCATTTGCCTTTCGCGGAACGGACACCTGTATAAAGCACTATTTTGACAGGTTATTTGACTCTAGATTAGACAACCCGCGCTCGATTTTGATATTAGTTGCTCTCAGTCACGCTTTGCTGAATCCTAACGAGTGACGTGTCCTGCTTTCGGTATCCGCGTATCTCCTGCTAGCCCTAATGGGATAGAAACACGACCGGACTTAATAGAACGACGAGGAATAATATTTCAATATTTTCTTCTTTTCTTCTTTTCTTTCCTTTTTTTTTTTTTATCTAATGGATGTTGCGCTCTTGAAACTTTCAAGAATGGGCAATTTCGATTGAAATCTAATCTTACAATAACAACAACAATAACATCACAAAGACGAACAAAACCGAAACCATTGTATCTTCGGTTCTTCTTTTATGGCATATGCTCCGAAACTCAGATCACCTGTGTTAGTCCGCAGATCAGACGCTCCATAACCTTCCGCAACAAACTCCTGCTTCTGAACATCCCATTCTTAGACATGGTGAAGGCCAGCCTGATCTGCCGGTCATCTTGTCGCTCAAACCAGGCCCAAAGTTGACTGAGAACTACGATATCATTCTGTCCAAGGTGGGTGCCGTCGAAAAAGGATCCCTGCCGAGTACTGATGAGCCAGATGAGACCTTCTCTTAGATATCCCTGGTTCTGATCCCCGAAGACTCGCTGCCACTTGAAAGCGGGGACAAACAGCTTATCAAGCCAAACCATAGTGCTCATCATGGCCTTGAGTTTGTAAACATGACTGTTATGATCGTTACCGGTAAGGTCATTTGGCGCGCCATTTTTTTCATCATTCGTCAATAGCAGACGATCCATGATGAAAATGATAGGAGTCAGGCTGCCATATGGATATTGACTTGCGAGGCTCGAGTATGCGGCCCTCGAATCGGGGCCAAAATGTCTTTCAAGCACCTGACGCAACCCTCGGCGAGTGTTCATACTGCGGTCTTCGAGGAACATTAAAAGAGAGGTGCAGGAACCAATAGCTGTACCCTGAAGCCACGCGCCGTGATGCCTTTCAATCCACTTTCGAAGAACGTGACCAACGTCATCGAGACTTTTCAGAGACCGGCTTTCCTTCGCCGCCCTGTGAGCTTTGTCCTCTTCAAATTGTTCATGAAGGCCTTCATTCAAGCTCGCTATCATGCGCATTGTCTTCAACCTACTGCGCTGTGCGTGTGTCGGCTCCTCCGGTGGCTTATACTGGGTATCATGCTCCAAGTTTGACCATGGACGCAGAATCGTGCTTATGATCTGTATTTCAACCAGCTTCCCCCTGCTGTTCCGTAGTCCGCGATCGTCGAGGTCCCTGTCTTTCAGAAAGACATGGAGATGGGTCGCAACGTAACCTTGGTCTTTCTGCTGGCCTCCCTTGACCTCGTCGTCTTTCGGGTGGTCAAACGCTTTTCTGATCATAAATGCATCCTTCAAATGCTCGCTAGCCTTCGGTCGATCGGATGGATTGTGTACCAAGATGCATACTCCGGCGAGATCAATGATATCTTTTTCGATTTCTTCGATGGTTTCGTACGGACGTCCGTGCTTGCTCTCACGTTTTGCTAGCTTGTCTTGAAGACTAACGGGGTCCTTCAGCCGTGACTCAGTGGCATGGCGTATGTCCTGGCTGGAGAGGACCTGATCACATATTTCCGTGACTGCTTTAAGTACCTCGCGGTAAGGGCCTCTCTCATTTTCACAATACTGTTGCACAAATAAGGAGGCCACAGACTCATCTGTTGGAGAAATTGATGTCATGTCTTGAGCCGCCGTGCTAACAAAATCTAGTGGAGAAAGTCAATAAAAATTTGAGATGAAAGATTGAATGCCTCCAAATTTCAGCTGGCTGGTTCAATGATAGATAGACCTTAGGGATCTTCGGAAATAACTATAACATACCTGGGATTCGGCCTTGTATTTATAGACCAAGTTCATAGCCAACGGATCAATGCCAATACTACAGCCCATTTCCCATGATAAAAAAAAGTTGGTGTAGACAGATGAACTTTCAAGTCGAATATTTCCTTACTGATGGTGTGAAGGAGAACAGGGGTGGTTAATTGAATCAGCAACGGTGTGAAGGTATTCGTTGTCATGCTCTTATTTATTCATATAAGCATGTGCATGTTGGTTGTATAGTATTGGATGTTTATGGCCCCAGAGCCTCAACCCTGGCAGCCAGTTCATGCATAAATTCAAGGAATATGCAAGTGCTTATTGCTATACGCATAGATGCCTAATGTCTAGCATGGCAACAATATCCTTGTTAATACCCAAGCATGACTTTGCCATTCTCCTCACCTCTTAACCCGGGTGAATACGATCCTACTGTTATTTTTTCTAATTTTTGGGCGTTAAACACATCAGATGAAAATCTACGTCTCCGAGTGCTAGACAGTCTGACTGTCAGGTAGCAGGGGGTAGTAGACTGGAAAAGGCGCTCTAGAGAGAGTATAGTTCACTGAAGTGAGAGCAGGATACTAGACATCGGAAAACTGAAGAAGTCTTCATGCCCCTTAACAGTGTCATACATAGCATTACGTATGTCAGCTTGTGCTCAAAATTTGAAGTAAAGCATAATATGATTTGAACTCAATTGACACCTTGTCAACCTGTATACACCTATTCCATTTGCCCCTTCGTACCCTCACTAACCCCCAAGTTAAATGAGACCCACTCTGCCATCTGCATAGTGTCTCATGTAGTGTAAGGTCTTGATTTGTGGTCTATCTGATCCTGGGAAGTGGCTTCTACCGTAGATAACTACACATTTCAGCCACCAGTCACATGGAGATATTCTATAGGTCACTATCATTCACAGCTAGGTCATCTGTACAGGCGATATTATTAGACAAAAGGGCCCCCATGATACCCCTAGCTCTCCTGGAAGTTAGGTCTGCAGGCATTTCAGGTGCAGGAAAGAACAACACATACCCTATCAGAGTCTTACACATTCATGAGCAGAATATCCAGATATGCGGCAGCAGAAAAGAGGTATACTGATGTTAGAGAGAGAAAAGCAGAAGAAGGATCTGACAAGCGGTGTACTCGAAAAAACAAAAATAAAGGAAAAGGAAAAGGAAAGATAAAATCTTGATCAAAGGAAGTGGGGGACTGGAACGGATGCCCCTGACATGGAGGCAACGCTCCAGGTTCAGGCTTTCTTCCTAGTTCGTAAATACACCGTAATGGTTGCGATTGCAGGTTCAGCAACGTGGCGAGTTGCAGATGGTAGTAACTAAGGGGAGCGACTAGGTAGAGGTCATGTATACGGTAGCCCTGAAAAGCCACATCATACAAGGCCCCCAAATGTAACAACTCGATTATTCGCGCTGAATCGCATTGACTTCATTAATAACAATGAGGCAAAAAGAAAAGACCGCTACTGAGGCTAGGAAAGACCAACTTTCCACCAGTTCCTTTCAGTGTCGAGCGCCCTCCTGAGATACGATGTTGGCGCTCAATGTGAGGCATGCAGTTACAAGGGTTGGTAGATCAGGCTGGCGAAGATCAAGTAGCGAAGACACTAGCTAGTATGGCTAGGTACGAAGGTTGCATATACTAGTACATGTCAGATGCATATGAAGGGGAAACGTGCAAATACTAGCTTTTGGTTTAGGAAAGCTACTTGCTGGTCTTCATGAAGCCAGCAGCCAGGAACAAGAACAGATACGTGCAGGTCACATAGTACGTCAGGCTAAACCCCCCAAAACTGACTAACTAGCATGTGAGCTCGATAACTAGTTAGTTATACTATATTATATAAGGTGGGCCTGGCTAGTTTCTTCTTATCCTCAACGTTGGGCTATGTCGAGTGCTATCACAGCGTTATGCATGCCCTCCAGTCATGCATCATGCCAAGTAAAACTCATCTGCTCTTGTCCCTAGTAGTCGAAATCGTAAGATTGAAGTCTCTAGAACCTCGCCTCTGGTTAGCTTCCTTCAAGCTCCCGCATATATGAATGGAGCCCAGGAGAGTATATCATCTTGTTTCCGGCATCGCCTATACTCCCAAAGCGCTTCGTGAAGACAACGGCAAACGTCCCCACAGCGGGGAACGTAGGGGCCAGGCGCCAGAAGTTGCCCTAAGGACCTATAAAAATATTTGGCTACCTGCACCGCGGCTCTATCACTGACTTCCCAGAGCATTCCCACCACATGGGGAAAGCCAATGAGCTGAAACGTGCTTGTAAGATGAATGATCTCATCAATCAGTCGTTCGGAAGAGTTTTCTGCAGTTGAGCATGCCGAAAGGTAGGCAACCCAGGCATTATCATGGACAACGGACGCCAATTCTCGTACCGTGAGTCGGATCGGCTCACTGTCCGTTCCGGATGAGATGATAAGAGCGCTGTTTGATGGGTCTAAAGCGCTTGCGTCTGCATGGCATGCAAAGTGAATCAGCTGGTGGCTCACTAGTTGACCCAGGACTTCTTCCGTAGACGGCCGATTGAGGACAGTGTGGCAAGCCATTCCGAGACCCTCCTTGATGGAAGCTATTTCTTGAACTGTTCTGAGCTCCTTCTTGCGAGCGTGTTCAGGTGATGATACCACCAAATTTTTTGGTGCATGCTGATACGTCAATAGCTCGTATCTCTCTCGTGAAAACTTGAGTGCTTGAAGCGTGGGTGTGTAACTAGACACAACATAATCCATGGTTCCCACCCCATCTTTTCCTGCTGCATGCATAGGCATCATTCCCATATCACCGTTCGTGACCCAAAATAGGCAAGGTAAAGGGCTGACAAGATCATTAATAAATTGCAATTTGGATAATACTGGTAGAACTGCGACCTCCCACAACCACTGCATGATGGCTCGTAGTTGCTGGTTCCTTTTAGGCACCTCGCTGGGCTTGCCTCTGGATAACCGATTGGGACCGATCAACTTGTCAGCGTTGCTTCTTAGGTCATTTGGCTTGAGCCTGTCGAGACGCAGGGTGGTTATATGTCTGTCTGTTATTATGATGGCGTCACTGCGAATGTCGGTCACGTTGAAAGTCACGATCGGACCATGTCTGGCGAGCTCTAGTAGATCCGCTGCGGAAGGCTGAAGGAGGTATTTTTCAAATCCTGGGATCTTGCGGATTTTCTCTTCCACTTCTTCGAGCTTGCGGAGGCTTTCTGCACGTTGAGACGTTGTACTCTCGAATCGGGTTCCCCGTCGACGTGCAGTTGGCATAGTTATAGGCATGGTGTTCACCATCAGATCTGCCGATGGCGAAAAAGGGCTGGAAGAAGGTAAAGAGACCTGTCGTCGAAGCTGGACATATTCTGAATACAAGGCCGGATCAGTGTCTTCTAGCTTCGATATATCGCTCCTCAGATCCATTGCTGTACGACTGATTATGCCTCTGCAAGTTTCCAGTATCTTCATCGCCTTGAGAGGAGAGTCTTCAGCCTGCAGCATAGCCGATGCTGCTAAAGACGAAAAACGATTCACGTTACTGACTAGGTCTTGCATATCATCTCGACCCAAGTAGCGAGGAGTCAGCAAGCGGAGAAGTTTAGCGATTTTCTCAGCTATCGTGGTAGCTCCTTTCCAGTCACATTCAGTGGCTAAAATATTGAAGACTCTCTGACCTGCTTTGATACGATCAACTGCTGCAGCATTGTCCTGATGGAACGCTTGCATAAATAGGTTGACAGGCTTCCGATCTTCGGGGGCTGCACACCCAGCATGAGCCTCATAGTCTACAAAGGCATTGGCCAGGCCGTCCAAAAATACTGCACGGTTGTGACTAAATGCTGGGGTCTTATCGACTGCCTCGCATCCTAATTGAATGGCCTCCAATAAGCATGGTAGGTAATGGATACTTCTGAAACGTTCCATCAATACGAGGCTCAGACTATGCTGGATGTTCGAACGCCCCGGATGATGATCAGGAATGGCATTTAGGGCCGTCCTCCAGCACCGAATAGATTCGTCAAGATCTGATATTCTTCGTTCTTTTTTGAAACGCATCTCTAGATGCGAGGCGAGCAAGGAGGCGACCTCCACTTCGTGCTTAACGGTGGGATGAGCTTGCCGCGCTGCGTCCTCTGCGACCTCGATCGCTCTGTTCAAGTGTTCTATCTCACCTGTTCTTTCAAACAGCAAGGCGAGTTGTACACTCAAAGAACGCCGAAAGTAAGTCAGGTAAGGAGGGCTGTGTTGAGTGATTTTTATGCCTTCGCTGGTTAGGTGGATTGCGTCCTCTAAATCTGCCACGGTACGAAGTTCTTCGAATCTGCTCGTGAGATTTTGCGTTAGCGTGCCAATGTATTCTGCCCTAGCAGGTAGATTTTCTGGAGCGATCGAGAGAGCCTCTTCGCTAATTCGAATGGCGTTTTCCAAATCTGCCAACGATCCCATCTCTAGGAAGAAGGCCCTGTGGCAGACGCTCAGGTTGTTAAGATACTCGGCTCTGTACAGATGACCTTCGGGGACAAGATCGACAGCTCTCTCCGCCATTCTAATGGACTGCCGTATATGTTCAATTTCGTGAGTCTTTTCATATCGGTATCTGGCGCAGCGGCTCAGAGACAGCAGAGAACCGGGCAGATCCGTTTGGCTCAGGAGATCGTCGTTATCTACTTCATGCACCAAATTCACTGATTCATCGAGATCATCAAGATTCCACAGAGTGGTATATCTGGCATTAAGAAGATCACTGAGATCCAGCATACGGCCAACTTTTTCGGGATCATTGTTCGCAGTTGAGTTTAAACACTGTCGCTGAAGATCAATAGCATCTTCCAGGTCCTTAATTTGCTCAAGTCGTTCGAAACGATGCATAAGGCTGCCTGCAAGGTTTGACTGAAACCCGGCAAGGTCTGGGTCGTATTCTTCAGCGGTTTCCAAAGCAGACTTGCCCTGCTCAATGGCTTCGTCCAGGAATCTCAAGTTCCCGGCCATGTTATATTTCGTAACCAGGAGAGACCCAAGACTGTCGTGGAATGCTGGGAGAGACGGACTATCAGGAGGGGCTATTTCGACCGCTCTTTCTCCTAAGCTAAATGCTTCGTCGAAGTCTCTAAGTTCCCCTGTCCTCTCAAAGCGACTCTCTAGATCGTGACTCAAATTATTAAGCCAGTTGGCAAATTTGGGATGATCTTCCGGGATCAGGTCAATGGCATCTTTCGTATTTCTGATGGCTTCCTCGAGCAGGGTCAGGTCCTGGTATCTATCGAATTGCTTCTTACGGACGTTGCTGAGATTTATCAGACACAATGGACGCTCGTCATCGTCGTCCGTCGCGGACAGTAAACTTTCCTCTGCAATCCGCGCTGCCTGATCCAGGTCATCGACGTTCCCCAGTCTTTCATATCGGCTTCCATAGCGAATCCCGAGATTTATCAGGTAACCTACCCTAGCAGGGTGAGATGGCTGGGTCCAGAGCAGCGCTTGACGTCCCATCTCAATAGATTTGTCCAAGTCTGTCGGATCACTCGTCCGAGAGAATTGACATCCAAAAAGATGGCCCAGATTATCAAGGCTCCTCGCCTGCATTTCTCGATCTGTGCCGCTCACATCCAAGGCTTCTTGCCCTATGCGAATTGCTTGGCTCAGATCTTGCACAGCCCGCGTCCTTTCGTACCGGTCCCCCAAGGATACGGCGAGGTTGTTCAGAATGGCCGCCTTCTGTGAGGGGTCGGTTGCAAGGCCAATCGCCTGCGTGGCGATCTGTATAGACTCGGAAAGATCTTCAATTACATCTTTCCTGTCGAAGCGCTCTCTGAGACGTGTACTTAAATTGTTCAGGTACACTGCGCGATCGGAGGTTACGGAAGCCTCCACTGCTCGGCGTGCAAGGTTTATTGACTCATCGAGAGCGGCTAAGTTGTCATTTTCCTCGTACTCGCACATTAATAGGAAGCCTTCATAGTTCAGTTGCTCTGCCAGAGCACTATCTGAGCTCTGAGGGCAGGCCATCCCGGAAAGAACCTCGAGGCGCCGGGAAGAAGAGTAGAAGGGTAAAGGCGTAGTTGCGAGGAGATGCGGATCATGTCTCGTTTATTATTACGAAGACGACGATAAGATCGTATATGATGTTACATACGTTAGCGCTGGATCATGCATTAGCCTCACCTCTATGAGCTGCACTCGACTTCTTCGACAGCCCCCGCCTTCTGGGCTCTGGGCCCGTGTTAAACAGCCCACCTCCTCCGTGTTCACTCGGACTGCAGACGCACAGTCAACATGTCTCCAGGCGTCTTTCTGGGTTACTGCTTTTTCTCCAGGGATGACATTGAGCTGGCCAGCCTGATCCCGGACGTCGAAGAACCCGACCATGACGCACTGGAGAGCGTCATAGCCCTTGAAGATAAGGACTATACAGTGAGGCAGGTCAACGACTATGCTGGCTCCCTTCATAGCCAGCGAAGCGACAGCGTTTCGGCGTTTCTTTCCCAGATAGCCAACTGGTTATCTCAGCGCTCCCGCCAAGACAGGAGGCAACTGGAGGCGCGAGCAGGCCGAGTCTACACCCTACGAAAGCCAAAGACATGGTTCCGTCGACTATGCGAAAAGCCAGAGGTCCGGGAGTGGTTACAGGAACAGATCGAGGACGGCAGTGACGTCCATTTCGTGGTTGGACTAAGCACACTTTTTGACGCTGCTACTACACATGACTTCGCACGCTCGTCCGCACATTCCGCTCAAGTTGGTGTTCCGGTAGCGGAAGCTTTGGGTGTGCAGACTGGTGGTTCTACAGATATCGGCCTCTCTGCGGCTCATTCCAAGGAGCAGAGTTCAGCTCACCGCTGCGTAGCACCGGGAGAGCAGATATTTGGCATTCGGCTGAAAAAGGTTGCGTTCCGTTTCTGGGAACCGAAACAAGTCGGCAATGCTCACTTGGGGAAGAAGAGCTACTGGACAATAGCTTCTGACAACAGAGGCTCGGACCTCGACGACGCTGATCTCGAGATTGTTGAAGCTTTTCTAGAAGGGATGTCTGATGAAGAAGACGCGCACGACGAAGAGTACTACTAGGAATCAGCATAAATTCAACATATGATAATCAGCAATTTACTCTTCTTACTGTGAACAAGGGATGGGCTAGAGATGGTCCCAGTGACTTTGAGGTCAGCAACTAAAGAAAGGTGGGTGTAAGTAAGTCATAACATCGTTAGCACAAACAGAGTTGAGTTTGATTCAAAGGTGCCAACAATCTGGATCTCAAATTGAGACGGCGACAAGGTTATGATATTATTATATGACTTGAATGTTTTATCTGGCTTTCACACCACTGCCAGCTGCACTAGGAGATTCTGTTTGTCAACTGCACCAGGCTAAGCTGCTGTAATTGAGATATAGGGGTCATAGATCTCAGGAATAATAGCATGATAGGTTGCCCAGTTCTGCTGCAATGCGTGAATAATGCAGAAGTCACACCTGAGGTCTTTTTTGTTCAATCTCATTGAATATTTCTTCAACTATTACTAAGAGTCTATTATCCGACTAGAGATTCTAAACAGCTCTTGCTAGACGCTGCATAAAAGTAATAAAGCCAATGCTTCAGGACTAAGCAATCTCAGTAGGTCCACGGACAGCAAGAATCTGAGACATGTGGGAGTATTTGATGCAGATGAAGGTGTTTTAGCAGCTGCTGATACCTGGGGTGTAAATCAGCTCGTAATGGACTATGAAATTGCATGCAGCTGCCGCAAAACAACAATGGAGAATTCCCAGAGTGTCTATGTTTACCACACGAGGATCATCACAGAAGTATGCATCATCAACGAACTTCCACAGGATAGATTCCTTTCCACTAGCTAACTCTAGCTTGAGAAAGGAAGATGCTTGCATGGCCAATATAGGCCAATATCAGTAGTGAAGGGGTTCAGATATGTGGGGCTTGAATCAGCTCAATAATCTTGGTTATGCATATTTTCAGCATAAATGCAGGCAAGGGGTCATTCTTAGCAATTTTTCTTTTGTCATTGAGGGTCCTGGTATCTGCTCAACAATCTTCCTTGTCACTGCTGTCCTTGTCGTAGTCTTCAGCTTCTGCCCTGCCAGCCAACACAGCAACTTGACTCTGCTGTAATTGGAGTATTGCAACTGAGGGGAGAGGGTGCATGTCCAGGTCATCAGTCTGTAGAGTCAGGACATCACCAGAACGAACAAATCATGCGGCTACTAGCCAAAAAAAAAAAAAAAAAAGCCTTACATTGTCCCCTGTCGAGAAACAGTAGGAGGGAGTACCGGTCGAGTTCTCATGTCAACTTCATTGGCATGTTGAATGTGCTGCAGCCAGAAAAAACTGAGCCTGGAGAGATGGCTTGTCTTCGGACAATTCGGACAACTCGAGGGGTTTCAATGCGAAGCGAGCCTTTCCTCAGTAGGTATGAACTGAAGGAGAGAAGGTCATGCGATCCAAGAGTACTTCTGTACCATGCTCCCTCATAACATCCTGCCATTCTTTGACTTGGACCAGAAAGTGCTGAATGATTCGAGAAGTTGGAATGGATTGAGCGCCTACCCCCTTCCCAAGGGAAAAGGAGTGAATATGGGCAACCTTCACCGGTTCACCAACATCAATGAGGACGCAGCGATGCCTATCTCTGTCAAGGCACTATATTTTGTAAACAAGAGCTGGGAAACTAAGAAGCGGGAATAGTAACACCTACCATATCTCCCTACATTGATATTTGCGTTTGGGGGAGCCTGCTGCTGAAGTTCCATCTTCAGTGGCTATTATCCGCTCCAGCATGCCTGGCTGGGGAGGCTATTCGGGAAACAGGGTACGATCGCAGGCGGGTTCGTTGAGGCCCTGGATAGAACATGTATTAGTGGCATGATGGAAAAATGAAAAATATTGATAACTCTTAAATACATCGTGCGACAAGCCTTGTGCTGCTGGCTGACTGCAGAAGAAGGGAGATGAAGCTGTCATTCTGCTTGGCTTGTTTGGCAAGCCTTTTCAAAGCAGTCACGTCACTGAGCGATAAACAGGCCCAGAAGATGACGGGCTCCACGGCGCTGACCCGTAGTAGGCTTAGCAGCTACCACTCTGTTGCCTTTTTGTCGCAGTGGCTTAGCAGCATGGCCAGCATACTACTAGAGGGTAGTAGGTTCCTGACACGACGAGAGAAAAAGCAGGTACTGAGGTGAGGTGGCAATGCTGCCTTAGGCTAGTGAATCAGGCGATGACAAGTGAATGCCTAGTATATTCAAGCCAAGGTTACAGGCAGCCCGGGCAATTAATTAATGGGTGTTTCTGGCTGGGAACCTGGCGGAAACAGCCCTTATCTGTACTAAGATGGCTTCGCTAAATTTAGCTTGTCAGCCTCCTACGGGCTAAACCAGGCGTCCATGAATCAAAGCCGTCGGTCAGCATGCCTCCAAATGGGCAACCACATTCTGTTCCTGAGGGTAGTTGTTCTATCTTAACATTTAATAATTACACTACTAGGTTGTAAGGATACGAACTTAGCAGCCTTCAGAATCAGCCTTTTCTCGTGTCGGTTGTGGCGCCGAGTTCTTTTCGGTCCAAGCCGATGGATACTTCTCCACGGCGAAACGCTTGTATTTTGGCCCCACGAGTCATCTGAGCAACATGTTTTCCGTTTCTATGCCATGATCGGCAAATGTACGCGTGTCAGGCCATCAAATATGCGTTAGGAAAACGTCTCAAAATCTGACAGCGCCTTTAAATTAACATCCCACCTATCCTAGTTCACGATACCTCGGCCACGCGGGACTTAGTGTGCGCCATCGCCTTAGTACACGGAGAGCGGCCCTTCCACTGGTCTCTAACGTATAATAGCGAACACTTCTATGCCGCGCACAGCCTTGAAAGCGGAGGAGGAGAACTCTCCATCGACATGGCAGATAGCTATTGGTTCAAGTTACAGCCGCATGGAAGACTTTTTTTAGGAGACGGGGCTGGATGGCCATAGATAAGGACAGAAGATGGCGAAGAATTCTTGAATACCCCGCGCTCCTAAATACTTTTATCGTGCCGACCGAGAAAATTGAGAGTTTCACTTCTCATCTACCATCATGGAGGACCGGCGGCTGGAGTCCGTCGAGATCAGTGCAGAAGACCATGAACAACACATCAGGGAATCCTTCCTTCCTGACCCCACCGGTTAGTCTGAAGGCGTTTACTTCTTACTAGTACTTTATCCGTATCACTGAGAAGTCTGCAGAAAACCACACCAGTGATGATGATGATGATGCCCACTACAAAGCAGAGACCACCCGTAGCAGATGGCGCACTCACCTGTCCATCTTCCTGCGGACACTCGGACTGCCTATCATCACCGCTAGTCTGAATGGTCTTTTAGATAAAATTCGCACGAATACAGAGCCCCCGAAAGTTGCTATCCATCGGGATCGCATAACAGCGGCTTCCCGTTGCTCTATACATGTACTCCCTATTGTTACCGGCATATTTATGGTTTCTATCAACTTAAAGGGATACTACGTCGGGGCCGCTCTGGATGGAATCAACGGACTCCAATATGCGGCGAAATTCGACGAAATGCTTATGATAGCATCGCTTTCTGCAGTTGTTTTCAGCTTTGTACGGCACGAGTTGGTCCGGCAAGAAGGGATTCCTTTTGGAGCTTCCCTGGCTGGCTTACAGTTCACAAACCTAACCTACCTCTGGTCCATGGAATTATGGGGTGCCCTGACGGCTGGCCGTTTCCCAATGAACCGCAAGTTTGGCTTTTTGCTAGTTACTGTCTTCTCTGCTGGGCTTGCAGCGACGGTGGGACCCTCGGCCGCTATTCTCCTAATCCCACGGCTAGACAACTGGCCGGCAGGAAATACCACGATGTGGCTGAACGCAACCGCGGATGAACTCTGGCCAGCTACTTTCAATACTACGAACGCAGATAGCAGTTGCGAGCTTCAGCAGATGCTTCCTATTAGTAACGGATGCCCTTCGAGTGAATGGCAGTCTCTTCTGCCGTGGATCACTTATCAGCCCGGGATTGCTGATCTATATCCGACAACCATCCAATTCACGGGCAAATCCTCCATCCGGCAAATGCAACTCTGTGACTGGCGCAGCGCTTCAAATGGTCGTTATGCCAATTGCATAGTGGCATTCGCTACAGGCCCGCACTCGGCAGTTGCTGATGCTCTCAGCGTAGGTTCTGCTTTGTGGTTCGACGCTATTACCACTCCCTATGAATATGAGAAATACCAGTCAAACCGAGCGGCATATCAGAGTATGAAGGCATGGCAGCCATACGCAGCAGTTGGGTGCAAAACTGAGTGGATCACTCAGAACTCCACGGGTCCGCTCTACTTCATGAACGGCAGCGATTATTCCGGAGCTGCGGGAGTCACTTTTCAGGTTGATGCGCCGGTGCCGTTGTCGGAGCTTTGGGAGGAGGCACAGAACAGTACTCAGCTGCAGCTTCACTGGGTCGAAATTCCGGATTCAGCGTTTGCCAACGCTTCAATAGGAGCCGTGGGCGTCTTTCCTGCTACGTCGCCTGGATCCTCCGTCCACATGGTCAAATGTCTCGTCCAGGCCAAATGGGTACGCTCCGACTTGAACACGACCACTGATCTTAATAATGCTGCGCTCATAACGAGCAGCACGGATATTGACCCTCGAACTTCCACATATGACGTGCAATTCCCCGTCTACAAGACAGTCCGCTTTACCCCAGCTTGGGCGGAACTTCTGAATCCCGTCATCTCTGATAGCCCTGCCAACCATACAGTTATTGGCGAGTTACTCTCGCGTGGCAACGTGAGTGCGAACAGTACAACAAATAGTATAATGGGACCGATGGCCAACGGCGGTTTGATCATGCAGACTCTCTTGGCTTCTTTGACAGCCAATGCTTTAAGCCGATCAGCTTTTTATGCCTCTCCGCAAGGCAAATTGAGAATGCATAGTGACAGTGATCTTTACGCCGACCCGAAATATTGGCTTGATTCGAATCACCACGACGCCTTCGTTATAGACTCATCCGTGCAAGATTCCTACACCCGGTTGCAGATGACGACCGCACTTCTTGCGCTGGGGTTTAACTATCAAACGACGTCTGTCAAACTGAGTATTGCAGTTCTACTGGTATATTGTATCGTTGCTATCATCCATCTCATCTACTCATTCTACTCCGGAGTCTCCAGTGTGGCCTGGGATTCAATTTCTGAGGTCACGGCGCTCGCGGTCGGGTCCCGACCAACACCTGCACTGGACGGTACAAGTGCGGGTATATCGCGTATGGCGACATTTAGAACACCGGTCCGCATTGCTGAGAGACTATCTGAGAGTGATAATACTGAGGACCCGCCTGTTGACAATGATCATCAATCCTCTGAGCAACCAGAATGGGGCCATTTAGAAATGGTGTTTGACGATCATGATTCGGCGGTCGCATTGAAGGAAAACCAAGATGACGAGAAAGCAACAAGAAAGAACGTAGAAGGAGACAACAATCAAGAAAAATGGACAGTATTGGTGGAAAATAAGGCATATCGATAGGGATGGATACGCTTACGTCGCTCGGATAGACGCCGTTCACGAGGGTTGTCCTAAGACATTATTATAGTTGCACTCCGCTATATTCAGAGTAGCCAATTGTTTCATTACGAACCGATAGAGTCAGAAACATGCGAAAGAGATCTTACTCAAGCTTAAATAACAAAACCGTAAAAAAAGAAAACACATATCAGCCTGCTCCATCGAATGCGAAGTTGAAGGGTTCTGCCAGATATACTCTCTGAGATTTTCGTTTTCTGTCCCCTCAGAGACCTCAGAGAGAGACGACACAGTGTCCGACGACTACGAGGAAGATAGCGAAGTATCCCAAGACGACACAGAAGATGAAAGAGACGTTGTGTCTCAGGAATATGAGAAAGACGACAGTGCGTCTGAGGACTGCGTAGAATATGGCGGCGAGTACCAGGACGGCACAGAAGACGGCAATGCGTCCTGGAACTGTGAGGTAAACGAAATCGTGACTCGGCATCGTAAAGAAAGCAAAGAAGGGTCTACCAAACTTACCGAATTTTTCACCCCCAGCCCAAAGCTAACAGGAGTGTCTACCGGTCTGAGAGGTTTATCCGCTGGATTCGCGAGCCGTTTCAAGCAATTGATCCTTAGCGGTGAAAGGGAAGAAGCCGTATTTACAAAGACGACCTCCAAATTCTCGGCTTCTCAAATAGTCGACACTGAGATCGCGGAACATCTGAAAAGACTCATGCTGCCCGAGATGGATAAAAAGTATGCAAAGGGCTATTTCTATGTTATCCGCTTGACCAAATGGCCTGACTACGTCAAGATACGACACACTGACAATTTCAATCGACGCTTCGACAACTACAAGAGGAAGGATTGCATATCTACAGTAGGAAGGGAGCACAGAACCAACTCCGATCCTCTTCCAAGATGCCGAAAATGGGAGCAATTGGTGCATGTTGAGATCAAGCCAATCAGATACAAATTCGAATGCTCTGCTTGCAAGAATACAAAGCATGAGGAAATATTCAAGGCTGATTTTACAGAAGTATGCGACATCCACTTTCGCTGGTGCACCTGGTTCTTTTCCGAGGAGCCTTATGAAAGAAGCGGAGTCCTTAAACGAGACTAGCATCATCGGCTTCACCGACTACTTTCAACCCATGACAGGGTCAGAGGTGGGGCAAGAATATGGTATTTTCACGAAAACAAAGAGAAATGGGATGAATTTACACAGCCCATAAAGCATGACCGAGATGCACAGGATAACCTCAAATGCGAAGTCTGTGATGACTATGAGAGGTATTGCGCCCAAAGGACAACCGTCAAATGAGCATTCCAACTGCCTAAAAGCATAGAATGAATGTGATTGTGATTCATTCAACTGGCCTACAGATATACAATGTTTTTCTTTGTCAAAGCTTTGAAACCCAGCATCAACGCTCAACGTACCTCATACTCCATTTGGAGGCTGGCCCCCTGTTTTGCTGGTTGGTGTGCAATCATTTACAGAGCAGATCTTCCGTTTGGAGCATTTAAACATTTGTTACCTGCTTTTTGTGCTTCTCACGTTGTGCTTCCAGATGAGTACCTTGTCAGTTAGATCGTAGTTGTCGAACACACATAATGTTCAGCAATTAGGTACGCAGTCTTTGTTAGCGTAGTAGATGCGGCGGTCTCTATAGGAATTCTAGCAAAGCGCATGCATTCTTCTTTTCTTTCCAGGATTACCTGCTCAAGAAAATCCCACCTTCTGGTATCTGGAACACCGTGCATGCTGGTCCTCATATACAGACTTTGCTACATCGGAGGCAACCTGGATAGTACCTGGACTTCTTGAGTCACGGACGGCTTCGGGACCATCAGGATCCAAGCTACCTGGCATGCATCTACATACGAAAGAAAATTTCCAAATCAAACAAAGTCAAATTTCCCAACGAAACTATCTGGTAACATCTGAAGGAATCCTGAGTGTCTCAGGCTGCAAGACAGCACTCAATGAAGCAGATCTGGTACATATGTTTAGAAATGCAAACAAAACTAGAGAAGCGACATAACACAAACTGTTGAACTTACGGGACCAAAAGGCCCAAAGGCTCTTAGTTGGTTCCTAATAGTTTGCTAAAAGACCTTGGTATCTGCTCAACACAAATACAAATCATGCTGCAAAAAAAAGAACTTTCACCTTCGTCCGCTAATTCTCGCGTTGTATCGATAACCGCCCTTTTCAAAATGATGTGTGGTCTCACCACGAGACGGACGTTTCAATTCAACGAATTCCCTTTTTCCGTTCTTGTCATAATAGTAGTATTGTCCTCGCCTGTTATCGAGGTACACGGTGACCGGCTCCGGAGATCTTGTTTCTTCCCGGCGCGGTCGACCTCCGAGGCTCAGTTGGGCAGGGCGCTCCTCTGGTTCCTGCATTCTCGATCGGGAGCGAGTGAAGGTCCGATCAGTCGTATCCCTCGAAGGTCTAGCCATCAAGGTCCTAGTAGTCGTGGATCGTTCGTCGTTCTCCCGTCCTGGGGAGCGCTCGTTGTTAGAGCCGGAGGAGCTACTCGAGCCATCCGAGAGGTAATCGCTGTCACCAAATTTGCCACCCAGATTCCCATACCAGCTATTCTTATCCATGGGGTTATCCGCCTTCCAATCCCCCGCCTTCGCCCTTAGAGCCAGAAAGAGAAAACATTCCCTCACGGAAACCTTGCCACGATACTGGTGGGCTTTCGAAAAATCATCTTCCTCCAAGATCGTCGAGGCCGTCTCGCGACTGATAACATTCGAGTGCCACAGCACCCATTTGCCCTTTTTACTGGGATGTGGCTCCTGTTTAAGAAATACAGTTTGGTTGTAGGTCGTCAAGAAGCCATATTTAACCTTTCCCTGATACATGTACTTTGAGATTTGTCCTGTTCAGTTTTATTAGAGTAGGCAAGATTAGAACTCAAAAAGTGCAAAACAAAAATCGAAATGCAGTCTCACCAAGAAAATGTCTAAATGCATCTATGTCCTTATTCTTTTCCTGCGATATGTCATGCTTCCACGGCGTTTTTCCTTCCCCAACGATCTGCAACTGACCGCCATGAGTGATGATAACGACGTCAGGAATCTCTGATCCGAGAGGTGAATTGGTACAAGCCTTGGCGTCTGCGAAGCGAACGCGGATGCCGATGCTTTGATATACAGCCGTCATTACATGCCCAACGTTGTGGCCAAAGCGCGCCATGACGGAGTATTCATCCCCACAAAACAGTTGCTCGTAATAAGTGTGGTTTCGACTATTCTTCGGGGTTTGACTGTTCTTCTGTGGAGAAGCTGCCAGGATTTCATTTGTCCATCGAGCAGACAAGAATTCCCGTCGAACCTCACTTTCGAATTTGGTCCAAAAGCCGAGTGTGGACTTGAACTCGATCCTATGTGTGGAGTCACGCTGGGTTTGGGATGGCCCAATAACAAAGTTGGGAGCTGTTGTTTGACAAGATCCTTTGCTGTCAGGTCGCGAGCCATAACTGGTATGGGAGAAGCCAGAACACATGAAATGACAATGAATGAGAAATGTTTGGGCCAGGAAAACATACTCCAGGCATTGAGCAGAGTCTCATATAACTTAGTGTCCTTTGAGGTGAAGGGATATAATCCAAGACCTGTAGTTGGTACAACAAGGCTGGGGAAATGTGAAAAGGCCACACAGCCAGATTGTTAGTACTCTGAAACCCAAAAGCGATACGCCGAAATAAAATTAGGAAGAAAAACCGCAGGGGACAATCCAAGCCAACGCTTGAGGGCCTATGAATACATATTCAAATACACATCTGAATCAGTGCGTGCGCCGCGACAGGCGCCTATGGATGCAGCGAGTATTTGGGGAAATGGTTGGCTCCTTTTGGAGTTTCATTGGGTCAGGAATAAGGATAAGCTATACATGATGCTGTGGAGCGGACGCAGCCTAAGGTTTCGAAATGTTTGGGCCAAAACTTTAAATGTTTGCCTATCAGTTTCTGCGATTTTAGGCAATTGCCAAATATAACTTTGAGAATATCACTGAAGTAGGGTCATGATAGGTAGCCTGATGTGCCCGTTAGACTTAACAAGCTGAAATGATTCGGCAGACGCCTTCCACTGCTATTTTTGTTCAACCTCAAACGTCTGCAGCCGCCGAACCTCCCCCTTACAAGCGAAGCCTGAGCGGAGTCTGGCGCCAAACGCGGGCCGCGCGCCTATTGGCTCTTCTCATCGACGGTCATGCTCCGCAGAAGCGCCCGGAGCAACTTGCTCCACGCCGTGTCATTTTGATCACACCTGCATTTGCATTACCCAAATATATCGACCTACGCACCTACCTAGGTGCACTGGGAGCTAACTGTGCATCACATATACCATTTCATTGACCGTGAAATCCAGCCATACTTTCCGGAGTTGATTAAACTTGTGTTTTAGAACTAGGATGCGATGCCTCGCTACCGGTCTGGTATCACTTGGTTCGACGATGATGCATTTCTCGGCTCCGAAGTCATCCTTGCCATAAACGAAAAGGACTCTCGCTGGAAACTGGAGCACAAAATCTGCGAACATGAATTTTGTGAAACTGAAGAGGATGCAAAAGATCCCGGCGGTGGTTCTGAAGCTCGAGCAGTATTTGTTTGCTCAAACGTTGATGCGTCCTCTGCAAGAACTGAGGCCATCATGAAAATCAGAATGCAGTATTTTTCCCGCTCGCCTTGTAGCCCTTTATCAGGAACCAACTTCTGATCTTGAGTTCAGGATCCCTTGGATAAGTACCTTTTCGAAACCGCGCTCTGTAAGAGCAGAGCAAGCCACAGACACACCGACCTCATTAGCACGAAATGAAATTGATGCATTGCAAACTCTCACAAAAGCAGGGTGTTCGTCCACTCCGACGTTACTTGCTTGGAAACAAGATACGCAAGATAAAGAAGAGTCTTGGGTACCTGGTGGTCACATCATCTATATTTTAATGGAGAAACTCCCTGGAATTGCGTTAGAATGGTACACATTCTATCGTGAAATAGGCCGAAAGGAACGCGATCAGATTCGAGAAAGCTTTAAAGAGTCTTGGCTGTACGCTATTTTTACCTTTCATCGCTCAAACTTCTATGCTAAGTTGGGAAACAACTGACAATATGGATCACCAAGGGAGTGCGTATCATGTGGGATCAAGCCTGGAGATGCTGCTCTTCGAAATCTTATCTGGGATAGAGAAAAGAGAAAGTGGTACGTCAGCAACATCTAATTACTATCATTCTTTATGCTTGAAACATACCAGAGAAAAAGTATTGACTTTTGTTCCACATTTCTTATTGCATCTAGCTACATCATAGATCTCGAGATATCATACATAGCCAGAAAAAGCCATGTTTGGCACGATGGGCAATACCTTATATGGAACTTGGCCATGGCTATGAACGAGAAGGCGGACCATGATGATATGTCCACGTGGGACCTATGAGAAAGCCTCCGGCTCTCCCCAGCATAATGCATGTATTGATCGGTCTTTGTTTGGATTTAGCGATTCCTGATCTGATAAGATGTTATAACCAGACTTTCGTACAACTCTATCGTGGAAATTGTTCTCGTCTCCGTTAATATTCTTCCACAAGGTGGAATTTCAAAGAGGGATAGCAATTATACACCTCATGTATACTGTGGTAAACTCAACTTGCCTTGAATTATGTGGGGGATCCCCATGGTGCGTAACGAGCATTATGCTTCCTTGTGCTACCCGGATCTGGATTTGGATCGAATGACAGCACAGCACGGCTTTGGTCTTTGAGGTGATAGAGGCGAGAAAGGGAAGCGGGCGAGGATCCTGGGTGTGGAATCCTTCAGGCATGCCCCGGTAACCATTTGATGTATTACACGTAACACTTGATCTATCTATTCAGTGGAGGCGCTGGTGTACAAGAACATTTTGACAAGAATACATGGGTCCTTCCCGAAGGCTTTCAGTGCGAAGATCTCTGATAGATCGCTTCATAGGAGACGATGCACGAGACCACAGGGGATACTCACACCAAGTGACTTCCCACGCGCATAGATAGATCATTTCGATGATCTCAGATGGGAGATTCGAGATTCGCACGATGGCGACAGATGCGTCAATCAACCAACATTAGATTAATAATTCTTTTCAGTATATCTTTCACGACGTTCAAGTACATCAGGATAAACCTCAGACACCAGGTGTCAGTGGAAAGTAATAGCTTCAGGCAGACTGGGGACATTTTTGACGTAACCGGATCGGCTTCATCGATCGACCCACATATGTTATCGGCGGAAACCATGCGCTAAATTGTAATGCCGTCCACAGAGGCCATACCGGACGACGATGCAAAATTTTGAGATGTGAAGGCCATCTTGATCTGAGCACAATGGTGCCGGATCAAATTCAGCATCTTCTACCAAGTGATGTTGTTCAAACAACTCAGGTCAATTCGGTCAGTCAACGATTCAGATGAACCGGTCCCATGAACTGAAAGGCCATGAATGTTCTGAGCCACGTGAGGTCGGATGGCAGGCCAATCATTACCGAAGAATGGCGATAATAGATCTTAGATCATCACATAGGCTTGCCGAGACGCCAGAGTGTTTAGTTCTAAGCAAAACGCATGTATCCCTCGAAAGCTTCAAGTTTCACAATAGGGACATAGTAGCATTGAAGATAGGACAAGGCCCATGTGGTTCAAGGGGAAACTTTAAACTGCATTGGAATGCCGTTGAACTCAGTGGACAGTACACTGCCACTTCCAATGTGTGGTAGAGTTATGCAATTCTTTGATGTCTGCGCTGAGTATGGTAAGGGCAAACCTGCAGCAGGTGGGGTGAAGAATAGAAAAACCCGCACCAGCGGACCCTGAATACAGCTCTATTAGTTATATTCTGATGTTGAATACACATAATGTTCAGCAATTATGTATGTCCTCTTTGTTAGTATAATTATGATAGTCGCTATAAGAATTCTAACAAAATACTTGCATTGGCTACGGAAGAGACAAGATTATTTACTCAAGGATATATAATTGAACCAACATAGTGACTAAGACTTGAAATTGAGCCAAGGGTCGTCACAAAGCTCCCTTGCTGTTGACCGTTGTTCTGGCTCCCAGCACAACATTCTTCTCACAAATTCAAGAAATAGTCTTTTGTCTTCCCCATCGAGGAACGGTGTAAGATTTGGAAGATTAAACTCCTCTGAAGGGATCAAGTCTGGGAATTTGAACTCTCCTGAATGAATACTTAGCATCTGAGATATAATCCAGGAACAAAACCATACCTTGGCTGGAGAACAGCTGGGAGCAAATGTCCTCATCTGCCCTTTTCAATAAGCGAGGGGGAGGCGGACCCAGGAGCCGTACCATCTGAGCCATGTGTGTTTCTTGAGAATAAGTGGTGCTTTTAGCGTCCAGTCCAGTGAAAAGAACATGATCTGCAAGGAGCTCCCACAGCTTTACCGAAGGGTAAGTTTAATATCTTGCATAATTATCGTCTTTGGGATCCTCTCACCACTGTGCTCAAGTTCCATATATCTGCGCTATAAGACCATGTCGCCTTCAAAAGAACCTCCGGAGCGCAAAAGGGTTGTGGTTGGATATCATGATTGTGGGGTACAGAGACATTGCCGAAAACAGCCGCACTGAAGTCGCTAATCTGAACCAGTCCTACCCCTTTTTTCAGCTGCCCAAAATCAGGACGAGATTGGAACACAGGACGACCATCACTGTCTTTAAATGGAGCAGGGTCTTTCTCTTGCTGGCGGACGTAACTCTCAATAACACCAAAGTCTTCGAATCCGATGAGGAAGTTATCCGACTTGAGATCTTTGATTATTTTCTATTAGAGGAAAGAGCATTGGAATAAGAGAATCGCCGAGGAGCCCACCTGTATGTATTACGTGACACTCGGAGTGAAGAAAGTCAAGACCTTGAAGCAATAGTTTTAAGAAGGGCTTCAGAACTGCTGGGGGTACACCATTGCTTCCAAGGTGCCTCCCCAGTAACCAGAGTGGCTCCCTTAATGGTTCAAATACCAGGCATAAATGTTCTCCGAGTGGACCCTGGACGCTAAAGGACTCCTTTACTAGCCGAACGTATGCTCTGCCTTGATGGCTAGATCGCAGATTAGATATGTGTCTCGAGATCTGTATCTCATCAGAAGCAGATCGCCGTTCTTCCCTGCCGGAATTTGTGATCTTTAGGGTCATATATCGGTCTGCCTGCCACGCCCACCTTCACTTTGTTATTAAGTCACCATAAGAGAGATGATGAACTAACCGACTGGTGTCTCTTGCCAGCCAAACTGTAGAATTGGCACCCCAGCCAAGCTTTGAGATAATAAGGTATCTCCCGATAGTCTCTCCAACACGAGCAGGATAATATTTCTTCGGATCATAGTCGGGACTTCCATCCTCTTCTCGGATTTGGGGGGAAGACCTGGTCGGTGAGGAAGATCGCATACCGGAAATCGATGAAAAACGCCTGGCAAATGGAGCAGGAAGTAGCCTTCGAACAGATATCTGGGCAAAGGCGTAGTTCACGAGAGAAGGCTCTACTCAAGTAGCCAGTTTGATCGGAGGATGACCTTCCTCGTCAATGGTCGGAGTGGTATGTAGCGGAGCGCTATCGAATCGACAAGTAAGCCACAATGGATTCTAGATCAGCACATAGGCTCGTCGAGGGGCCAGAGCGCCTAGTTCTAAGCGAGACATGTATCGCCTGAAAGCTTGAACCACACAGGATGTGTGGTTCAGGGGGAACTTTAAGCTGCGTCGAACCATCGCCCGCGGAGATTTTACATTTGCGCGTCTCACGGGAGCGGCAGGTCCTCTTCGGACTTCCCATGGGCGAATCTCCATTCCACAGAATGCGCCGTCTGTAAGACGCTGCGGGTTAATTTAACTCTCCCTTATCGATCGTGAGGTGAATGATTACCGGTGTGGACATCTAAATTCGATTTTCCGTTCGCAACAAATTCATTCATCCCTTTTCGATAACGCACCGTCCAGCAGGACTCGCATTGACGAACTTGAGCTACCGATACGTATATCCACCACTTTATTGTGCTATGCTAAATTAACACTTCAACTAAGCTGATGGCGGATCTTGTATAGCGGATGTCAAAGCCGTTGGGTGGAGCAGAATGAGCGGAGATTCGACTCGCTGGGTGTCGAGCGATTGTACCAGCCTGAATGGAAATTTGCTCTGAAAAATATCTAGACTTTGATTCTACGCCTCCTCTCTTCTCTTCTCTTTGGAACAAAGGCCACAGAAAGATGCTGGAGATCAAATTGCTACCCTATGAAGAAGATGCCATGACAACTGATTAATGCCTTGGTCGTACTTAAACTTCGAACTCATGCTAATTCATTTCCACAAAGCAAAAATAAAACAGTGAATCAAAAACCGAAGAGGCCGAATCAAAAGTCATTCAGGATAGGAGATGGCCAAATTAAGGTCTTTCGCCTTTGCGGCGAGGTCGGTAACCCGTAACCGCCCCTACTCAAGCTCATTCGACAATTTGATAGAATGAAACTTCCGCCTTCTTTAATGCAGGCCGTCCTGCCGTTGCTTCTCCATCCCCGAGCTTCAGGCTGATGGAAACATCGAAATATGGCATTTGACTCCAATATCCATGTTTTTTGTCCACCCGCGATTTCGTGCCCACCAAGTATGCGATGATTTGCCTAGTTGATTTGTCCCGCTCGAACTGGTGCGGTTGATAAACCCGCCCTAGATCATCATCCAGTGACAGAGGTGATGGAATACGCATTCATTTATAAAACTAGTGGCGGTTCCCTAGCGAATATTACTTGTGACTGCTTTCGTATTAGGTATAATTGCGCTATTAAACAATTGTGCCGACCACACGGGATAGTAGAAGTACTAATTGTTGTTGTATTCCTGATACTAACAGATTAAATGCTCCTGGAAAAGTATCTAAACTCACTATGACTCCTTCTAGCCAAGGTGGTGGACACATCCTACTGCCTGGATGAGTGTTGCATAGTTCTTTAGCAGCTCCAGCATAATTGTGTTTAAACAGGCCCTAATATGTATGTTGTTAGGAGGATCTGTATGCACAACTTTAGGTTATTGAATGATAAGGCAGCTTTGGTGCAAGCCTCTGGGGCCATAGGTACCTTAAGCACTGCATACCTGACCCTGAGGGCCTCCATAAACATCTTGATGAGCCACAGCACCATAGGCCAATATGTGAAAATTATGAATTAGGGGGGGGGGGTGGTCACTAGGGGGTTAAAGGCCTTCTGATCCTGAAGGATCTTTAGCATATACTGGAGGTGCAGAGTGTCCTTAGTGAGAAAGAAGGCCTGGCTGGTATTTGTTAACAGCACTTAAGAGGCCTCCTTCTAAGTGATAATCCAGATGCCCAGAGGCATTAAGGCCAGAACAAGATTCATCAGTGCCAGTGCATCAGTGGCCTTCTGGCATAGCAAGTCAATCGAGAAGGCAAACTGGTCGTTGAAGTTTTTGCCTTGAAAAACATGGGTGCCGAAAATTCTCTGCGTGAGGAGCAGGGAAAACGACGAGATTTTGTTTTACACGAGGCCACTCCATCCCTATTTAAGTCGTACAGCTCGACACCTCTTCGAACTGTGTTGGTATTTGTGGCTAGCTGCCGGTTGAGTATAACCTTCGCTTTAACTTGTCCCTGGCAACCGACAAGCCAGAGGTTCACATCCTCCAGGAGTCAGGGCAAAGATGATTCACTGCATCCGGACTCCATGATGAGATATTGGCAATGGCTGATTATCTGGTTGAATGAACAAATCTGGCTCCTTTCTAGAGCCACCTTCTTTCCCCAGACCAATGGCGTAAACGGCGGCAGCAGCCTCCTTGAGCACTTGCAGATGGCCAGCAGCTGCAACCCCATAATGCCAGTGACTGTTGAAGTGGCAGTGGATTTGGCAGAGTTCATAGCAGATGTGGAAGAACAAGACAGTGTTCAACCTGCTAAGTGAGTCAAATATGACAACAATAACCATCCATCAATTATAATGGACCTGGAATTGCCCTTGTAGAGAGTGCATGTTTGTCCTTTAGGGAAGAAACCACTCTATGTTATATGATGATGTTGCCAAATAATTGTCAATTGTACATATACAAATCTAAAGGTGTGGGCAATGCCTGTCCCCATTCCTATTAGATATAACTATGCATAAATCAGTCCTGGCTTATCCTTCCTTATTGCTTCAGACACTCATAATAGCCTTTTAGTTTGTGATAGTTATTCCCTACCTGTCTGTCATCTTACCTATCCCTAAGCTAGTCCTACAAGAAATCTGCTAATACTACACTGTCACTAACAGCAGCTGTTAGGTATAGGACTTTATTAACTAAAGCTTAGCCATCTGCAATCTAAAGAGAGCATAAATGTAAGATATTTCACAAGACTATCCTCCAGCATATCCCCCTTAGCAAAGCCATCCAGCTATAGAGGGGCAAGAAGGCATAACATAAAGCAATCCTGCAAAGCACTGACAGGAAAAGGTCTATCTACAAATAGATTATGTATGGTAGCAGCTGAGTGAGATAAACTATTACTCTAAAGATGATATTCACCAATCCTTACAACAACTTGGCAACCCTCTTAGAGACAATATTGAAAAAGCATAAAACATATAGTAGTTGCTTACTATTATGATCAAGATAGCACTGGAAGCTAATTCAGACATAGGATCAGCATAAAGATAGTCACTGTATGGGAGGGAGTTTGGACCCTTAGTTCTGGTTGAAGGGAACTGCCCTCTGGAGTTGCAGGGGTGGTTGTCTGATGGGGATGTTAGAAAGGGAGATTTGCAGTAGTTCCAAGCCAGGACTTAGAGGAAGAACATACTAAAGGGAAGCAGCTTCTCTGTAAGCTACTCACCTTAAGGAAACTGAATACTACAAGAGGATACTATACTCTTGAGAAAGTGAAAAATAACTTAAATTCTCCTATCTGTATGCTAGGGCTTTATATTCTATTTATTCTCTTATAGTAGAGGTGGGGCCCTATTTCCTAAGGTGATAAGCATAGTAAACTAGAAATAATAAAATAATAAAATAAGAATAAAAATTAAATTCTATAACTCACTATTTTGTGTACCTCTAGTACACATTACCCTTCCTTATAATGTAACATCCTTATTACATCTTGAATGCTTGTAAATAATCTAGTATGTAGCATACTGCAGATATAGAAGAAGAGATATTAATAGTTACTTAGAATAGTAGATGATTAGGAAGATAGTAGACTTCCCATTTTCTAACTTCCTTTAGAGTAACCTTACAATAACATCTATACCTTTTAAATATAATGTCTAGTTAATTAATGCTAACCTCTATTACTTTAATATATTCTCTTAAAAGGTTTTGTAATGTCATGTCAATTAGATCAGGAGATGATAGGGGACTTAAAGATGGTTTATAGTAATTTACCTAAAGTAAAGCTTATAGATAGCAGCTAATGTCCTCCCTAAGGAACTACTTTATTATACCCATCTTTTCTTCTTTAGGTCTTTTCTTAGCAGTAATAGCAACCATATAATAGCTAATCTCATCCTAATTAATTTCTATCCCTCCCTTAATCTTTTCTTCCTGAATGTCTGTATCTGAGGTATTATCATCTAAAACACTCACTAATGATCTATCTTGCTCAGTCTCAGGTAATATAGGCTTAGTATCACTTCCTTCCCCATTATCTATAACTTTATTCAATCTAATATTTTGTTTATCTACAGTCTTTTCTGTTAAGGGTAGAAGCATAAGGATAAGATTATTAATCAAAATAGAGCTATCATCATTAGGCTCCTTATTATATGGCTCTTCAAACTAAACTTGCTTATTAATAGGCTCATCTGTAGTTGTGTCTGTAGGTCTTTTAGAGGTAGTTAGTGAGTTAACAGAAGCTTTTATTGTTTGCTCATTCAGGCAATTTAATGAGGCCCTTTCAGGCACTGAAGAGGACAGATTAATAGGTATATATAAGGGTGGATTTACTAAAGTCCACTTTATAGGGACCATAATCTAAACTTGCATATCCTACTATAACACATTATCTCTAGGCATACTATCTTTAAGCACATTATCTGCTTTATCACTTCACAGGTGTCCACTTCGTAGGGATCAGAACTTGAACCCTCATATCTTTATCCGCATCCTTCTGCAAAGTGTTGTCTTTAGGCACACCATTGCCAGGTGCACTATCTGCATTTTGAGCAACAGTATCTCAGGCCTGACCTCCTATACCTGAGGTATGATTGTGGGGAGCTGCTGTATGGGAGGGAGTTTGGACCCTTAGTTCTGGTCAAAGGGAACTGCCCTCTGGGATTGCAGGGGTGGTTGTCTGATGGGGATGTTGGAAAGGGAGATTCACAGTAGTCCCAAGCCAGGACTTAAAGGAAGAACATACTGAAGGAGAGCAGCTTCTCTGTAAGCTGCTAGCCTTAAGGAAACTGAATACTACAAGAGGATACTGTACTCTTGAGAAAGTGAAAAACAACTTGAATTCTCCTATCAGTATGCCAGGGCTTTACATTCTATTTATCCTCTTCTTAGTAGAGGCAGGGGCCCTATTCCTGAGGCAACAAGCATAGTAAACCAGAAATAATGAAACAACAAAACAAGAATGAAAATTGAATTCCACAACTTGCTATTCTGTGTACTCCTAGTACACATTACCCTTCCTTATAATGCAACATCCTCATTGCATCTCAAATGCTTGCAAATAACCCAGCATATAGCATACCACAGGTATAGGAGAAGAGGTGTTGATAGTTGCTTAGAATAGCAGATAATCAGGAAGATGGTGTTACAGACCTAGCAGGAAGAGGGACAATGAGAACCTATCAAGCAAGCAAGATGACATACATGAAAAGTATGATGGCAAGTCATGTGACCAATGGTCCCAAATGCTAAGGATTGGAAAGTCCCAGGAGGGACCACTATAAGAGTCCCAGATGGGACTAGAGAGAATAGTCCCAGAGGGGACCATTGAGGGGAAGTCAGGATGGGACTACACCTAGTAGGATGGAAAGGTATAAAAGGATGCTCATTTCTGCCCATATATTTAGTTTTAGTTCTTCATGCTTATTATCAGAATGTTACTTGAAGTATAACTTGGGACTTTATTTGATTCATCTGAACTTCTATAATAACTAGTTCTCACCCAACTAGTTGGCCTTACTCTTCTGACTGTACCACTTTGAGTGAGATAGGATTGTTGACCATAGAGATACTAGGATGGTGTGTGGTGCATATAATAGGACAGCTGTGCATAGCCAAGAGGGCTCAGAGATTGCAGGTCAGAGTCAACCAAATACCAAGTCTAACAGCATACAGGTCATAGGGAGCCCAGGGCATAACACATTACTTATTGTTTTATGTCTTAATTGGATTGTTCTTATATATTGGTGTTTTTCATTCTTATTAGTTTGATCTGTTGTTGTTTCTGTTGCTCTTCATTGTGATGTGTCCCCTAATCAAGTTATTGTACTTGACTTGAGGTGATCTAAAGATCACCATTCTTTTCTCATACCTAAGATATGAAATGAATGAGCCTGTTAGCATACTCTACTTCTTAATGAGGAGACTCTGTGTGAATTAAATAAGAAGTGAATAGTGGGGTAGTGAGTGAATGTAAAGATAGTGAATTCTGGACTCAATTCCTCATATAAATATCTCTCATCTCCTACTTCTTTCCTTCTTTCTTTTTCTTCTTTTATAATCTCTTCTACTATCAGTCATGCCTTCCTCAACAACTTGAATATTCAAACTTGATAGTGGTTAGTCTCATAATGCCTCTCAAGTAATTGAAGATGAGGTAAGAGAACTTAAAATCTTAGAATATAAGCAGACTGTATCCACACACTATAAGAGGAGCAGTACAGACTGTAAGGTAGGAAAGAAATAAATAAGAGAATACTATAAAGTCTATAAATGCAACTGTACTTATAGTCAGAAACTTAATAAGAGATGCTGTAGAGAAAGCAAAAGAAGTACTTAAGGCAATTAATCTTACTACATTAAACAAAAAGGTGAATGCAGAAGGAATAGGCACAGATTATATTATAGTTAACTCTAAAGTGCAGGAAAAGGAATCCTGTACTCTAGGAATAGTAAATAATAGGTAGCAGATCTCACCCTCATCTAAGAATATCATTATAAATGATCTCCCCCTTAATAAGAATGATTCTGTTATTAGTATCATTAAAACATTTAAAGCTGAACTAAATTAAGTGTGCATTATTATAATAAGAACTACAGTAGCTGCTGAATATGGGGCATGAATTATTAAAGTAAATATGAAATTAGTTTAGGCTGCAAGCCTTTACTTCACAGTCCTTATTAAGTATCTAGAAGTTGAGGGAGAACTAAAGCAAGACTATAAAGAGGTTTATAGTGAAATAAGTAAGTTAATGAAGCAATATCAGAGTACTGCTAAAAAGATTATAATTATATAGAACACTATTGCAATACATTAGGGGCCTGAGATACAGGATTTTCTTATAAAGATATCTATCAGCTATAGCTTTACAAACAAATATTGTGCCTTAGCAAATTGATACAAATAGACAGCTATTGCTAATGAAGTAAATTATCAAATGATTATACACCTCATAAATAGAGATAGGGGAAAAAACCCTGACTGTAAACTATAATCTAGCAACTTTAACCAAGCCTTTTTATATATGAAAGGATATGAACCCTATTATCTGTACAAGAATGAAGAGCTTAAGGAGCTTAGCTTTAAAATTAGGCTGCATCTACTATTAAAAGATGTCCTAAAAACCCTACATGCAGCTTCCTGTAATTGTATTTCAGATATAGGAGGTTAGGCCTGAGATACTATTACTTAAAATGCAGATAGTGTGCCTGACAATAGTGTGCCTAAAGATAACACTTTACAGAAGGATGCAGATAAAGATATAAGGGTTCAAGTTCTAATCCCTATAAAGTGGACACCTGTGAATCTACCTGAAGGCATGCTAAAAGATCTGCTCCCTATAACAGCTGAAAGGCTACTAGTAAATTAGTAGGTGGATTCAGCATCAACAACTCCTACAAGCCAATCCCCCCCAGCACCTGAGAAAGCTATATTAGGTTAATTAATTGATCTAATAGTAGAAGTTTTTACTAAATCTGTATCTGCTCCTAAACAACCTGTAGACACAGCTATAGATGAGCCTATTAATAAGTAAGTTCAGTTTGAAGAGCTATATAATAAGGAGCCTGACAATAATAGCTCTATTCTAACTAATAATCTTATCCTTATGCTCCCACCCTCAACAGAAAAGACTGTAGATGAACAAAATACTAAATTAAATGAAGTTATAGATGATGGGGAAGGAAGTGATATTATGTTGCCTAAGATTGAGTAAGATGGATCATTAGTGAGTGTTTTAGATGATAATACCTCAGGTATAGACATTCAGGAAGAAAAGATTAAGGGAGGGATGGAAATTAATTAGGATGAAATTAGTTATTATGCAGTTGCCATCACTACTAAAGAAAGACCTAAAGAAGAAAAGATGGGTATAATAAAGCAGTTCCTTAAGGAGGACATTAATCATTATCTATAAGCTCTATCTTAGGTAAATTACTATAAACCATTATCAAACCCCCCATTATCTCTTGACCTAGTTGGCATGATATTACAAAACCTCTTAAGAGAATACATTAAAGTAATAGAGGTCAGTACTGATCAGCTAGACATTATATTTAAAAGGTATAGACATTACTGTAAGATTACTCTAAAAGAAGTTGGAAGATAGGAAGTCTAACATCTTCCTAATTATCTACTATTTTAAGTAATTATTAACATCTCTTCTTCTATACCTGCAGTATGCTATATGCTAGGTTATTTGCAAGCATTTAAGATGCAATGAGGATGTTGCATTATAAGGAAGGGTAATATATATTAGGAGGTACATAAAATAGCAAGCCATAGAATTCAATTTTCATTCTTATTTTATTGTTTTATTATTTCCAGTTTACTATGCTTATCACCTCAGGAAATAGGGTTCTGCCTTTATTGCAAGAGGATAAATAGACTATAATGCCCTGATGTGCAGATAGGAGAATCAAGTTGTTTTTCACTTCCTCAAGAGTATGGTGTCCTCTTGTAGTATTTGGTTTCCTTAAGGCTAGCAGCTTACAGAGAAGCTGCTCCCCTTTGATGTGTTCTTCCTTTAAGTCCTGGCTTGGGACTACTGCAAATCTCCCTTTCTGACATCCCCATCAGACAACCACCCCTGCAATCCCAGAGGACAGTTCCCTTCAACCAGAACTAAGGGTCCAAACTCCCTCCCATACAGTATAGGGACTTTTAGGTTGTTTTATAGAGAGTAATATGCTCAGACCACAATAATGAGTAAAAATAGAGATGCCACTTATTTCCTATATCTTAGATAAGCTTGCAAAGCACTTATATAAACATCTTATAACTGACTTTAATAAATCTGTTAGTATATAAGTTATATAGGGAAATCTGAATATGCTGAACCTTATATTAATAAAGCAGCTCTTTAAGAATATCTTTTATTTCTAGCCTATTATCACTAATAAGGACTTCAAACACACTCTATTAGCATATAATATTCTTATAAATAAACTTAGTAATAGCTTATATAGTAGCTTTTTTAGTAGCTAACCTTTAGATTATTTAGATAGTGACTCCTGAATAAGAACTGCACAATAAAATCTAGAACCTTTTCTTAATATAATAGTGATATTAATATACCATTAATAGAAGAGCTTGTCTAGTTGGCTAATAGTCATCTCTTCACTAATCTATATATTATCTATCTATTAATATGGATCACATTTCTAACATCAATTTTAGATATCCTCCTATATCCTACACCACTAATACTGAGTTTAAACCTTATTATAAGTGCTTTTATGACCCTAGTACCTATGCTCATTATGCATAGATCATATAATCCTTTTATAATGTGTTAGGTTATTAATAACCCTCTAGATAGGAGCATTCCTTTGCATTTAATAGAATAGGTAACCATCTTAAACCAGAAATTTAAGCACTTTCTTTTAGAAGGCATAGAATTCAGCTAAACCCATTCCCTTAGATTATTGAAGAGTAAGGAGCTACTTAATAATCTCTTTTAACTTATCTATCCACCATTCCTCATCCATAAGGCTTGAAGCCTCTTTATTTTCACCTTCAGTAATAGCCCTAATAAATATAATAGAATAAAACACTATTAATAATTAATAATCTAAGAAGACCTCCAATTCTTTATTTTTAGTAATCTCATCCTTCTTTTCTACTTTAAGCCTCCTTAAGAGCCTATCAGCAATCACATTTTTCTTTCCTAGCATATAGACAACTATAAAATTAAATATTCAAATCTAAGTCATCTAATGTATAACAGTTGAGTCTAGAAGGTTAGTTATAGGCTGATTTAGTTAGGTGACCAACATTATAGCATCCACTTTAAGGATGAAATAAACCCTATACAAATAAAATCTGAACTTTTTAAGAGCAAATAGAACCCTACAGCATTCTCACTAATCAGCATTATAATTTTCTTCAGCTTCAGACTAAATTCCACTTTCATAATAAGATAGATGATATTTCCTAGTCTGCAGATCCTTTTATATAAGGATAGCACCCCAGCCTTTCTTACTTGCATTAGCTGTAATAATTATTATGCTGACTTCCACCCCTTCCTCTCTATACTCAATTTTCTTCAGTATCAGTAGGGAGATCAGTATTATTTTAAGAATGTCTATTAATCCTTACTATTCAATTCCCTATTAAAATGCAGCATTCTTCTGCTAAAGAATATAGATAGGAGCTGCAATGATTGTAAAAGCTTTAATTCACATCTGAAAATACATCATCAATCCTAGGAACACTTAAGCTTGGGTTAGGCTCTAACATAAAGGCTAATTCAGTATCTTTATCACCTTTAATACTTCAGGATGCTGACTGTTGAAATCATAAATGAAGCCAATAATCTTTATTATAGGTTGATAGAGAAGAAACTTTTCTCCTAAGACAGTGGCTTCTGCTAACTCTAGATTATATAATGTCCAGTTAATACTTTGTATATGCTTATACATATACCTGTGTATTTCAGGTAAGCTCTCTTCATTTTTATACTTTATCTGAGGTCCTTTGATGGTGATGTTATTAATGTAAATATCAGTATCCTTTCTGAATAGGATATCTAGTATTTTCTGAGTTATCTGCATGCACTTCAAGATCATATCAATCCATTCTTATAGTGTACCGGGGGTACACAGAATGGCAAGCTGTGGAATTCAATTTTCATTCTTGTTTTGTTGTTTCATTATTTCCAGTTTACTATGCTTGTTGCCTCAGGAAATAGGGCCCTGCCTCTACTACAAGAGGATAAATAGAATGTAAAGCCCTGACATGCAGATAGGAGAATCAAGTTGTTTTTCACTTCCTCAAGAGTATAGTGTCCTCTTGTAGTATTTGGTTTCCTTAAGGCTAGTAGCTTATAGAGAAGCTGCTCCTCTTTAGTATATTCTTCCTTTAAGTCCTAGCTTAAGACTACTACAAATCTTCCTTTTCAATATCCCTATTAAACAATCACTCCTACAATCCTAGAGGGCAGTTCCTTTTAACTAGAACTAAGAGTTCAAACTCCCTCCCATATATTAATTAACATTCCTAGGAAGGCCATAACACCTTCTTACTTTTCTCATTTTTCTTGTCTTCTTATATTGTATCTGGTGCTTGTTACGAACCTAACAGAAGAAGGGCAACAAGGACCTATCAGATAGACAAGGATGATGTGTGAGGAAATAGAACTGCAGTCACATGACTTATGGTCCTAAATGCTAAGGATCAAGTAGTTCTAGGAGGGACTATTAGAAGAGTTTCAGTTAGGACCAGAAGGAGTAGTCTCAGAAGAGATCACTAAGAGAAAGTTAGGATGAGACTATATCTAACAAAATAAAAGGGTATATAAGGACACTCATTCCTATCTATATATTTAGTTTTAGTTCTTCATGCTTGTTCTATTAATGTTACTTGAAGTATAACTTAGGACTATATTCAATTTATTAGAACTTCTATAATAACTAGTTCTCACCCAACTAGTTGGCCTTACTCTTCTAACTGTACCACTTTAAGTGTGAGATAGGATTGTTGATCATAGAGATGCCAAGATAGTGTGTGGTGCATATGACAGGATAGCTGTGCATAGCTAAAGGGGCTCAGAGATTACAGGTGAGAGTCAACCAAATACCAAGTCTAACAGCATACAGGTCATAGGAAGCCCAGGGTGTGACACAACAAGCACCATCAACACAAGTCAAATTTCAGTTGACTATTTACTTCAACACTTCACTACACTCTTTGATAATGAACCACATCAACACCATGTCGCAGGTATTGCAAACCAGATGGGAAACAATTCAGGACATCAAAGAAAGAAGCCAGCACTATGAGGAGAAACAAACATGCACAGCAATAAATTGTCATGCCCTGGGCTTCCTATGACCTGTATGCAGTTAGACTTGGTATTTGGTTGACTCTGACCTGTAATCTCTAAGCCCTCTTAGCTATGCACAGCTATTCTGTTATATGCATCATATACTGTTCTGGCATCCCTATGATTGACAATCCTTTCTTACTTAAAGTGGTACAGTCAGAAGAGTAAGGCTAACTAGTTAGATGAGAACTAGTTATTATAGAAGTTCTAATGAATTGAATAAAGTCTTAAGTTATACTTCAAGTAACAATTTAGTAATAAGTATAAAGAACTAAAACTAAATACATAGGCAGAAATGAGTATCCTTATATATCCCATCCTGATATTAGGTATAACTTCCCCCAATAGGTATTTGAGTATATTATATACCTTGAGTATAACCCTATACTCATATACTGATGCCAAGCCCTATATTAATGTCAAGCCTTTTGGTCATATAACCTGTTTGTCTCCTTTGTACTGTGCTGCTTGCTCACATTAGCATCATTCTTTCATAGGCTGTCATTATCCCTCATCCTGTTAGGTTTGTAACATCATTCCCCCCTTTTGAGATTGTTGTCTCTGACAATAAATAGTGAGTGTTTCCTATGTTCTATATTAGACAAAACTTCCTTCTGAAAATGTTGTGTTATGTCATCTAAGTGCATGACTAATCATTTGCATTAAAGTCAAGAAATTATAAAAACTGGATTTCCTGCAATAGTTCCTTATAAGTTCTGCCTTTAGAATCAACATGATTGCATAATGAGTTCAAAGAATAAGAATTGTGCTGAGTATATTTGTTACAGTTGTAAGTGTGTGTATGAGTTCTATAGTGAGAGTGAATGGCAGCAGTTAGATCATATGTGCAATAAGATTGAAAAGGATATTGATGATGCAGATACCACTATTGAAGCCCTGTATGCTCAGCTAATGCAGGCTATGGCTAAAGCAAAATATTTACAGAAACAACAGAGGTTATTAAGGGAGTGTGGTTCAATTATGTTGGGTTATGATTCCTTCATAATGGAGTGAATGAATGAAGAAATTCCTCCCTCTATTGAAGAGCTTGCCAAGCTAGATTAAGTAGTCCTGAAGCAAGAAAAAATAAAACAACTTGCTGTATCTGCAGAGGCTTTAGTGCCTTCTCCTAATTCATTAGCATTCTAAACAGATTTTGACTATTTTATTAGTGGAAGTTCTGAAGCTGGTGCTGGCAGTTCATTAAATGGTTGATAGGTTCCCAAGTATTCTTTGATATAGGATACCCTTCCCATTTTATCAGGTAGTATGGTTTTCCTCTGACTCTCTTAATGTCTAGTATCTTTTCAACTTTGTACTTATTGTCTACTTCTTCAATTTTGATGTCTTTGTCTATTTAGATGTGTTCAGGTGCTGGTTCTAATAATGAAATATAAAATATCAGGTGTATCCAGTTCATGCTGTCTAATAATTTAAGTTCATAGTTTACTAGTCTGGTTTGTTATTTAATTTTAAATAGTCCTATTTTCTGATGGTCTAATTTCTTGCTTGATTACTTTATTTTAATGTTTTATGTGATGAGGAATGCTTTCTCCCCCTCTTTTAATTACAATATATCCTTATGCCATAAATCATAATATTGTGACATGCAAAGATTCACAAAGTCCAAATCCTTTAAAAGTTAGTAATGTAACTGAGTAATATACTATAATATAGTTGATGCTTATTTTGCTGAAGTGTTAATAAGTCTAGGCTTACTAACTAACTACAGATTGTAGCTGTAGTTTATAAAAAATGGTGTTTCTCCTGTGCTTGAATGCATGATGTTATTGAATGCAAATTGTATAAGTGGAAGATATGACTTCCAATCATCTTATTAGTAGTTGACATAATGCCTTAGATAATATTCAATAGTCTGATTTGTTTGTTCAGTTTACTTATTTAATTGTGGATGGTATGCTGTAGTTAGGTGATGGTTGATCCCTATAAGGTTAGTAAGTATGTTCTAAAACTTTGATGTAAATAGCTTATCTTTGTCTAAGATAATATGTTCTGACACTCTATGATGTGAAATAATATGTTTAAGAAATAAGTATGCTATATTTACTGCATTAATGCATTCTGTTATTGGTATAAGATGGGTGTATTTGGTTAATTTGTCTGTGGCTACCATAATCATATTATTTCCTTGTGAAACTAGCAGTTTGGTGATGAAGTCTATTATAATCCATTACTATAGTTTTATTGGCATTTCTAGGTGTTGTAATAGCCTATATGGTTTATGCCTTACTGATTTATTGTGTAGATAGGTGTTATAGTTGATAATATATTACTGTATCTTTCATTATATGTTTGGGAAATAGTAGTTTCTAGTTATTTGCCTTTGGGGGCCGCTGCATCCGGAAACCGCGCCCTCGCGCCCGCCAGATCGGGCGATTCCGCCTCCCACCGCCCGCCTCCGTTTCTGCCGGCTTTATATAAATACCTCGCGTCTTGTCCGGGCGCCGTAACCAGCGTCCTCTGTTTTTTTTTTACAACCTCCCTGCGGACCATCCTCAGCCGGCCCTCAGCCAACCCTCAGCAGGTCCTCGCCTTGCTGCGCCCCTGCCCCTCCCCTCGGCGGTGCTGTCGCGGCGCCGCTACCCGTTCGACGCCGTTTCATTGGTTCCCTCAAGGCCTGCTGGCACTCGGTCTGCCCTGCTGTCTGCGGCTGGATGGCACTAGGGATGATGCTACGGTTCCATATATAAAAAAAACAGTCGTGTGTTGGTTGTATGCGGACTCCACCCATGTTCGATTCTCGCTCGCTTGCTCTCTCGCTTTCGCCTGATCCCCGGAGCGGACCTTGTGCATCCACCGGCTCACTCGCTTTCACAGTGCTGGGACCTGTCGAGGGTAATGGCCTATTCAGGAGTACCCCTCCTGCGGTTGGATTTGATTCTACAACAAGAGGCAGCGGTGTCAAAACAGCAGAACCCCTTAGTCTGTGGTGTTGAGTATGCTTGGCTACGACTTTTTGCTCCTCTTTGTGGGTCATGATGGATCGATTTCAACGCAGAATCCAGGATCCGAGGAATTCCTATAATTGGAATGAATGCACCTGGTGGGCTAGCCGGCTCGGTTCACGGCCCTTCCGAGACCTGGCTCCTGCAGATTAATTTCATCTCTCGTATGCTAAGACAGTGGAAGGGAAGGGAGGGGGGGAACCTGGTTGTTCCCATGACCTTCCGATGGGCCAGACTCAAATAGGCGGGAAGTTTGGCTAGACTGAGAAGTGCCTACTGCTGGATCGGCAGCTGTATCGATCGAGGAGTGGGATGGTGGTGCTACTGGACTGAAGCAAGCGGGACTTCCCCTCCGCCAATTTTCGGTCTTTCCCCCTGGGCCTGTGGATTGGCCATTGCTGACTGACGATGCAGTGAATTCCGTGATAGCAACAACAATGATGATGTGGTGTGCGCCTGGTCATATGGCCCCTGATTTGGCAGCGATGAGACATTGGCAATTGCAGATTGAGGTCCTCGCATCCATCATCACTGAGCAATTCGGAACTGCCACAAAGGGAAAACCGCTGGACAAAAGCCTATTTCGTCAAACGGCGCCATAGGCGCTTCGTGCTATGCCGGAACAGACAGAAAGAGAATACGACATGCTCCGCCGCCCCACAAAGCATTCCACTTGTGGACGATTCTCAAAGCCTGCAAGGCTAGGATCGATCTCCTGGCATGGACCGCGTGCTCTTTCCCGAGATAACCATTTTTGGCCAGCTGAGCGAAAGGAACCTCGATCAGGCAACAGCGTGTGGTAAGCGACCCAGGAAAGGTCCACATTCGCAACTGGGTGCCCCTGTGTGGTCAAAATGCGTAGCAAGTTCGAAGATTCCCAGTTTGGCCAAGTTCCAAGAGTTGGTCTCTCGCCTGCTGGCCGAAAATTAATTATTGTGTTTACCTTTCGGTTGGCTCGATTAGCCTGGACTGGCCCGACTGGTATTGGTGCAAGATATTTCTACAGTTGTACAGGAGTGTGGCTGCTGCACGTGAAAGGCATCGGGCCTGGGACTTTTAGGCTTCTTATAAATGAAGCAGATATCTTTTTGCCTATCTAAATCTCGTTCTTCCTTTGCTCACTTCGCCGCCGTGCGGTCAATACCCTCAACATGAGCGACTTTCTTTTCTACCAGCCCAACTCAAATTCTTCCAGCTTCTCGAGGAAGGAGCGTTTTAGCCGGCGACCAGCTTCATTTTCTTTGCCAAAGTCTCTGCCCAACAACTCTTCCCCTGTAGACCTGGATGGCTATGATACCAAGCCATGTGAACAGCCACTTTGTATGTGTCTTGCATTGCAGAAGATTGAGCCTTGCAAACTGATTTTGTGATCCTTGAGCATAGCTCTATCGGCAACGGCGACTGTGACCAAATCCACTCGAGCGATGCAGGATACGCCGTACGAAGGCAATAGCAACACTGGGGACCTGTTCCAGGATGACCATGATGATGACAAGGACGACACAGACTCGCTGCACAGCCTATTCTATGGGTTGGAAACGGACCCTGACGATGTTGCTCCGGATTTGACGGAACAAGCAGCCGCACCTGGGGGTGATCCTCCCCGTTGGGATGAGACCCCTAGTAGCTTGAGTCCCGATCAAACTCCGTGTGAGCAGCACATCGATGAGCCTGAGGAACTCAATAGTTGTGAACTTGACTCTGCTGTTGCTCAGCCTGTGGTAGAGCCTGCAGGCGGCATAGTCCATGGTGCATTTGCTCCTTGCCTGACTATTTCTTCTGAAGTCCCAACTCCTCCTGACGCTGGCTCTACCGGCTGTATTCAGAGCTTTGGAGTCGACCCATATTTCCTAGAGCGGAGTCAATCGAGCGGCATTGAGGCTGAGTTTGCCACCCTGGCCGATGAGGAGGATATGGATTTTGCCTCCAACAACTGTCCGATACAGGTAGGCACATGCGATGTCAGACTTGGAGATCACACTTTTGAAGGTAAGCTTCAGATGATATCGATGTACTCTGCTTCTATGTAGGTGGCTGCAATACTGACCTCTTCCAAGGCCCTGCAGAATGCCCTACAAGGACTGTTAGCTCGGAGCTTGCAACAGATGATGTGCATCTCGAAGGATGCCGTGAATCGCCAGAGAGAGCTGCTGCTCGTTCCCGGTCAGACGGAATCACACGTCATGAGGCAGACGACGCGTCGAACTCTGAAGTATGCCCCATGTCCGTCTCGCTTCAATCAGCTGGCGACATGGAGATACATGACGCAGGCGATGGCTGCATGACGAGAGCAGACTCTCCGAGCCAAGAGCCGGAAAATTGTTTCAACAGCTTGATGAATAGCTGTGTTGGAGCTGGCTCTGATCCATGTTTTTCTGGTTCCACAGAAGTCGCGGGTCACAGCATACCCACAACCTGCGACCAGCCAACATTACCTTCAAGTCGTACGATCCAGCCTCAGCAGGCTAAGTGCCAATGGTTTTCACATGTGGAGATCAGAAATGTACAGCCTCTTAGGGCTGTCACTGTTCCAGTAGAGTGTGATGGGGAAACAGCAAGCATTGAAGGACCATGGCGGTTGAATGGGACCACTCTGTCAATAGACATCCGCGAAGTTGGGCGTATCCCAGTGATGGTGGGATTTTCCACTTATCGAGTGGCTGATGGTCATCTTTACCAAACCATCACACTAAATCAAGGCGATATTAGTTTCCCGGTCACAAGTGAGGACACCCACGCTGCAAGGAAACGGCACAGTCACGGCATGAGGAAAGTAAGGAAGACCGACAACGTTGCTGTCAGTCCTGGCCCTCCTGGTCGCCGCCCCCTTTCGCTGAAGCAGAAACAGCATCTCATGAGACTGCGAGCAGAAGGACATACATGGAATGATATTACCAGCCGGTTTCCTGGGCGAAAGAAAGGTTCACTACAGCGGATTTATTACACCCAACTTAAGCGTCCCTGCGACCAAGCTGTCAAGACCAGCCGACACTTCAAGAGCCGTCGGCCGGCATCTAATGAGCATCATGGCGTGGGCCCAGGCAAGTCAGGAAAAACAAGCGACGTTTCTCGCCTTTCTGAGACTCAGATGGCAAACGCAGCAGAACATCCACGGTACTCTTTTCGAGCTAGGCGTGTCGCTTGATCTTCACAAGAGCCGGCTGCCAACCCTATTCTCCTGTCCATGGCTCCCTATCGGCCTCCACAAATATCCAAGATGGGGTCCATTACCAACCGAAAACTATCTCAATCTTCGTCTTCGACGGGGCGAGGAAGACAAGACAAAAACAATACAGACGAACCAAAATATCAATGAAGAAGGCATTCGAATTGGGCCGCTCCTGCGAAGCAGACGTTTTCTTCAGGGTTTAGCCCCCCGGGGGGGGGGAGGAAATGAGACGGAGGTAAGGGCATTTGGGAAGGGCGATTTGCGAGAATCCAATCTATCATTCTTGATTCTAAATTTGTGCGCGTCATCTTAAAATATTTTGCCTATTATAGCTAGAGCCGCACGTGACATCGTCCACGACTGCTCCCAAAGGTCTTAGAAACTCCTTCTGGACTGCAGCGGGAAGACAAAGCCAGCAACTTCCAGTTAGCGAGCAAAAAATGCATTATGAATTATACTTAGATGAATGAATCGCGCTTCCTGTCAGACTTTGCTGCAGCGAGCTTTCATTGGCCTATGATCCATCGCTGTCTTCTTAAACTAAGTAAATTTTGATAACATCAAGCGGGCGCTTAGGATACGGACCCTGGGGATCGATAGCGTTGTGTTGTTTTCAAGTAGTAGGGTATAGTAACGACTGATAACTCCATTTTGGCAAGATATTCTGTAGCAGAAATTGAGGCGACCTCTTGAATATCATCTGAGATGCTGTGTTGCCGCAAGTCTCTGAATTTTGTGCAATAGGTCTCAAACTTCCCAAACCAGCAGTTGTATATAATATTGTCAATCGGATCATCCTGTTGCAGCTCTGGGAATTGGTGGTCGCACAATCGATTAACTTGCTCAGGTCCGTCTAGATCGTGAAAGAGCTCCTGTCCTCGGGTAATATACCAGAAGATTGAGCCTAGGGCGAACTGCTCCGTTTCTCGTCCAGCAATACCATATGTTCCACCACCCCCTTCACCAATTCTATGAGCCCGGACATATGGCTCGTAGCCAACATCTATGTCACTTCCTATTGGGACTGCATGATCAAAATCAACTAGCTTGAGGGCGTCCTGGTCATCGACAAGAATATTCTGAGGCTTAATATCGCCATGCGCGAAGCCAATAGCTTCTAATGAAGCAGCAGCATCGGACAGTTGTAGCATCCATGAAAGGATTGGACGACTGGGTTTCCCCTCCGTCATGCGGTCATTTAGCGTCCAAAAGCTGACAAAAGGCATGAATATGATGTCAGGGCGACAAAGAAAACATCGAGGGATGAGGTGAAGACGTCTTCCCAAGAAGCTCTAAAACTTTCTGCTCATTACTCAAATGTGGGTCACCAGCTTTGAATGAGATCTTTGCAGCAACTCCCTCAGGAGACAAGAGTATAATAGAATGGCCGCCAATGTACTCAATAGAACCACCACAATTTGTGACAAACTTCTCAATCAGTGGGTTCAGTTCTTCAACCGTAACTGGAGTCGATGAGTGAGCGGTAAAGATCGGGACCATCTCACGGATATCTTCATAAGTATAGGATGGTTGGTGACCCTCTGGTCGATTCATGGTTGCTTGTCCGTAACAAAGGAGAGCGACATTGGGAGGTAGTTCAGCCCCTTAGTTATTTAATAATTTAACCGTCGAAGGGTCATGTGCCAGCTCCTTCCTGTTCAGAATTAGTGTGCTGTAAGGCTGCTAGGTTCTTAGCCCCAGGCCACAATTTAAGATCACGTGTCTCTGATCGAATAGTCTTTCGATACCTGCGCGCCGGTTTCAGCGTGCAGAGGTATGGAGCTGGAGACGTACTAGCGGAAGCGATGCAGCGGACGCAACGACCAAATTCTGGATCCGGGATGTGATCGCACGCAAGTTTGCCTCGCGCTTGTCTTTTGTATCTCCCCGTTGTCCACTTTTGGCGACATAATGGTTGGACTCTCGTTGCTTCAAGGCGCCGGGCCTGATTCTTGAGCCCCAAGACCACGTTCCATCTCCAGTTGGGATGGGAAACTCGGTGAAAATGCCTCCCAGGCCATGTGTCTACCAGAGTGAACAGCTCGCATTCTCGAGTCTGAATGAGGCCAAAAACCTTCTGGAACACGCAAAGGAGAGACTCACCGTATGCAATATCCATTTATATCTCTCGATCATTAGAGATAGAGCTAATGATTTGCCTTTAGCGGATGGAAGAAAATCTGAAGAAGGCTCGTTCGGTGCGATTCGCAACCGGCAGGTCTCCTCCGTTAAGACTTCGTAGGTCTCTATCAGCACCGAACGACAACCGCGTTCAAGATCGGTCCGGAGCGGGACGACGGCGCAGCGGGTCATCCAGTGCGTCTGGCAACATCGAAGAGTGGCACCCAGAGACGCTGGAACTTGGAGACAGGAGCCAAATCCCACGTACTGAGAGGGCTACTCCGGCGCGGGGACGTTGAAAGAACACGCTCAGAGAACTTCAACGGATGAAATGGTCGGAGATGCTTTCGTTGCCGCGCGTCACTGCGAGAACGTGCCAGGAAACGAAGATCCGGACGAGGGTGGATCATCGGTCTCGGATGTTGATAGCGAATCCTTCGACGAGATGCTGAATGAACTCTTGGACGACGAGGAGATGGAAGCCTGTCCACTGTTCCCTTCGAGCTCTGATGCTAGTGGAGGCCGGGAATACGACGGTACCTTGGGTTATGCGAGCTTCATGTTTCAAACGGCGTTAGGAATTTCCTCCCCTGGTAAGCTACGCCGCGCGAGCGAGAGTTCGACATCATCGACGGCCACGATGATACCGACTCACGACCCGTCTACTCCCCCTGCTCCGGACGTCAGACGCCGGCCAGACAGTCTGGCATTGATATCCACAGTTTCATCGTTTCGCACGGCAATCGAAGGAGAGGATGAAGAAAGGGATGATGATCAGGCCGGTAAGATCCACACAACGAACTCCTAGCCTTCGTCTGAACCTGTACCAGCTCACAATATTGTATAACTAGGACTCCGTGAACCAAGTAACAGCAACCACAGTCCTGACAGGCTCGGATGTCAATTTGACGGTACCTTTCACCATGGTGCATTCAATGCTGGTATGAAGATGGTTTTCACTGACGACACGTCCTGGATGGTTCGTTTCCCTCGAGTTGGAATGGTCTGTGACGACTACGCCGATGAGAAGGTTGCTATGGAGGTCGCGGCCCTACATCTTATCCGTGCCAGGACTACTATTCCCGTCCCGAGAGTCCAGTCATGGGGTCTAGCTGCCAGCAACCCACTTGGTCTCGGACCGTTCATCATGATAGACTTCATCGACGGTGTGAGCCTTAACGACATTCTTCAGGACCCCAACACCAGGCCTCCCACCAGAGTCATAAAGGAAAGCATCAGCGAGAGTGATATTAAACTTATCTATACGCAGATGGCAAACTTTCTGCTCCAGCTTTTCAAGCTCGATTTCGATCACATCGACAGCCTTCCGTTCCCGCAGACGGATACCCAAATCCCTGTGCCGTTACGGCCGCTAACATTTAAGGCACATAGCATTCTCCAAAATGGAGGGATTGACACTTTCGGTATGCCATTGCCTTCTTTCTCCCCATCCGATTCAGTCTAATGCGTTAACGAAACAAATAATGAATAGGTAATCGAAATCACGGCTTTGCAACGACGACCGAATATTTCCAGTATGCCATCAACCAGGATTGGGAACAGCTAGTCCATCAGCCAAACTCAGTCACTGGGTTTTATGATGCTCAAAATAAATACGTGGCGTTCGGAGTTTTAAGAAGCCTGATACCGGCCTTGATCCATCCGAAGTATGACCGTGGGAAATTTAAGCTGATTTGCGACCTCGGTTTGGCAAACCTAATTGTTCGAAGTAGGGAGGACCTCACCGTTGTCGGTGTAGTGGACCTCGAATGGTCTTATATTGGACCTGCCCAGCTGTTTGGGTCGGCGCCGTGGTGGCTTCTCCAAGACTGACCGGTTAATAGCGCGTGGGACTGCGAAAGCGACGAGCCGCCTGAGATTGCAGCCAGGTACTTCCACTACCTGAAGATTTTCGTGCAGGTGCTCGAAGAGGAAGAGGTAAATACGCCAGGGCATGAAGCAAGAGAGCTCTCCAACCTTGTCAAGTGGTCGCAAGACACCGGGGCGAACCACGTGCTTCTTTCCCCTGGCTTCATCGACCAGTGCAGTTTCCCTTTCACGCAACTGCGCCGACATTTACGGGCTGCTGAGTGGGCGAGGCGTGAGAAAGAGTTTCAAAACGCGAAAGAGCTTGGGGCATTCGCGGCGCGCAAAGATCACCAGTTAAAGGAGTATGTGAAAGCACTGGGTAAATTAAACGACATGGTTAAAGGGCAAATGTCAAAGGAGCAACTCATTGACTACGCTCTACAATCAAACATGGACATTTATCACGGCCCAGGATAGATCTATTGTCATTTATGTCCTAATGGTACCTGTTTTTGGCTCATCAGTAACAGGCGGTGTTAGGTGCTGTGGCCCTTCACCCTTATTGAGAGAAATGGGGACGGGGCAAGGCAGAGCAACTGGGCTCTGAAATACGGTTGCAATATTACATCGAAGTTGATAGAACTCCCTTAAGAGGTCTAGGGCGTCTCGATGATAGTGTACCTTTTCACTCCAGCGCAGCGATGAGAATATCCGTACGCCATCTCTGCCGAGACTTGCGTTCGACTCCGAGTAGTTATCTAAGAGAATGCTTCTTTTCCAGCGCTTTGTATTGGGCGGAAAGCTCACTTATGGATGACATATCACTCTGGAATGATTCTACCGACTGGTTGGAAGTGGGGTGGGCAGTACACCACAGTGCGATCCTAGAGGCTATAGGTCATGTCAAACCCAAGGTAGAGCTTGCTGGTATTCCAGCACCACCCGCTGACAAGAGAGAATATGAGAATATCGACTACTCAGCTCCAAAGTGAAATTCTTATCAGGTGAATAGACTTATCATCGTCCCGGTTGGAGATTGTTTCATTTGAGATGCCGGCCGATCGGATTCCACCAAGTAGCTCGCGCTACGCAGAGTGTGGAAGTTGGCGATTGCCTGCTCGGTGGGGCGCATTTGGCAGGTTTCGCGAGACATATATTTTTATTGTATATCTATTCTCAGACCGACCTGCGGGGATGTTCGGGACGAAGAAAAGGCGTTGGAGCATGAGAGATCTGTAGGCATGGTCAGCGGCTAGTCCTGGTAATTAGACGGCGAATCGAATGGGCATGTCAGGAGGCAAGGTTGAAAGGTGGCCTGGGATTGATATCGCCTTCATTTATAATAAAAGTATACGGTGCTGGTTCATTGTTCTTCATGATCACGGACTTATGACGTTGTCGATATCGCCTGTAGCTCTGCTGACGATGGTGACAGCACCTGGAGAGCTTTTCGCTGATATAGAGGAACGATGTGCGGGCAGACCGGTTGGCCAAAACTGTCAGAGGACCAAGGAGCAGCAACAGGGGGCAGTAGATTTGAATGATATCTATCTCTCTGAAAATTCAGCTCAGCTTCGGAAACTTGGGAAAGTTCGGCCTGCTTGGAGCGGAAAACGGAACGCCAATGTAGTAGCCATTGATAAAAGGGGGACGTCAGATCATGATCAATCCCTGACGGTCTAGCCCAGGCAGAACGTCGTTGTGGGCAAGGTCGCAGACTCCTTCCTTCTTGGTGGAGCGTGTTGGAGATAGGCAATGGAAATCTAGGGCTGAAGTTATCGACAGGAAATGCTAACTCGATGTCCATCAACGCCGGGGGCGCGATGTCAGGAATGGGGAGGCTCCGCAGGAAAGAGTAAAGGTCTGTACGGACAGGAGGAAGCTGAAGCCGGAGAGGCATCATGGTCAGTGAGACTTCCCATCCGTCTGTGGGGAGCTCCGGTACGACGGTAGCCGTCACGATGGGGGGAGAGATGTTGGATGCGGAATCATCCGCTCGTGCGAAAGCCTGCATAACAGCTGGATGGTTGCTGGACCACCAGCGATGTCGGCCACTTGCCGTCTTCGAACAGAACTTCCCATTTTGGGGATACGGGACCACCCAATGCGTGGCAATGAAGCGATGCTGGAGATTCTTCACCCATGCTTCCCCCTGTGCCTTTCCAAAAGCTGGTCGATTCGCTGGATGCAATGGTGGAACAGGGCCCGGTATGGCTTGTGCTTTCTGGTTTGGGACCCACACGGCCGGTGAAAATGACTATGTAGTGCGAAGTCTTGACCGGTTTCCTCGCCCTCGCCTAGTTCCACGTCCACCGCTGGAGCTCCCGTCACATCTTCAGGCGCTGGGTCCCAAAACCAACGAACTAGTTCCTGTGCTCGTCGGATACTGGCCTGATGGTGAGTCACAAGATGCAGTGGAAGATGGGCCGGGTCGATCTGCTCCTCCAGCGATTGTGCGCAGAGGGGCACTGATCCTGATAGAGCTAGCTCCCGGTTAGCGGCGAGCAAAATCGACTGGATCGAAGAAAACTTGCATATCAACCCAGGTCCGCGCCTTGGTGGTTAACTTTAGGTTCTTCGCGTCTAACAGTAGATGGAGCGGCTGGAACTGTTGAAGTTGCTTTTGCTCGATGATTAGCAATATTGAGTTCCAGAGAGACGCAAGGTGCTCTGGTGGCAAAAAATAGGTCAGCTGCTGTTGCCGCGCCTGCGTATTCACCGAACGAGCCTCCATCCAACTCATAGCTTTTCACATTGATTCGACTTTTTATTTTCCTGGCTCGTGCTTGGGAAGTGACCAATGCAGACACAGGACTAGTGCTGATACTTCGTCATTCTCTTCATTGTCCACCTTCTACGCGTCGTTCTCTTCGTTCACCTTCGCGTCATTTTCTCCGTTGTCCACCTTCGCGTCGTCCATCTTCGTCGTTCTCTTCGTCATTCTCTTCATCAGTCTCTTCGTCGGTCTCTTCGTCGTTCTCTTCGTCGTCCACCTTCGCGTTGTCCATCTTT
>NIXA01000029.1:363980-374331 GCA_002242795.1 Byssochlamys sp. BYSS01
GGTCTCTTCGTCGTCCACCTTCGCGTTGTCCATCTTCGTTGTTCTCTTCATCGTTCTCTTCGTCGTCGAGCTTCGTCATCCAGCTTCGTCGTTGTCCAGCTTCGTCGTCCATCTTCGTCGTTCTCTTCGTCATTCTCTTCATCAGTCTCTTCGTCGGTCTCTTCGTCGTTCTCTTCGTCGTCCACCTTCGCGTTGTCCATCTTCGTTGTTCTCTTCATCGTTCTCTTCGTCGTCGAGCTTCGTCATCCAGCTTCGTCGTTGTCCAGCTTCGTCGTCCAGCTTCGTCGTCCAGCTTCGTCGTCCAGCTTCGTCGTCCAGCTTCGTCGTTGAGCTTCATCATCCAGCTTCGTCATCCAGCTTCGTCGTCGAGCCTCGTCGTCCAGCTTCGTCACCCGCCTTCGTCGTTTTCTTCGTCGATCTCTTCGCTATGCCTTCCACAACCAATCCTGGTCTTGATACATCCTGCTCATCCTGTCAGGGATGTTTTCATTTGCCATTCCGATGGGGTCCTTGTCATCATACCTTCTGTTTGGACTGCCTCTGGCGCATGCTAACAATCATGACTGGTATCATCAGCTGCCCGTTATGCCGCTCCACCCAATTCAGCTTCAAACCAGATCATGCTATGGCCACATATATGAAAGAAAACAACATCCAACCCGATCGGACTGAAAAGGAGATGGGGACCATTAAACTCCAATTCCTGTATCTCCGCCTGGCACTTTCCGATCATATTGTTTGCCCAGAACTTGATGATGAATCAAATCAGGTCATTTCCAACTCTCTCATGCCAGTGGCTAGTGATGAAAAGGGGTTATCGGATGAGCTAGTTGAAAAATTGGAGTCAACGCTTCAACCAGATGGGCAGGAAGAGACCCTTGCTCAAGTCCAAGCCTATGAGCAATCCAGCAATTTCGAAATGATGCGTACCTCTGTTTTCCTTGATGTCCTTGACTCAGTACCCCCTCAGTGGCTCAAGGGAAACCTTGCTGGGTTGCGGTTTGCAAGTGACATAGCACAGGACACTCTGACCTCCTATGCACCGAATTACCAGAATTGGTGATGCAACTTTCTGAAGTGAGAAGCATTAAAGCAGATTTCTGATTAGTTTTGCAGAGTACTCTTTGTTGTCGGCCTCAATATCTCAAGGTAACTATGCTTTCATGGGATAGGGGATTCGCAAGGTTTCTCAGTGACTTGCAACATTTCCTAGTCCTCAGAGGATGTCATCAGGAAGCGAACTCTGTATGTATTGTAGGCGTTTACAAAGCTTGTTGAACTGTTCCATGTACGTAAAATAGTCATTGTCTTTGAGTCGTAGGTCGAATAGCTGATTACAGATAGAAAGACACTTGAGACTTTCCCCAGAGATGGGTGGCTTCTGTGAAGACATGGGCAGCTGTATGGTCCGGCAACATGCCAACGTCCTCGCGAGCTTTGGGTGCCATAGAGTTTATCATTTGGGCACGAAGTATTTTTGATTTCTTGGTCCATATAGCAGACAGATGGATATCATTGTTTTCTGGAGAAGCTGTCTGATACAGAATGTCAACATTGTCAGTCAGTTCGGCGTCGCTAGTGATGGCTGTACACCAATCATCCAAAATTTCCCCCAGTCAACGTAACTTTGCAATGATCTGTCCATAGTTCCTTGATATCCTTAGCGAGCTGCTTGATTTCAAGCTGTAAAGAGCTGTAAAGCTCTGTTGATGTACAGTTTATTTGACCGGCGTTTCACCGTGACACATCAATCATCGAGTTGAATATCCCGGTGGCTCTGATGTTCTGATAGGGGTGTGGGTCTGTGCATGGCATATAAGCAGTCCACTTATCGCTCTTATAACAATAACGATGAGAACTCCATACCTCTGAACCTTCTCCAACATCTACCTCAACAGATTGGTTGTCTTCATAAATTGTAGTTACCCTGCAGGAAGTCTGTCTCTGCGGTAGTTCTGTCATTTAGTGGATGGCCTGCCCCGCATTCTGTGGGTCTCTGTGGTGTTCTGTTCCTTTGAGAGAATACGGTGGCTGTTTCGAGGCGGTTTTGGAACTTCTTCCACATTTCTTTCCTCCACGGGGCTTCATATTCGGCGTGGGATGCTTGGATAAAGCTGGTACGGTGAGGTTCTGGAAGGGTTTGAAGCTGCTTCCACGTCGTAGGCTCGTCTGGTAGGTTCGTAGGGGCATTTGGCATCTCTAGAAAGGGATTTTGCATTAGCATTCCTGAGTGAATTGCGAGATGGTAGCCAGTAAGCAGTTCGGGCTCGTCAATATAAGCTGTATAAGCTAATTTGTGCCTGGTTTTCGGGATCGCGATCCTTATACAATAAGATTCTCATTTAAATCTGTTGATATTTCATCGGCTCTAGGGTCTCTGTTGTCTGTATTCGCTGGCTGGGAGCTCTACTCATTCCGGGTCGTAAACCTGAAATAATTAGCCACGTGACCGGCCATGTGATTGAGCACGTGATGCTGAACAGCTCAATTCAGACCTGCCCGGTGTCAACGTTGATGGCTCACTAGCTCGTGGGAGCTCAGCCTGTTGGTTCTTGACGGTCTGATTTGGTTGAACTCATTTTCCGAGCTGTCAGGCGTAAACGTCGGCATCCGTATTTGCTTTTCCTTATCTCCCGTCATTACGGTAGGTGGGTTGCCCATGCTTGGAGCACTAGTATTATCGCTGACGTTTTGAGCCTCAGATTCTCTGGATTCTCGGGCCACCGAACAAAGCCCCGGCTGGGACACAGGGCAGCCTCGAGCTCCTGTCTGAGGAGAATTTGGATGACTTCGATGAAGCCGAGTTTGCGCGCGCACAGGCAGAAGAGGAAGCCCGGAAGCGCGTCGAATGGGCTAGGGCGATCAAGGGGAAGCTCAAGGACTGGAAAGGCTGGCGATTGGATGTGGTGGATAGCCGGGCTGGCGCTGAGGGGGTGCTCGGGGGGACAGGGGAGATCTTTGAGGTCTGATCGACCAATCCTTTGTATCCTGTGTTGACTGAACCTCTCACCTTCGATTTTGTCAAGCCAGCCTTTGTATTCTAGGCCACTTTCTAGGCCTCTTTAGCGTGAATATCAGCTGTTCATGCCTAGCGTGCTCGACATTCGGGGGAAGTCTTTGAAGGCACCGTGAGACGTACGCATACAACAGCAATCTAGCGACTAGGAGTTCAGTTTCAGTACAGATGACTAGGGCTTCGGAAGCTCTCGATCAGTTCTCCCATATATGTCCTCCTTGTCATCATCAAAAATATGTTCTTCCGTGTTGGGTTGGAGCTGTGGCATCGGTTCCACAATTTCGGCTTTCCGGTTTGGAGGGAATCTCGTTGCTAGATGTAATCAATTTTGACTCAAGCAAGCTGATTGGCGGACAGGGATCAAAGAATATAGTCTCGTCAAACGTCACGTCCTGAGCTTTTACCACGGTCTCCTTCCGGCTTGGAATTCGCTGCGGATGCCATATGTAATAGAAGTTTGACGCTTCATATCCAACCAAATAACCGCTTTCGGCTCTCAGAGCTAGCTTCTCGCTGCGTGGTATATGGACCAGTCGTCGGTAGGCTTGGCAGCCGAATATTCCATTACCTGGACGGCTACGTGCGAATTCGCCTTTCAGAAGCTCAAGCAGCGACTCGCCTTCGCACCAGCCCTGTGTCAGCCAGAATTACAAAGCCCTTCATCATTGAGACGGACGCTTCTGAATGGGCCTTAGGATACGTGCTTCTCCAAGAAGCTGACAATGGACGGCTTCACCTGATTGCCTATGACGGCTGGAAACTTCGGGGAGCTGAACTTAATTCCCTGATACATGAAAAGGAACTCCTCGCCATCAAGGAAGCTCTTCGAACATGGGATAAATACATTGAAAATGGCACTACGACTACGGTCGTTACAGATCATCGACATCTTCAATACCTTCAAACGACAAAAACTTATTTGAAGAGGCTCGCCCGATGGGTCGACGAATTCCAAAGCTATCAAATCCGCATTCGTTAGCGGAAGGGCTCTGAAGCTATGGCCCCTGACGCCATCAGCCGCCGCCCAGACCTTGTTGAAGATTCAAAAGCCAACATGGCCGCCGCCGATGATGACACCAGACAGCTGGCTCTCATGGATTACTTACGCGACGGGACTCCTTCACCTGACGCCTCCCTTGATCAGTACATCCGCGCTAGTGAATTCCGCTTACGATCCATGAAATTTCCCTTCAACGTGGAAGACTAGGTCCTCGTCCACGTTGAAGCCGGTGTTGAAGCCCCGTATCTGGAGATACCGGCTTGAAATGACTTCGTGCGATGAATGTACAATGACCATGGACATCTGGGCCACCCCGGCTTACTCGGTGCCATCAGAAACCGAGCCTGGTGGCCAACGATGCGTGAAGACATCCAAAGGACTCTTCAATCCTGTCCGAACTGCCAAGTCTCCCAATTGAAGGAGTCCCTTGAAAGGGAAGCAGCCAACACACTGATGTGAAAAGATCTTCTGCCCTCAGACGAAGCCCCATCTTCAGTTCGGGACCAGGTTGCTGACCATAAGTCGAATGCGGTCCGATATTATCTTAACGAAGTGGTATCATGTGATACCGCAGCTGCATTTCACAAGCGACCATCAAATCAACTGGTGCAGGAGAAGCTCAGGATGGCAACATTGCTGGCAGATCGCACTGCGCCCACTAGTCTCACACAAGAGCAATCGGAAAAAGTTCGAAACCATCCGGAGGTTCGCCGGCTCCGACGCGCTTGCCGAAGGTTGACGGCGGAGATGCACAAGAGGGGTTATAGAATCTGGCAGGATGCGGCTGGAATCGAGCTGAACCGGACGCTCAGTCGTCTCCGAGACAAAATGCTGGAAAAGGTTCGACTGAGGCACTTTCGAAGTACCGACACGGCCATTTACAACAGGCAGTATGACAAGGTACCTCTACCCCAGATCCCACCGCCTCATCATTATCGGATCTCTGAGCGGGCAGACATAATCTGTTTGGTGTGCGACACCGCGCCTGCCAAAACGGATGAGGAGGCCCACATTAATCGACTGGAGTACATCCGTGTGATGGTCCGCTGGCAGGACAGAAAGGAAAGCCCGCGTTGAGGAAAGCAAGCAGCGATGTCAACACAGTCATCGCCATCCCCGGAGCCACCGGCAGACAGAGCCATTCCAGAGAAATATGACGCATTGCAGTGCCCCTTCTGTCTCTCCGATAGGTGTTTACCACAGACAGATCGTGAAAAGCGGAAGAGCAAGATCAACAAGTTGTGGGATCATGTCGAGAACATCCATCGACAGGAACTGGCGGCATTCAACACCGGTACTCAGCGGTGCGGAATCTGTGGCATGCACAATGTTACTTTTATGCCTTCCAGTGTCCCACATTTCAAAAACCATACACAGACTGTCCATGGGATCCGACTTCGACCATGATGGGGCCAACGAGGGTTTTGAAACATAGCCAGAGAAATTGCAGACCAGTAACATGTTCCCAACAGCTCAATTTGGGGCTCCTTTGCACTTTTCTAATGGTAGAGGGCTGTATTCGCCGGCTAGGACGATGTCTTATTGATAATTAGTTTATTATAGAGAAAAAGAGAAGACCTTCGAATATTCTCTGACAGATACCTCCATGTCTGCTCGCACCACTCAGTGGTTAGAGAGCAATTGATGAGCCTCGTCTTTCACATTATCCATGCTCGGGTATCCGCCACGTCAACACTTCATGATTATTTTTCCAAATAGAAAACCATCGACATTTGGGATTGGACAGATTCAGCGTGTTGATGTTGATCTAGAGACAAAGAGAAGTGGATTTGGGCGTTGAACTTGAAAAGACGTGCAAATCTTGTTGTTGAACATAGGATTATCGTGCCACAGATGTGGCTAGTTATGCACTGATTTTTTTACCAAGCTCTGTATTGTAAAAATGGAAATTTGCTACTGCTCTAAGCTATTTGGGAACACGCGATATATTGACAAATAATATGTCTAGTCTATGGTGAGTCAGCACAGTGGTTTCTGAAAATAGCAACATGGGTCACGTGAAAATCGGCGAAGATCTCCTGTGAAGCTGCAAGGAGTTGTTGATCCTCTCACGCCTGCAGACACATTCTGCTCAGATTCCACACCTCTTACAACCATCCAGTTTTCCGGGTTCCCTTTACATATCTTCATGGATCAAATAACAAAGCACAAACTTGATCAAGCTGCGGAAGCACTGATAGCCTCAATTGACCTTTCAAAGGTTTGTGACCTGGCCTCATCTTTCCACCCGAACAAAAGCCCTTGTCGGATATTCTCAAACTGGAAAAAGGGAAGCTATAATGTCTGCTTTCCTGTGATTTTCAACCAAGATGCAGAGAGCATGGAAGGAGAGAAGTGGATGGTGAGGGTCCCACTGCTTCCAAGGTTGGCGTTTCCAGAAGAGAAGATGCGTGGTGAGATTGCAACCATGAAGTAAGCTCCTCCCTAGGAACCTGAGAGACTTATAAGAGTAACATAAATAGATACATCGCCGAGAAGACCACCATTCCCGTCCCTTGTCTTTACGGCTACTCAATAAAGAGTGATGATATCCTTGGTCTCCCGTTTATGCTTGTGGAGTATATCGAAGGGAAAACCCTCTTCGACACAGTCATCCAAGATCTTGAGCATGACAAGAAAGAACATTTGTACGCTCAATTGAGTGATGTTTATATCCAGCTTTACCGGCAACAATTTCCTCGAATCGGAGCTCTTACTCTTGACAAGAATGATGAGCACTGGGTATTTGAAAACAACCGCCCTCTAACCGTTGCTGTTAATGAGCAAGAAGTCAGTGGACTGGATATTTGCTGCTATCTGCATCCTCAGCAGACCTTTGTATCCGCAATCGACTATGTCTTCTTCACAACAAAATTGATATTCAATGACTTCTACCGCGGCCGTGATTCAATACTTGGCGAGGATGATGCCCGGTGGTATCTCTATGGTATTTTTGCATCTCAAGGTATCTTAATGGAATGGATAAAGCCAGACTACAATCACGGTCCTTTTATCTTGATGCACGGTGACCTCCGCCCACCTAATATTGTTGTTGATGATGACTTCAATCTCGTGTCAATCCTAGACTGGGAGTGGAGCCACACAGTCCCTGCTCAGCTATTTGCTCCTCCTTTCTGGCTTACCAACCAGGAGGTTCTCGGGATCTCAAAAGATATAGCCTCTCTTGAGTACTATATGGCGTTTTGCGACTTCCGTTTATCAGCCGCTGCTGAGGAGAAACGTCTTTACGGATTACCGTTAAAGGAGCTTCCATTGGCAAATCTTTGGAAACAGCATAGAATTAAGAGTTTGCTCATCGCCCATGGGCTTTTGAAACCTCACTACTTTGGAAATATCTACTGTGATGCCCTGGATCGACGCTACTATGGTGAGAATGCTGAAGAACGAATGCAAGCCTTCTTCAGATTAAAAATTCGGCAAAAGGAACTCCGTATGGTGGAGCAGAAGGTCCTTGAATTTGCAGATTTTGAAAAGGAGCGACAGGAGTTGGGTGTGAAGCAACGAATCACCATATCACAACCAACACTAACACCCAAAGAGGATGCAGAACTAGCTGAGAAAATGAAAGCCTTCCATGATTCACGGCACGAAACAGATAAACACAAGCCCCATTCAAAGCTGGAAACAGTTTTGGGCACACTCTGTCAGCTTTTTCCTGCATGTCATTTCCACCTTTCACATCACACAGATAGCCCAAAGGTTGATGGGGAGATCAAGAGGAAAGCGGTACGTTTGCGATGGCTGGTGATTGGTGCCAGTACTATGTCTGTTGTGTATATCATGAGCCGGCGTTTGAGGAAATAATTCATGTGCACTGCTCGCGCACTTACCATATCAAGAAGAAGAACTAGACTGAATTTGTAAATAGCTGAGCTCGGTGATGACATCTCTAACTTCATTCATCTCGTCTGTGAGCTTTTCGTAATCATTTTCATATTTTTCTATCTGCTGTGAGATCGTCAAGCCAGTTTGTTGTGTAAGTCGTCGGCTCTGGGCTTCTCTGGCACTTGTGTTGAGTTGTTGCAGTGCCGCCTCTTGACGTCGCAGTTCGCGGATGAAGCCCATTAGCCGAGCGGATTCTTCCTGCAGCTGCTGTAGTCGTCTCTGCTTTGCATGCAGTTGGCCAAGTGTTGCTTGGGGAGGTTTAGACATTTCGTGACAGGAGTTTTGAGAGAGGGAAGTGTGTCAAAGGGCAACGTATATAATGGCTTTCTCTGAATAGAACAATACCCTGCTATCTCTCCAAGTATAAGCACAATGGTTTCAAAGGGAAAGACAGCATCTGCATTCTGATAATTGATCCTCCCTTCATCACACCATGCTGTGGATGTAAGTCCTCGATATTCGTCCCTGAGCTAGAGCCCTCATGCCAATGGGATTCGCATCTCAGGCTTCATTTCTTGGCATGTTTATTGGCCCGTAGGCGCTGCGGAAGTCTGCATCAACAACGCATCATAAAGTATGATTATGGTGTCCGCGGAGGAACTTTAACGGCTGCGGTGGGTTCCGGTGGGTTCCGGTGGGTTGCGGGACTGTACATAGGTACCCTGCAGACGCTAGTATGTACAACATAACTGGAAAGTGAGGCCTCAGCACTCCCGATTCTCCGAAGGTGGGTGACGTGGCAGAACATTCCCAGATAAATACGATCAAATCTCCCATATTTCCCATTTTTGGACATAATTGCCAAAAGGTATCGGCATGGCATCACCACAAGATCCGCTGATTTTACATTTGGAGGAGGAAAGACGGAAGTACTACAATGAAACCTATGAGCCGACAACTCACCAGCTCAATCGATTCAGCGCTAGTTGCAAACTTCTCAGAGAAGACCCTCAAGTCTTGGTCAAAAAAAAAACCTCAACGCGCCAGCGGAAAATAACTGCACGCGAGAATTTAGAGAAGATCTCAAAACTGAGTTCCTCGGTCTTAGTTCTCTATTCTTTCTTCGTGACGATTTCCGACACAGGAACGAAGAGCCATCTTGAGCTTATTCCAAAACTTCGCGGCTGGTGGCAAGGCGCTGAACACCCAAAAAGGCTGGTAGAAAAAGTACGCGAGTTCTGTGAAGTAGAAGGAATTGAATATGTAGAAACTGGTAAGAGTCAAGAATTTGATTGAACGATCGCTTTCTGATAAAAATCCAGTACAATCGCCAAATACGTTTCTATATCGTGACAAGACACCGATGCTCCAAGTCAGTCTCCTACCAAGCGAACCGCCCTATCAAGAAATCACTTTAACAATCAGAGAGCTCATCCTCTTCCTTCAAACCTGCGACAATCTTACGAATCAGCCAGCCACAATCAGTGTACTCCAGCAGTACGAGTCCTATTGTCCGAATCTGAAATTGAAACTGCCATGGTACGGTGCCTTCCCCTCGGTTGAAATCAGGGTTACAGCAGATGTGGGATCAAGTGTTGTCTTGTTGTTCGCTTGGGAGTTGGTAAATGACTTGGTATATTCATTGGGTGGTTCGGCGAATATAACGAACTGAGAGCGAGCCTAGGATCAAAAACTTCTCACCAGGCTTCAGGACAAGGAGAACCTTTCCGGACAACCCGTCTGTTTTTGTGTACCTGGCCGGCTTGCTGAGAACTCTGATGACTCCGTCGCCACTCTTACTTGTGACAACAAGAGCCACAACGCTTGAGTCTACCGTCACAACCCCTGATGTACTAGTACTGCTAGAGTCTAGCATGATCCCGTTGACTGGCTTATTGTTATTAGTATATCGTCTCTACTAAAGATGTAGAATTATTCCTACCAAATTGCCCACCTGTCTGAGTCTTCCTTTTGTCTCTTCAAGAATGCCGGTTTCGGAAAGTGTCTCGACTGGGACCCCGTTATCCTCGACCTCATCCTTGTCCATGGTTGTATCAATCTCCAAGGACAGTGTGTAGCACAGAACTTTCGGATGCGACCTGACAGTGTTGAGGGCACCAGCGTCAATAAACAGGCAGATAACAAGAGTTGAGGAATGGAGGAGGGATTGCGATCGGACTTCATTCACACACCGAAATTACCCTGACATGTTATGGTTGCCTTTATCGCATTTTAAGATTGTCAGCTACAGATGCGCAAGTTCCACAGGTGAAGATTTTCGATGCCCAACCGATGGCTCTCATTAAAACAGTCCTTTTCTGGAAGGTGGGGTGACGGACCGCGGCGAGCACATGCTTTGGATGGTAGAAGTGGGAATTTTGGGAATCTTGAATGTTTGCCGTTTTGCATGTAAAGATGGCATTGGTTGCGCTTTAGACAGGAAGAGAGATATACAATAAAAAGTTCCAGAGCACATTGATTTTTCCAGA